>JARFXV010000244.1:0-522305 GCA_031761425.1 Cosmopolites sordidus
ACAGTGTGTAGGGAGCGTACGGAAATGCTAGAGGTTATCAGAAGATTATATTCAAAGTTATATGAAAATCAGAACCAGCGAAAGACAGCAATTTCCATGAAAGAGCAAATGCCAGATTTTCTGTTGAATGAAATGACAAATTCCATGGAAGCGATTGCAGAATGGAAAGGCTCCAAGAAAGAATAATGTAACGGTTGAAATGTTAAAAGCTTGTGGTCGAAATTTACATAAAATACTGGCACAATTGTACTCAAAATGCCTCAAAGATCCAAAAATATCCATCCTATGAAAAAAATGCTGAAGTGATTCTTCTTCATAAGAAAAGAGCAACAGGAAGATTTAAAAAACTACCGCCCAATAAGCCTCCTATTAGTAATATACAAAGTTTTCACCAAGATAATATCTAAACGAATATTAAGAACACTGAATGATGCAGAACCAAGAGAGCAGGCAGGATTCAGAAGTGGATTCTGTACATTGGATCAAATCCAAGTTGTCCAACAGGCCACAGAAAGGTACAATGGATACTGCATGCCACTGTGCTTGGTTTTTATTGACTATGAAAAGGTATTTGATTCAATATCACCGCAAACCATAATGGATACATTGCTTAACCTGGGGATAGGCAGAGCCTGTGTGAATCTACTGGGGTCCATGTATGAGGAAGCTACAGCTACAATTTACATGGATCAGCTTGAAGTTATAATCAACGAAGAACGGGGTGTACGACAGGGTGACTCAATATCACCTGTTTTTTTTCTGAGCCTGCCTTGAAGAGGTATTACGTAATCTGGATTGGGAACAGGAGGGAATAAAAATCAATGGTGCATACCTAAACCATATTAGATTCGCAGATGATATCGTTCTCCTCTCACAAGACTCAGAAGAGCTACAAAAACACATACAAGAGCTGCAAAGGACTGGAGAACGATTTGGTTTGAAAATAAACCTAACAACGAGTCAGGTTGTGTTTAACAAATTTGGTGTCAACAGAAGAATTTTTATTTTAGGACACGATTTAGAGGTTGTGGACCACTACATATATCTTTGAGCAAAGGATTTCAATAGAAGGTCTTACTGGTCGGGAGGTGTGAACGGCGTGTTAAGTGTGGCTGGCAGGTATTTGGCAGGCTCAATATAGTGTTTAAGAGCAAACTCCCACTTTGTCTGAAGAGAAAGGTTTTTAATCAGTGCGTGCTGTCTATTTTGACATATGAAAGTGAAATATGGACACTCATATCAAAATCAGTTTAAAAGCTTCGGATAGCACAGAGCGGAATAGAAAGGTGTATGCTTGGCATTACAAAGCGAGACAGAAAGACCTGCATATGGATCGGAGAACAAACGAAGGTATGTGACATCATTGGAAGGGCGAAATAATTGAAATGGAAGTGGGCAGGCTATATAGCGAGGCGATGCGACGACAAATGGACCAAAGCAATCCTGGATTGACTACCGCTTGATTATAAACGACCACGAACACAATAAGTATATTGGACCCGAAAGTATAACAATATGATATATCAAAAATGATATACTGCCGGTTTTGTGGAAACTTTTGATAAACGTATAACAAAATTCCAATTATTACATTTATTACAAAAATAACATTTATGACAAAAATAATTTGAAATAATTATTTATTACCCAATGCGTTTCGTGATTATTTTAGTACAGAAATTATTATGTAAAGAAAGTAATTGAAATAATGGAAATGAAATTGAAACAAAATAAAACATATTTGGCCCTTGAATAATAGGATTTTTTGTTTCGTTCTTGGGAGATGTATAAAGGATGTTTAAGGACTTTCAACATTTTTTTTAAATAATTTAATTGACATAATTTTCAAAAAATAATTGACACAAAATTTAATAAACATATTACTGAAAAAAAATCTGTTTTTTTCATTTGCATGTTATAAATAATTAAAATAGTAGTGTGCCTTTTGCCTCACCTGGTATTTTAAACTGAATGTAAACTGATCCGATACTTCTGAATGTATGTGGTTTCTACGTACTTTAGGTTTTTTCACTGTCAACACTGTTCTTTAAATTCGTAGTTTTATAGCTAATGCTTCTTGACATTGTATTTTAATGAACGTTTTTCTTCATCCCACTGGGAGTCCTATCGGAGATGTGCCAGAGCACTCTCTCAATCTGACCGAAACATAACAATTATGCTCCATTCGAGATTATCGTAATTTAAACTTTCTCTGGTATTTCTAACAACGCTTATACAGTAATATTTTGGATATGTATCCTTGTAGAGTCATCAGAAACAATACGATGTAAATTTTATGTAAATTATCTTCTTGAATGTCGACGTTAAAAATTTCATTTCTTTTTTTTACAATGAACAGGTTACAGTAGGATAGGAAAATGTTGAACAGCATTAAATAAAAAATAAATATAAATATTATTTTCGAATCAACGCATGTACACAGGGTGATTCACTTTGGATGATACATTAGACATTTACGGAGAACTACTTGGGGTAATGCTTTTAAATTTTGGGTACTTATGGGAACATGAACTCTCTATTTAATATATTTTCTGCATTGTAGTGTTGCCAGGTCTACTCGAAGCTGATTCCAACTTCGTTTTTTTTTTTAATGAAATATCCTATACGTTATTACATTTATACATTCTGTGAAGCATTTTGAGACTTTTTATGTAACATATCCTATACCTCTCTTTCGCCGTTTCGAAAATAAAATATATTTTTTAAGAAATTTGGTTAATTTTTTAAGAAAAAACGCATACAGGGCGTTTATAAAATAGTACCATTTTAATAAAACTTAAAAATTCATGTTATGTAGGGAATTTTAAATGGAACACCCTGTATTTTATAGTAGAGCACAAAAGAGTAATAAATTTTGTATCTAAAAATATTAAGTGATTATTTTAATCGTTTTCGACTTATAAACAAAAAACCAAAATAATGCGATTAAAGCAAAACATAACGGTTTGTTTTATTTTAGTAAACAATAAAACAAACTTATAATTAGAAACATAATACTATGTAAAAACTATTTTTATAGCAATTGTTCAAAACGCTGACCGTTTACCTCCGAATACACTTTAAACTTCTAATATGGACCCCTTCCTTGGCTCTTCTTATGTCTATACAATCTAATTGCCAGAAGAGGCAATTTCGTCTATTAAACACTCCTGGAACAACTAATAAATTTTCACAAAATTCCCTTATTTGAGAGCAGTCATCTGTCTTGAGAAACGGAGCATTAGAAAATTTGTAAGGGCGTATGACGTGATTTTTCAGTATTCTTTGTATCGAGGAAAATGTTATATGAAGCTCGTTTTTAACCTTTTCTAATAGAAGATTGTGGATATGTATAGAAATTAGCCAGAATGTTAATTTCGGGACCCTCATAAGATGTTACTGACTTGGTGAAATTCGGGTGTGCCTTCGAAAAATTTGTTTGAATCGGTTTATATTTTATTTTATTTATTCGTGCTAAATTAGGATACATTGCTATTAAACTGTCTTTATAAAATAAATAAATTCATGATCACTGCATTCGAATACTTAATTTCTTCCATTCTTTACTGCGATAATTACTTACTTAAATACGTTAATAATGAATTATCAAACAATATATACAATTTCATAATATTTATTTAGACGTAGTTTCACCCTAGTCGACCGTGGCGCACCACTAAAATATACCATTATCTTTGCATTAATATCATTATTTTAGTTTTTTTATTTTTTTCTTTGTTTGAGTTTTTCGCCACGATCTAAACCTCAAAGAATATAAAAAATATGTGTTCTTATGTAAATAAAGAATCATTGGGTAAAAACAAAAAACCAAACGGAGACAAATTCCTCGGTCATTCTTTTTTGTAATAAATTTGTCTAACGAATTTTAAAGATATAAAAATGTTATAAAAAATTATACAAATTTTTAACGTTAATGCTTCGGGAAGTATTCTCCTCCCGTTTTCAAAACGAACCTAAAAATAAATTATATTAATATCCATAAATTCTGAAAAGATTGGATGTAAATATATTTTTTGTGTATGTCAATGATACTCACATTGACAATGAGTCTTTAATGACAGTGACATACTACCAAAAAAATTTATATAGGTAAGGTTTACTGTGTGATTGTGATTGTGTATTGAAATACTAAATGTTTTTAATTGTTTTCTTTAGAATCGGGAACCATATTAAATTTAAATCTACGGAAGGCATAGCAATACAGTTTTTGTTTTAATTAAATTAATTATAACGGTTTCTTTTAATCTTCTGTATTTTGTTACCGATTCTTTTAATACAGTTTTGGAATAATTTCAATTTATTTTGATATTTATATTTTTATTTTTAATTTTAGTTTTAGTTTAGATCGTGGGGAAAACCCCAAATAAAGAAAAAAAATATATGAATACACCACTATCATTCAGACATTTTAGTTTTTTGCTTATAACTTGAAAACCCCTAAAAATAGGTATATCATCACTTAACACTTTTAGATACAGGATATATATATATATATATTATTGCTCTTTTGTACTTTACTATAAAATACAGAGTGTTTCATTTAAAATTCCTACATACTACACTATTTTGTAAACGTCCTGTATGCGGTAAATTAATTATCATAAAGCAACCTATGACGGAACCCTATTAAAAAATGTAGGTGTCTAGTTATGCTGGTTGTAAAAGAAAATAGGTCTAGCATATGCTACATAAAAAAGATTCAAGATGCCTCATAGAATCTAAAAATGTAATATTATATGTAGGGTATTTGACTTAAAAAAACAAAGTTGGCTTTTGCTAATAGTAAATTTGGCAACACCGCAGCACAAAAAAAAATTTAAATGGAGAACTCATATTTATTTATATAAGCATCTAAAATTTCAAATCATTACTTTAAGTAGTTCTCTGTAAACGTCTAATATACAATTCACCGTGAATCACCCTGTATTTTGGTCCACTGTTGTGTATAGTTCTAAATATGGATCTATACGAGAATAGAGTGAAAAAAGGTATAATTCTCTAAACCATTTTAGTTATTTATCGAAGCTTAGTACCTTGTAATATAGTCTTTATTCTTAATTACTGAATACTATCATCTTGACATGGAGTCGATTAGATGTCGACATGTTTCTACAAGTATTCAAAACCAAGCTCTATGAATTTCTTGCCACAATGCCTTCTTTTTTGCTATTTCTTTTACAAGCCAGATGTATTTTTCCTCGTTTCGTTCTTCCTCCCAAAAGTTCTCGATCGGATTTAGATCCGATGACTGTGAACGCCACTCTAACACTAATATCTTTCCTTTCGAACCATTGTTTCACATCACAAGCCATTGCAATATTAGGTTTGTTTCAGCGAGATGTTAGAAACATGTTGCTAACATCTGTCAAACAAGCAAACTTGTTCGTAACAGTTGTATTAATGTCGGCAACAAATTTCTGCTAAAACGAAAAAGTAACATTTTCTCTTCTTGTAGGCTGATGCGGCAATTGGATATAAATCTAAATTGAGATTATCATCATTTTCGAAATTTGATTGCCCTGTGCTCTAGTGTCTTTTGTTGTTTCGTGAGTTTTAGATAAAAATTTTTTATATCATTTAATGATGGAAGGTGTTTTGAAAGGTAATTATTTATCTCAATGCACATGCATTCAATAGATTCTTTGTTGTAAATAGCAGTAGGAATTAATATTACAAAATAATTATTATAATCAACAGGGTTGACATGTGCCTTTTATATTTTTGGATTCTATTTTATTTTTAGATATGCAAGAATTTATTATTTTGCCGAGAGGAATGGGAAATAGTCCTCTGCTCCAAAATGAAGGATATACACCATGGTCAGCAATTACAACAAAACGCTTGATTTCACTATACAAGTCCCACCACGCCCAGAGAGGGATAATGATTGAAACTGTATGAAACGACTTGTATGAAATGACTTGTAACTGAAAAACAGTTTCAGTTACAAAAATTTCAGTTACATTTAACAGAGTCCCAAGTGAAAAATAAATGGAGGACTCTAGTACGGGCATATAAGAAGGTTGTCGATAACAACCACAAAACAGGCAGAGGCAGAAAGGCAAAGAGGCGGAGGCAGAAAGAAAAAAAAATATATAAACCCTGGAATGCTTTTAAGTGATGAAACAATTGTTGTTCCACCTAAAGCATTGGTGATATGGAGAAAAATATAGCTGCCGACAATGATTTACTGCCAATACCGCCAACTTCCAGAACAGAAACAGTTTTAGAAACACCGAGTCGAATGAAGAGAATTTTAGTTAGGAATGACATTCTGGAAAAATTACGTATCGACAGAGAGAAATACCATGAAGCAGTAATAAAAAAAATGGAGGTACGGGGAAAGATTAAAAACCAAAAATTAATTGAACGGAGGAGGCAGAATGACATACAAGAAAAAATGAATGAAATTTTTGAAGCCTATTTGAATAGGAATATTAAACTACCTATTAATTAGTTGTTTAGTCTACTAGTTAAGTTTTAAGTTAAGTTTACCTAATATTAGTTAAGTCTGCAATTCAGTAAAGATTATTGTATGAAATAAATAATTTGTTTAATTTTGCATAATTTCTTATTTGTAGTAGAAAAATTACAATATTTCTTAAAAGAAAATCTTTGGTCCAAAGTTGAAATTCAAACTCTTTAAATAGAAATAAATTTGATAAACAGAAACATTACGTGACATTTCTTTTTCTGAATAATAAACAATTTTACAAATTTATAGTTCGAAGTAAATGGTTTCTATAAATAATGACTTCCGGGATATCTCTATCCAAATCTTCATCATCTATTTCTGGGTTAATAAGTACTGATTGATTTTCATCCTCTTCCAAATTAAAAACTAATTCATCCTCTAGAGACACATTATGTAATACCCAGCAAGCTCTAATAAAATTTATTATACTTCTGTATTTATACTTCTTAACTTGCAATGTGCAAGCAGTGTTCAAGAACATATCGGCAACTTGATAATCTTTATCTTGTTAATCTATATAATCTTCATGACCTTGCGCTTTATGGGCACTATCTCCTAAAATGAAATAATCACCATATTTGAAGTGTAGTTCATTGAACAGAGGAGATCTTTGAAAAACTTTAGAATCGTGAACCGAGCCCGGTTTGCCAACAAAAAGACTTCGGATTTTTCTCCTGTGATCACAAACCACTTGTAGTTGAAACAAAAATAACAATTAAAATTGGGATATCTACATAATTCAAATTAAGACCAAATTCCTTACCAGAAGTGAAAAATAATTTTTGCAATTGTAACATGAATCAGGATACTCAGTAGGTTTGTCAATTCTAATATGGGAACCATCAATAATACCTATAACTCCAGGGAAATTTTTGTTTCGAAAGAATTGTTTAATTTCTTGTTTTTCTTGAAAATCTGATCTAGGGGCTAAATTACTTAAAAAAATAAATAAGCCTCCTATTAATTCTAAACACTACTTATAGAGATGGAAAATCGGTCAGACACATCTCTAAAAGAAGCAGCCTTGTGTCCTGAGAACCATAAAAATAAGTACACTTGATGTTTAGCGCTGATTTTATCATTTCCTCCAGACTGAGGATTAAATAAACTGCTTTTTCATACTGCTCCGCAATAGTGTTTGTAACGTGTCAGCTCATTCGAAAATGTTCCATAAATTCACTTTCACTGAAATTTGCCATAGTGCTTTCAATGCAGTTTTCATTTTTCGGCCGCTTTCGGTCTTTAAACATTTCGAGCTTCAGATCATCATCAAAAATTACATCACTAATATCAGATGAACTTTCAAATAATCAAATTCAAACAAATCTAGTGGGAACGTTTCTTAGCCAGACAGAGAAAGTATACACTTCAAATACATAAGCTACATAACGTTAGGTTGGAATTCAAGACGTGCTGGAAATGTTGGAAGAAAATCCGCAAACTTTAGGACTTTCAGAAGTCTAGAGTTCTAGAGTTCACAACTAGAAAAACCTTTTCTAATTGTGAACTCTGGGGAGTAGGCAGATTGAAGCCTCGGAGTAAATCAACTAGATTCTCTTGAAAATTGTTTCAAGGTGGAAGCCGAAACGTCGATATTTTACAAATCTAAAATGCAGTTCTACCCGAGAACCTAGTAATTCTAATGTCTAATGTCCGTGTGGCCAAATGATGAAGTGGTCATCTACATATCTGAATAAGCAAGTAGGTTTCAACGGATTGCTGTTAATGGCTTGAGTTTCAAAGTGTTCCATAAACATATTGGCTACGAGCGGAGAAAAAGAGGAGAAAAAGAGGAGCCCCTAGGAGTTCCACGAATCTGTTTAAAGTATTTATTTTTGAAGGTGAAAAATGTATTCGACATGCAATGTTGAATAAGACTATGAATACCCGTTGATATGTGGTGTTCGTTTTTTGGAATGTCTAGGGTCCCTGGAAGGGGAATATTTGTAAATAATGGGGCAATCGACGAAAATCGGATGTCTCTTCAACTCTAGCAGAACATCATATCCAAACGGGTCACAAAATAGATTTCGACAAAGCCAAAGTAATCGCGCCCTGAGATCGAAAAACGTCCAGACTGCCTAAACAAGAGGGATGACGGTCTTAGAGTTCCAAATACATGAACATCTCTTATTTGAAAATTGCCTTTCCGAAATCTTTCCGATCAAACGTCCACATCCCGTCTCATCCCCACCCCTCAACCAAACTCTCCACCCACAACCTTACCATACCTGTTAAAACAAATGACTTAGCTTTGAAAATACCCTGTATATATACTTCCGCTCCGCCATATTCCGCTCTGTTCCAGCACCATCTACAAACAGGACATAAAATCAATTTTGAAGGAGCCAAAGAAATAGCGAATATTGAAAACTATAAGGTCCGAACAATCAGAGAAGCCCTTGAAATACATGAAAGGGGTGAGCTAAATACGCGAAACGACGCTCGCAATATTCCAAAAGTATGAAAATCCCTTCTGAAAAAAACAAACGCGGCAACGTGGCGGCGAGGTAGAAAAATCAATAAACGGACGCCCGACAGCGTTGCCGAGTGCCGCAAATAGTCCCGAACTACCCCGATATAATCTGCGCAGTCGCCGGCCGGGTATAAAAGCGAAAACAACTAGTTTTTGGCTAATTGTCGTGACTCTTCACAGAATCAATGGATCTACTTCCACTTTTAAGCCATTTTCAAGAGAATCTAGTTGATTTACTCCGAGGCCTCAATCTGCCTACTCCCCAGAGTTCACAACTAGAAAAGGTTTTTTTCTAGTCCTAAAGTTTTTTTTTAAAGAAAGCGGAAGTTAAAGAAACCGGATTTTCTTCCAATATTTCTAGCACGTCTTGAATTCCAACCTAACTTTATATAAGCTTGTGTATTTGAAGTTTATACTTTTTCTGTCTGGCTAAGAAACGTTCACACTGGTTTTGTTTGAATTTAATTCATTTGAAAGTTCATCTGATAGAAGGGATGTAAGTTTTGATGCTGATCTGGAGCTCGAAATGTTTGAAGACAGAAAGAGGCGAAAAAATGAAAATTACATTGAAAGCACTATGGAGAATTTCCGTGAAAATTTTTGTGAAATCTGACACGTTAACAAAGACTTTTTAATCAAAGATTATCAAGTTGCCGATATGTTGTTGAACACTGCTTTGGTATATTTAAACAGAAATTTCGGCAATTGTACCATTGCAAGTTAAGAAGTATAAATATAGAAGTACAATAAATTTTATTAGAGCTTGCTGGGTATTACATAACGTGTCTCTAGAGGATGAATTAGTTTTCAATTAGGAAATGGATGAAAATCAACCAAGTACTTGTTAATCCAGAAATAGATGATGAAGATTTGGAGAGAGATATTCCGGAAGTCATTATTTATAGAAACCATTTACTTCGAACTTTAAATTTGCAAAATTGTTTATTATTCAGATATTATTCAACTTTGGACCAAAGATTTTCTTTTAATATTGTAATTAATTATTGTTATTAAATATTGTAATTTTTCTATAACAAATAAGAAATTATGCAAAATTAAACAAATTATTTATTTCATACAATAATCTTTATTGACTTGTAGACTTAACTAATATTAGGTAAACTTGACTTAAGACTTAATTAATAGACTAAACAACTAATTAATAGGTCAATTAATATTCCTATTCAAATAGGCTTCAAGAATTTCATTCCTTTTTTCTATGGAATATAGTATGTCATTCTACCTTCTCCGTTCAATTAATTTTTGGTTTTCAATCTTTTTCCGTGCCTCCATTTTTTTTATAATTGTTTCATGGTATTTATGTCTGTCGATACGTATTTTTTCCAGAATGTCATTCCTAACTAAAATTCTCTTCCTTCGACTCGGTGTTTCTAAAACTCTTTCTGTTCTGGAAGTTGATGGTATTGGCAGTAAATCACTTTCCTCAGCTATATTTTTCTCCATATCACCAATGCTTTAGGTGAAACAACAATTGTTTCATCACTTAAACGCATTCCAGGGTTTATATATTTTTTTTAAATATCATCCATTTCTTCTTCAAAATCACAAGCCTTTCTGCCTCTGCTTGGTTTTTGGTTGTTATCGACAACCTTCTTATATGCCGTACTATAGTCCTCCATTTATTTTTCACTTGCGACTCTCTTAAATGTAACTGAAATTCTTCATTTAATATTTTTGCTTTGATTTCCCATAACTTTTTTTTATTGTTATTCCTATCTGGGTGTGGTGGGACTTGTATAATGAAATCAAGCGTTTTGTTATATTTGCTGACCATGATGTATGTTCTTCATTTTGGAACAGAGGAATATTTCCCATTCCTCTAGACAAAATAATAAATTCTTGCATATCTAAAAATACAATTGAATTTAAAAATAAAAAATGCACATGTTAACCCTGTTGTTTATAATAAATATTTTGCAGTATTAATGACTACCAAGTCCGTACCCATGATTTAGTTTGGGGGGGGGGGGGGGGGGGGTTAGTTTTAAGTAAATAAAACAACGAAAATATACTTACATGAAATTTAATATCTCGAAAAAATGACGACATATTTATAAAATTCTTAACTTTAAATGAAATGGTTAAATTAATTTCGTTCCTCTGCGCTAAATCTAAAACCATTAAAGAAGAAATCTTCTAAAATCTATAATATTAGGTAATACTTGGTTTATTTCGGGAGGGTTTGAACCCCCCCCTCCTGGCTACGCCCGTAATGCCTACTGCTATTTACAACAAAAAAATCTATTTAATGTATGTGCATTGAAATAAATAATTACCTTTCAAAACACCTTCCATCATTAAATGATATAAAACTTTTTATCTAAAACTTAAGAACACAGGGCAATGATGATAACCTCAATTTAGAGTTGTGTCGAATTGCCGCATCAGCCTACAAGAAGAGAAAATGTTACTTAAAAATAGCAAAAAAGAAGACATTGTGGCAAGAAATTCACAGAACTTGGTTTTGAATACTTGTAGAAACATGCCGACATCTAATAGACTCCAACCCAAGATGATAGCATTCAGTAATTAAGAATAAAGACTATATTACAAAGTACTAAGCTTCGATAAATAACTAAAAAGGTTTAGAGAAATATACCTTTTTTCACTTTATTCTCGTATAGATCCATATTTAGAACTATACACAACAGTGGACAAAAATACAGGGTGATTCACGGTGAATTGTATACAAGACAATTACGGCGAACTACTTAAAGTAAAGATTTGAAATTTTAGATACTTATGTAAATAATCATGAGTTTTTTTAAACCAACTTTGTTTTTATAAATCAAATACCCTACATAATATTGCATTTTTAGATTTTGTGAGGCATTTTGGAACTTTTTTATGTAACATATGCTAGACGTATCGTGAGCCGTTTCGGAAATAAAAAATATTTTTTAAGAAATTTGGCAAGAAAGATCCCAGAATATAAAAATATTTTGTTTTAAAACCAGCGTAACTAGATACCGGAATTTTTTATTAGGGTTTCGTAATAGGTTGCTTTATGACAATATATTATGAGAATTAATTTATGGCATACAGGACGTTTACCAAATAGTGCGTTTTTGACATAACTTAAAAATTCATGTTAGGTAGGAATTTTAAATGAAACACCCTGTATTTTATAGTGAAGTACATACCAGGTGTCCCATTAAGGATGGATCGCGGCCGTATCTTGAAAACTATTTATCCCACAGCTTTGGGGAAAAAAATTGTACTAAAAATGATCATGAGAAATTCACCAAAAATATTTTTAAGCTTCTAAAACGACGGCAAGAGGGCGTGACGAGCTAAACATTTTTAAAAATCTTTTTTTTTGTGTATTTTCAAATGTTAACCGAGTAAGAAAAATTGTCAGTTATAATTAGCAAACTGTCTCCTACAACTTTGTTTTATGACATTTTGTCGTAACTTCGCGAATAAAGAAATGAGGGGGAGTTTTACCTATTTAGATAAAAAGTCGTCTAATGTCCGTTTGCCTTAACCGATTTTCCTCAATTTGGATTCATTTAAAAGGCAATTGCTGGGACAATCAGATAATCTGGGAGATAAATTATTTAGTATATAAATGAAACCGCGAGGTGGTGTTACATTCAACAATAGTTTTTTGAAGTTTTGTTCAGATTTTTCAAATGGAATGGTACAGCTTTTATTACATGGCTAGAAAGGTAATTTAAAGAGGAATCATCCAGTGAACCAAACCCGAAATCGATATCTCTGACATGTCAAGAGATATTTCGATTTTTCTGAACAAATCAGTTATTATTTCACTACTACCTGCATTAAGTTAAAAAAATATTAACCTAATGTTTGCCTTCCTTCACACTTTACCCAAGCTTAGGACTGGTCCAAATTCTTCGTGCCATATTAATTTGGAGCGTGTTTAAAGGCCAACGGGCCAACAACGAAGATAATAATAACAACAGTCAAATAAAATTAACAGCACAACAGTCTAATAATTAACAGAATCTGAACTTTAACGCCTTTCTAAATGTTCAAAATGCCTTCCATCCTTAGAAATGCAAAGATTTATTTTTCGACGAGTACTAAAAACGGCAGCTTCAATTTCCGCTCTTGAAATGCTGGTTATTGAATTTTGAATTCTTTCAATCACAGGGTCTTGAAAAACAGGGTCTATTAGTCTGCCCCACAAGTAAAAATCGAGGACTGTCAAATCCGGCGAGCGCGCCAGCCACGAAAATTAACTACCCTATCCTATCCAACGATTTCGAAACGAAGCATCCAAGAAGTTTCGAACCACCTGCGAGAAGTGGGCAGGGCATCCATCATGCTGGTACCACATTTGTCTTCTTGTTTCCAACGAAACATCTTCCATTAGTTCTGGCATTTTGTAAAAAATTTAAATATGTTTCACTATTCAAATGTCCATTAAAAATAAAGGGACCAATAATTTTGTCTCCCAAAACACCACATCATACGTTCACACTCCATCTATTTTGGTGGTTGATTTCTAACATTCAGTGTGGATCAGCAACTGCCCAGTAGTTCATATTATGTAAGTTAACGCCTCCATAACTGCTAAAAGTAGCTTCATCAGTCCATAGTATGGTTTTTAAGAATTGTTTATTTCCGCTACATATATTTTTTAACCAGTGACAATAGTCTAACCGTCTGTCGAAATCGTTATCCAAAAGGGCTTGGTGTAAGACAACATGATAGGGGTGCAGCTTGTTACTCTTAAGATTCGATGAACGGATGTCTTGCTAACACCTAATTCTTCAGATATTTGTCTCATACTTAAATGGGGATTGGTTTCAACATAAGCCAGAACATTTACGACTCCATTACGAATTCATTACGAATCAATCGTAATGACGATCAATCGTATTCGACTCCATTACGAATCAAACGTAATCTGGTGCGGACTGGATCTGGATGCATAATTCCTGTTTCTCGAAAAGCGTAAGACGTGTAAACACCTTCTTCGAATAATCCTTCTTTCGGGATATTGACTTGCATATTGCTGCTCTGCAATACATGCATTTTAAAAACATTGGAAATACACCGCCAACATGTCATAGGCCTCGTTATTCGTAAAAGGCATTGTTAGATATTATTATAATAATTATTAATAATCAATAAATGCAATGCTGAAAATGTAATGCATTTCAAAACTGACAAGTTAATTTGACTGTTTTTGTTTGTTTCCATGGTTCCTTTCTTACACTCTTTGTGTAATGTACCTAAGGATTGCATGCGTTTATGTGGAAACCCGAAAACGTATAATTTCATTCATCCATTCATTTAGTTTAAAAGAAAGAATAGGTATATTTATTAATGACTGATTTCAATATTCTGTCAAGTAGTATTTAAGCATAACAAAACAGCAATTGCCTTTTAAATGAATCCAAATTGAGAAAAATCGGTTAAGGCAAACGGACATTAGACGACTTTTTATCTCAATAGGTAAAACTAATCAACCCCCGCCACCCCTCTGATGATTCCTCTTTAAATTACCTTTCTAGCTATGTAATAAAAGCTGTACCATTCCATTTGAAAAAACTGAACAAAACTTCAAAAAGCTATTGTTGAATGTAACGCCACCTCGCGGTTTCATTTATAAATTAAATAATTTATCTCCCAGATTATCTGATTGTCCCAGCAATTGCCTTTTAAATGAATCTAAATTGAGGAAAATCGGTTAAGGCAAACGGACATTAGACGACTTTTTATCTAAATAGGTAAAACTCCCCCTCATTTCTTTATTCGCGAAGTTACGACAAAATGTCATAAAACAAAGTTGTAGGACACAGTTTGCTAATTATAACTGAGAATCTTTCTTACTCGATTAACACTTGAAAATACACACAAAAAATGATTTTTAAAAATGTTTAGCTCGTCACGCCCCCTTGCGGTCGTTTTAGAAGCTTAAACATATTTTTGGTGCATTTCTCATGATCATTTTTAGTACAATTTTTTTTCCCCAAAGCTGTGGGATAAATAGTATTCAAGATACGGCCGCGATCCATCCTTAATGGGACACCTGGTATATTCTGTATCTAAAATTGTTAAGTGAGAATATGCCTATTTTTAGCAGTTTTCAGCTTATAAGCAAAAAACTAAAATAATGAAATTAATGCAAAGATTAAAGATTTATTTTAGTGGTGGGCCACGACCGACTAGGGTGACACTACGTCTAAACAAATATGAAATTGTATGTATTTGACGTTATTATTTTGATAATTTATTATTAACCTATTTAAGAAAGTAATTGTCGCAGTTAAGAATGGAAGAAATTATGTATTCGAATGCTGTGATCATGAATTTATTTATTTTATAAAGACAGTTTAACAGCAATGTATCCTACTTTAGCACGAATGGATAAAAGAAAATTTAGACGGATTCAAACATATTTTACAACATTTTGGTTTTTCGAAGGCACCCCAGAATTTCAGTAAGCCAGTAACGTCTGATGAGGATCACGAAATTAACATTCTGGCTAATTTCCATACGTATCCACAATCTTCTATTAGAAAAGCTGAAGACGAGCTGCTTATAACATTTTCCTCGATACAAAGAATACTGAAAAATCATGTCATGCGCCTTGACAAATTTTCTAATGCTCCGTTTCTCAAGACAGATGACTGTAATGTAATAATGTAATATATTTATTACATTATTACATTACATTACATTTGTAATAATGTATTATATATGGATATATTTTATCAGAATTGGTACTCCATAACATGTATAAAAGTAGAACACCCTTATGGAATCCCATAAGGGATATAATTATATACTATAATAGATATATGTTTTTTTTTTGTAAATAATTGTGATAATTAAATATTAAAGGCTTAAAATGAGATTATATAATGTTGTTTTAATACAAAATTATTTGAGAATAAAACATTTCTAACTAATGATTTAAAATTTAGAAACGTGCATAAAATTTCGATTTTTTTTTCTTCTCTAGAAAAACAAAGCTTGAAAGCCAGCCACCATCACCCTTTCTTTACCCTCCCGCCCCGAACCATATGCGACCCATAATAAAAATCATTACCGTTATATGGGCAATTAAAATGGGTTTCGAAACGCCAAAAACGCTCGACGCACATAAACTTTTTTATCTCCTAATGTACATAAAGTTCCGAATAGTGGAGCCACATGTGGAAAAATAAATAAATAGATTGTTTTTACGAGAAACAAAAAGGGCAACATTTAAAAGGAGGTGAGTTTATAGGGTGGGCGAGAAAATACAGGCGTTTTCCGTGGATATATTTGTTCTTGTTTACTTGCATTAGACTTATTACACTCTATTCAAAGGAAAATACTATAATTTTTATCATTTTTTTGTACGCACGAAAGTAGTTTCAGTTTTGAAATATTTTTTCTTATTTCTTATTTTCTCGTTTTCTTATTTAAGGATCATTGTGTACGACTGAGGCCATCCTTAGTAAAACCCTACAATTTATTATTGTTTTCATGGGTTTTATATTTATGGGTAATGGGTAATATATTTTGGGTATTATATTTTGAATAACTCTGCCTCAAAAACTGAACACTAAATTTTTATAATCTCTATATACTGAACAATAATATAAATATTTCTTAATGGGTAAATCCTTAGAGAATAAAACATTTCATTAGGAAAATAGCAGGTGCTTTATTTTTGTTCACTATGGTACATCGTAATAAATGTGTCCGATAGTGCTCCAAGGTTCGAAAGAGTCATAAATTTTGGGGTTTTCTTCTTGGTTTTTTATCAAGATTTCCTTCGGATTTAAATTCTCGATTACACATACATGATTAATTGAAGATTAGAATGGTTCCAAGTGCTCCAAGTACGAACAAATTTAACGTCGACCCACCTGAACACAAAAGGGTCTTATAAATTTTAGATGAGACGTTTTCTCACCGGCACCATTTTTTAAATCATTAAAAAAAAAGGGGGAAACTGGTAATTTTTAACGAATTAACTGAGAAATACTTTGTAATTTGTCAGACGCCTTTTCGTTTTTGGGGTATACTTTAATACGCAAGGTAAAAACAGATAATTAATTTGTATGGTTTAATAATAGTCAACCGTAACAACCTTCGTGGTGGTCGAAACACCATAGAAGATCAGATATTATGATGTAGATGTTTTAAATATATTAGGAAAGTAGTAAATTAAAATTGTAATTCGGAAAGCAAAATTAAAAAAACACAAACAAGATTTCGATGATTTTATTTTATTTTATTGCTTAAACTTTGCCATTAAGTGTGGAATACAACATCATTTCAATGTCCACCATGTGACCGCCTGCACGATTCAGTTCTTTTGAGGTAATTTTCGATTTTCCGCACATTTCGGCTGGTATATCGGCCATGACTTGAAGAATGCTAATTTTCAACTGCTCAAGACTTTGAGGATTGTCCACCTAAACACGCGGCCTGAGAACTTCTCGCGCAATAAAGGCAGGCAAAAGAACGTGTGGAACAATCTTGTTGGAACCACATGTCGCGCAGATCGAAATCTTCAATTTCTGGCCAAAAATAATCAGTTATCATACGGCTATAGCGCTCAGAATTGACATTAACAGTAATTTCTTGTTCGTTTTCGAAGAAATACGGGCCAATGACAATTACACTACCAGACCATAACGCGCACTAAACAGTCACCTTTTGCGGATGCAATGGACTCCCCACAATCACTTGTGGGTTTTCAGAGCCCTGTATATGGCAATTTTGCTTATTTACGCATCCGCCGACCGAGAAATGAGCCTCATCGGTGAAGAAGATTTTGTTCGAAAAATCAAGTGAATGTTCAGGCAATCAATCAGTGTATGCTCGGCACATTCCATGGTCTGCGGGCTTCAGTTCTTGCGTGAGTTGAATTTTATTAGGATGAAGATGCAAGTCTAAATGCAAAATAAGTCACAAGCCCACAGACTGTGAACGGCGATGAATTGTTAATGTAAATAAAGTAATGCGTCTGGTGGTGTTGCGCTCGACCTAGTAAAACTGCTGACTTCCTGTTGGGAAGGGCGGTAGATAAACATCTGATGCATATTCAGTACGGGTTTGAACTCCCTAGAGTTGAATGAGTGACAATTTCGAGCAAGTGTCTAACAAACACGTACAACATATAATACAGAACTGGTCCCTCGAAGCAGTCCCCATATAATACATCTTTGTGTCGGAACTCATGGTTACCAACCTCCAAATATCTTTGCCCCCAACCACAAGTTGATATACCCCTAAAAATAGCTGATTTAACTTTGAAAATTGGTTTATTTCTATTAATTTATATATTATTTTTTATATATTTTTTAATATTTTTTATATTATTATTTAAATATTTTATATATTATTATAATAATTATTATCATTATCGTAAATTATTATATTTATTTATTTATTAAATTATCATTTCATTCACTAATTTATATTATTGTATTATAAAGTATTTCAGATTTCAAAAAGATTTTCCAAACTTCTGAATCATACATTTTAACATTAACCATACTCAGCATTTTTTTCGAATGATTAAATATTATGCAAGATCCCGTCGTAGAATGAATCGAACCATCATAATTCTTTGAAGCATTTAAATGGATAGCCTACTTGGTAACTTAATTTTTACAATATTATAAATAAAAAAGGCGCGTTCAACACTGGCGTTTAAAAGGCGAACTGTAGGTAACGTTAATCCAAATTTTGAGACGTCTTCGAAACGTTTGCATTCAATGGTTGATGATTCAGCCGTTGTTGAATTTCTTCTGTTAGTCAATATAAAAAGCTCTTACATCGCTATTTTTTTATTCACTTTTCAAAAAATCAAAAATGCCTTGAATGGTAGTCGCCTTTTAATATTATGAAGCTGTTCAGCTATAAAATATTTATTTTCTGATTGGGAAACTAAAAACAGCAACTTTAATTTTTCCCATTGATCTAATATAGTAGTTGCTTTATAGCGAGCGAGCATATTTGTCTAAACGTTTTGGACTCTATGAAAACCAATTGTGGACTTCTCTGACTAAAAACTCTAACTAACTGATATAGTTTGAGATTCTTGAAGGCTTCTGATGAGGGATCTAAGTACTTCATTTAATGATCTACGGTTTTAAGAGCATAATGCTCTGCAATAAACAAAGCAATTTTTAGCTCTGCGATTTTCGTTGTTTCCGACAAGACTGCTTGCTTACGTTTTTCAGTTTGAGCGTGTTTCACCAAATCGTTTTTATGGGCTTTTAAAACTGTGCGGAGATATTTACAGGTTGCCAAACTCTCATTAGTGACATTAGGTGCAAGCCAATCTAAAATTAAAAAAATAATTTGCAAATAACCATAAATAATTAGAAATAGGAATCGTCATGATTTAAAAGTATCTGATGTCCGATAGATTTGTAAGAAAAAATCCAATGTAGCATGTTTGCATGTTTATTTGTCAAAAACTGACCATTAATTGAAATTAACCATTTTCAATATTACCAATGATTGAAAATTATAAAAATAATTGTAATAGACGAAAACTAAGCCCAAAATCAACTAACTAAAATCAAATTTTAAACAAAACAAATCACTAACCACTGTACTTATTCTACTCATTTATGCTCCATAAATTCATTACAAATGATTTTGTCGGGGAGATTTTGTATGGGGATATTAGGTCGGGTTACCCTTAATCTTGGGTTGAAAGGTTAAGGACAATACATGTTAATTACGTGATTTAAAGTTGATTGACGAATTTACAGTTGTTGTTTTGCTAATTATTGATGACGATAGTCCTGTGTGACAAGTTGCAAATATTGAATAATTTGACCTAACCTGAGTCAATTACTCATGATAAAAAAAACTAAAATAAAAACTGCTTACCTTTCCAAACTGGATCTATTTACCAAACCTCTGTATATTTTAATTATATTTTTTTGTATTATCTTTTGGCATATTCAACATTTCTTGTAAGATTACACTTCTTCTAAGATTAATTATATTAGTCGAACTAATTAGATTCTGCAAAGTTAAACTCAAGGACATTTACCACTAAACACCGAATCACTTTTTTTAAAGTTCTCGTTGGTAGCAAGACTTTCGTTTTGCTACCTGTGTCAGTATCGTCAGGAGATGATTTAATCTAATTGTAAAACTAAAGTATGTTCTATTTATATAATAACCCTAATTGCTAACCAACTTCCGAGTAAGCGTATTACCTACCTAATGAAGCATGTAAAAAAGCATACAAGAAAAAAGAAGAAAAAAGGGCAAAAAGAGAACAAAAGAAAGAAAACACGAACCGTGAAGTTTACTGACCCTTCCATTACTGAACAAGTTGTTTATCCCGGTTCATGATTTTCTATTTCAATGCTTTCATATGCATCCAAAGCCCCATTGTTATTTACACTTTTAATCAATCTTAATTACTAATGTCTATATTGTGGTCATGTTCGATTGCATACTGGGCAACACAAGATTTTTCATTTCTCCCATATCTAATGTATTCTTTATATCTCGTTAATATGGATCTTTTTGTTTGCCCAATATACCTTCGATCACAATCTTGACAGCTATTTTCACAAATCCCCGACTATTTATGTTGATTTATTTTATTATTTGGATTACCCTGGACTTCTCTTAATTTATTATATGGTTTGTACACAATCATAATGTCTACTTTTTCAAAATTTTGTCTAGCCCTCGCTTTAACTGGGCATCAAACGGTATTACCATGATTTTATTTTTGTTCTGATCCTTTTGAAAAACCGAAGTTTCTTTCACTAAGTTTCTAAGCTTATGTTTTCTAATTAATTTATCTACAATGTTCTTATTTATTAGAATTATTTATTTATTTATTAGAAGCGTTCACTCGCGTATACTAATTAATTTTAATTCTTTACTATAATTATCTTTGTTTAAAGAAAAATTCATTGATCTATTTGCTTTAAAATTTAACCTATTTTTATTGTTTCTACTGGCCAAAACATCCAGAAATAGTGAAATATCGTTGTTTTCGAATTCATTAATGGACAAATCTGATTACTTTGAACGCGATGAAAAATTAATTCAAGACGGTCCTTATAAAACATTACCGAGGAATCCATTGTCAAAAATGGTCAACGAAGTCAGAGATACATTGAAATCTTGTAACAGCCTTATTTCTCCTTCTCCAAAAAAAAAATTCATATTTCTAATCCAAAAGTGCCAAGATTGTATGCTCTACCAAAAATTGATTGATTCTCCGACATACAACTTGGCCAAATGGTTAACAAAGGAATTACCAAAAGTAAAAACCAACTACCTTCCTGTTCATTGACAAACTCAGTAAAATTCATAGTAAAACTCAAAAACACATATCTACAGGAAGGTGAGGTCTTTGTTTCCTTTGACATATCATCGTTGATTCCGAGTGTACCGATTTCACATACCTTGACATTCCTAAGGGAGTTACTCGAGTTAAATGGTTTTAATAACAAGATTGTTTCTGAGTACATCTCCTTAACAAGATTATATATGAAGCAAAATTGTTTTCAACTTAATAACAGGTTTTACGAATAACAAGAAGGAACGGCAATGGGCAATCCTCTGTTGCCGTTCTTAGCTAACTTATTTAGGAGTAAATTTGATATCGCCGCGAAAAATGAATTCAGTTACTTTTCAAAGGTATGCTTAAAATATGTGGATGGCATTTTTGCAATTTTCCATTTAAAAATGAAAACTTCGAATTAAAAAAATATTGAAAAAATCTTCGAGTTTCGACTTCGAAAATACATTCATGGTATTACCGTTTCATGCCCAATTAATACGAGGGCTAGCCAAATTTTGAAAAAAGTGGACATTAAGATTGTGTACAAACCATATAATAAATTAAGATAAGTTCTGGGTAATCCAAAGGATAAAGTCGATCAACATGAAAAGTCGGGGATTTAAAAAATTAGTTATCAAGACTGTGATGTGGCGAAGGTATATTGGGCAAACAAAAAGATCCATATTAACGAGATATAAAGATTACATTAGATATGGGAGAAATGAAAAGTCTCGTGTTGCCCAGCATGCAATCAAACATGACCACAATATGGACATTAGTAATTTAAGACTGGTTAAAAGTATAAATAACAATGGGGTTTTGGTTGCATATGAAAACATTTAAATAGAAAAATGCAAGAAAATCATGAACCGGGATAAAGGACCTATTTCGTTCAGTCTTTTTTCAATTATTAATGTAAGGTTAGTAAACTTTACGGTTCATTTGTTTCTTTCTTTTTCCCATATTTTTCTTTGTTTTTTAATTTTTTTTTCTATCATTTTTACACGCTTTATTAGGTAGGTAGAACGCTTCCTAGGTAGCAGGTTAGCAAATCATGTCCTGACGATGCTAATCTAAGGTTAGCGAAACGTGTGTCGAGAACTTTAAATAAAGTGATTCGGTATTTAGTGGTAAATCTCTTTAGTGTATCAGATCGACGCTTCCAATAGAAAAATTGTTCACCAAAGTTAGTTAACGCTATAACTCAATATTGAAAAGCGTCAAAAAATTTAAAATACGGCGCCATCTACCTAATCTAACAGACATTGTCTAATCAATTGTTACGTGCTTGGTCCTTTCAAATATCATCAGCTGTAAATGAAGTTACTAATATTATTAGGTTACAACTTAGTAAACAGATATTTAACTAGATGTCGGTTTTGTAATTAATCTAATGTCCGACAATAAAATTTTAAGTTTTTTTTTGCTTCTAAAATTACTCTCTAAAATATTAGGGGTATTCTACATCCCCCACCCCCAGTTTAAAGGGAAACCCTTCCCCCAGTTGGGAACCCTGTCGGAACTGTTTCTTAATAGTTTCGAAACAATAGTGTCTGTACAATGTTCCTCAAAAAAATTCTCAATGTGTACTAGGCTTAACACTAACATGAAAACGACAAATCGAGTAGTGTGCGAAGTCCTTTAACCATCTTTAAATTCGTTGACGTCGGGCGCAATAGAAAAATTGCCTTTATCCGAACGGGCCGAGATAACAATAAGCGTTATTTATTCGAAATGGGAGATCGTGGCGCCGGAGGAGTGCATCATTCGCACGACACTGGCAACTCTCGCCGGATCCGACGATATAAGATATTCCGGGGGGCCTATCGGACTCCCATTAATTATTTTAATGTCGCGCCGGTCCATTTCCGTCGATATCTTTCGTCCCAAACGAGTTATTTGTCGAAAGTGTCAAAAGTGGTTATACATTAAGAACGGGAGCGAAGAACGTTCCATGGAACGAGCTCACGTTCGATCTATAAAACGCGTTTTTAATCATTACTGATTAGAGTTTGGCCATTTTTGATGCTGTTGCTGGATTTTCGCTTCTTTTACTCCTCTTTTCTACCAGAAAACGCCCCCAACCGCAGGATTTTGCTCTGTTTTGCATTTAGGTTTTACACAAATTAACTTTTCTTATGTCATTTATTATGTTGTTCTACAAGTTTCCGCCGTTTTTTATTAAGAGGTTTTAGCGAAAAAAGCAACAGTTATAACAAGAAATAAATCAATGACCTATTCTCCGACATTGTGCACTTCCTGTTCCCCAATTTATTGATGCCGTTTTGCCGGAAATCGCCGGGCTTGGCCCAGAAGAAGTTGTTAAGCCAGTATTTAAGGTTCTCATCGTTGGCGAAGGTTACTCCCTTCATTTAGTTGTACAGTGAGCGGCAAATGTGATAAATTGGTTGTTTGTTAAATACATTTGGAGAGTACAGCGGGTGCAGAAGAACCTCCCATTCGAGATCATGGATGATTTTTGCTAGTGAGAGATCATGCATTTCGTAAAATAAGAAGACTTGGCCTTGTCGATCGGGTTTTTTCAGTTGAATAACCTCATTTATACGGCGCAGCTAGGCGATATAGCCTGTGTGTATCTCCTATAGCCACCTACTTCTTCCTTTGCTTCATACTGACGTAAAGACACCATTTCTCACCTTCCGTGACGAATCTGTACAAGTTTGCATGTACAGATTACTATACAAGTTGTTTTGTACAAGTGTTTCTGTACTGTTGTTTGATTTCTGTACGCGTTGCTCGGTGGCGGCCGAGATTTTGAGCATCTTTGTTGCGGCGAGTTTCATTGTTGTCGGTTAGTTTGTGTGACATCCAAGCTCCGAGTTTTTGTAGAAAATTGTAATATAACATTTTTTTTTTTACTAAAATTATTGGCTGGAGACAGTTGGTTCATATGTCACCGATATATTGCACATGCACATCAATAAGGGCACCACCCAGTTCTATAACAACAAAATATTAATAAACCTTTAAACTAGGGAAAAGTTTATCTCTGCCAAAAAGGCTCGGTAATAGTAATAATTATTTAATATGACACGACACAAACTTGAGTGTTATTTTAGATTCGAAATAACGTTTTAAATATCATGTATCCAAGTTACTTCGTAAATCATTTATGCGCCTTAAATTACTTTATGCTAATAGGCACATTTTAAACTAAGCTTTAAGGGGTTAGGGACAGTCAGAATTATCCAAAAATAGATTTTCTTTTTTTTGGATTGAATTGTTGAATTGAATGAATTGTTTTCGAGATATCCTACAATTATTAAGGGGCTTTCGGGTCCTGGATGGCAGGTAGTTGGCGGCGGGTGCAAGTTGCTAACCGATTTCTACCTGCGTACTAGATGCTATGAAATCGTTGTTATTGTATGTATTACATAATTATTATTTCTGAGCATAAATCGAGTGTAAAATAGCCGAGGCACCGTATGACTTTTCGTATAATTTTGAGGTCGGTGGATGAAGTAAAGTTTATTCTAATCCGCTTTTCAATTTTCAAAAATGTATAATTCAAAAACTGAATTTTCGAGAAATTTTATAAGAATAACTTTAATTATTTTAAAATTATCCAAAATACTAAAAAAAAAAATTCATCCCCAAAACATCAATATATAAACAATTGATTTTCGGGTTTTCGAAAAAAACTAATATGATTGATTTTCGGATTCAGCGGCTCAAAATACACAGAAAAAAATTACTTTATTTACCGACCTCAAAAGTATACAAAAAAACAATACTGCGCCAAGACGAAAGCTTTAAACGCGTTTTTTCGAAACTACGTTTTCCAAGTCGGTGACCGCTGTAATTCAAGAACCGCTCAATGGATTTGAATGAAATTTATACAGCTTATTGAAAGCATACAAAACTAGTATTTGATTGAAGGATTTTTGTTTTTTTTTAAACTTCGATTTTTTTAACAATAATCTTTATATTTCTTCAAAATTCGAGGGTAAGCTTTTAGAAGCCATCATTTTGTTAATGTTCAGATTTGGTCAACTAAAGACTTTTCTTTGTTCGATTGATTTTAGATGAACCAGTAAAAAGTTATAATGGTCACCACAAAAAACAAAGTTGGCAATAACTTCTTCCAAAATATTTTTTTTTTTGAAAACTTGGTGAAGTCAAGTTGAAACATTATATAATATCTTTGTATTATTAGCTTTATAAAACAAATGAAATTACTGTCGAAAAAAAATTTATTAAAATTACTAATTTTATCATGCGACTGACTATCCTTAACGCCCTATAAAGCTATTATAAGAGTTGTTGGTACTTTCTCAGTTTACTTACTGTAACTTTTTCATGTCTCGATTCTGTGGACAGGGGCAGAATACAACGGTGGCAGAATGCTTGTTTTGGACTGGAAAACGGGATCATATCTCTCAAAAGATTAATCAGCTTAAGTGGCTTACTATGGATCACAGATGGCAACTTCATATGACTAATTTTACATATAAGGTTATCAGTGCTGAGCTCGTTCAGCCAGTTATTCTGTGAATATTAGATATAGAAGCAAAATAGCAATACCATATAATAAAATATCGATGTTTACGGGATCATATGTATATATCTTTCTACAACCTGTTAAAATCAATGACTTAACTTTGAAAACACACTGTATACATGGGGTTTTGAAAAAAATTGATTTTTGATTATCTCAATTTTTCGAAAACGAAAAACCCTTCTTGGTGACTTGAGATTTTTTTGAATACTTGTTCAAAGGATATAAAATTTTCAAAAAAGTCGCCCTTTTTCCGGTTTTTTACTCATGATTTCTTCAAAAATAGTTCAAATTCAAACTTTTTTTAAATTTTTGTTTTTCTATGTACTTTCAAGAAAAAAATACAAAAAAATGTTAGTGTCCTAATATGCGATTTTTAAAATTTAGTTTAGGTTAGTTTAGTTAAGATAATTAAAAATAGTTTTAAAATTTTAATTTCATTTTTTAAACTGCATGAATTCTTCGATTTTCTTGAAAATGTGTTGTAGTAAATTTCTATCCATTCTACAAATTGTAAACTCAAGTAGATCGTGGTATTATGTTAATTACTGTTTTTTTTTCGAGTTTTAAAAATTTGAAAAAAATATAAAATAAATAATCAGATTTTTAGTTTGACACAACAAATTTTCTTATTCATTTGCGTACTCTTTTGACAATTTTACATTCATGGTTAACATTCGAACGAGAATATTCTTTAGTAATAACAGTTTTGGTTATCCATTGGTTTGATCGAATGGAATTTTTGTGTGCCCGAGATTGATTTAGCAGTTGCAAATCGCAAGTCCAATTTTTGTTTTCCATTAGAATATTCTTGTTCTGGTGAGAATTTTACCGTTATGTTTGATAAACTACCCGGATTCGATGCCCAATCAACTCTTGAGGTATGGTTATTTGCTCATTAATTTGTCACTGGAGACCCACTCTGGCTGCAATTCTTTTTACCGTGCCCCGGATACCATCACATGATTCCTTACCAGGAGCCGTAGCGAAATAATGTCATTCAGCAGCAATCTGAGCTTTTTTTACATTTCATAGAATAGTTAAATATCATAAAATGAGTTTAAAGCAGTCACTGTATTGCAATAAAGGCATTGGTAGATCATGAGTTAATGCAGCCAAATTAGAACCTGTCGCAAAATAAAATCATTTAAGCTTACAATGCAAAAAAAAGCTTTTAGGATATTTACCTAACATCATGAGCTGTATATTTTGATGCACTGTACACACGCAAATGGTATGTATACCACTGGATCCGGCTAGTACACAATTTACAGGCGATGAAGCTTAATGAAGCGAAACTTGAAAAACCGATGCAATGATCAGTATATTCTTCCTTATATGTATGATATAACTCGTTTAGCTTACACAAAATGAATCTTTTTTGAATAAATTCTTTTTGACCATTCTCATTTCACACAGAAAGAAAATCTTTCATACCTGGCAAATTGACACTAACATAGTCACGTTTATAACATTTGATGACTTCATTTTTCACATCATCAAATAAGAATCGTTCTAAAAGAAATATGATTTATTTAATTATAGAAATAAAAAATTAAAAAGTTGTATCTACTGATAAAAATTTCTCAACTTCACCTTTCTTCTTCTTTTACAATAACTCCTTTCTTTTCTCTTAAAAATTTCGATACTACCACCATGTGTTTTGTAGAGCCCATGATGTCGCAAATCTTGCTAATGCTCCAATCAACCGGTAGTATTGTCAAAATTTGTACTTTCTGAGAAAAAAAACATAATAATTAAATTGAATATCTAATCCTAAAAGTGTCGTAAATGTGGAGGATTTCATGGATTTTTTCTCTTAAATATGATGGATTATCGATAGAATATTCATCTGTAGGAGATATTCATCTATGGGAGATACATTTAATAATAGCAAAGCTTGATTGATAACTGGTAATTGAGTACCAAGACTCAATTATGATAAGGAACTTAATTGACTTATAACTTATTCACTTGATAATGATCTTAATACTAAAATTTAAGAAAACATAATCAATAACATTAATTTTTTTCAATAAAAATCTAAAAACTGCTATTTTAAACCAAAAATACCTGAAGAATTGCAAGCTAATATTGGTTCAACTCTCTCATTGTTTTCAGTCATAATGTTAATATTCTCATCATCCACATTATTATCATTTACAACGACATCATTGAAATCAGCATTATCAGAATCAGAAAAATCGTTGTCTTCAACGTCGTGTCCATGATCACTTAAAACATTTATACTGTCAATATCAATTAAGTCAAGTGAAGTTTCATTCATATGACCTCTCAGTCACATTATTTGAGGTAGATATAACTGTTTTAAAGATGACAATACTTTACGACACTTTGTACACGGATTATCGGAGCTACTCAAACCCCATAATAGCTGTAATTGTTCAGTAGCTGGTCTTAAACTTGTCTTCACTCGATGGCTTTCTAACTTCATATGATTGCAACATTCATTATACCGATACTTCATAATGATTATTTAAGATGATTTACCCAAATAAAATACACAAACTGAGTAACTTAACATTTAAAACTAAATAATATAGCAATTAGGTTAGCAATTAAAATGAAAGTAAACGATTAGACTGTCTGTATCATAGAAAATATTGATCTCTAGAAAAACCATCAACGCCACCAGGCGCAGGAGAGAAATATTCATACAATATTCATATTCAATATTCGTATTGAAACGGAGTGTTGAGTTCAGTTGAGCTGAATGAGGAGTCTGTAAACCTGTTAATATTATAATTGTAGAAAAATAGATTCAAAATAAAAAAAAAAGATTACACAATGAAGAAAAGTAATTTCCAAAAAATAAAATCGAAAAAAATAATGCCAGTAATTAACAACATATCTACTTAAAATTTATAGAATGGATAGAAGTTTACCACCAAAAATTTTCAGGAAAATCGAAGACTTCGTACAGTTTAAAAAATGGGATTTAAATTTTAAAATTTGAAAATCGTATATTAGAACTCTAAAGAATAGATTTATATTTTTTTTTTCTTGAAAGTACATAACAAAACAAAAATTAAAAAAACAACTTTGAATTTGGATCATTTTTGAAGCAGTTATGAGAAAAAACCGGAAAATGCGCGATTTTTGTGTAAATTCGATATTTGAATGGGTAATCAAGAAAATCTCAAAATGTTATTAACTTATTAGACTCCGTAATATATTTAAAAATTTTAATATTACCAAGTTCAAATACATAGTCAAGGAATTTCAATTATTTCAACATCTTTAACACTATTTATTAGCTTTAACAAAATTATCGTTTAATGGGCATTTGAGGTTCTAATGGTGACCGGATGGATGTGTAATAACAATGTTTATTAGGGGAGGAAATGTTTGTAATTTTATAGGTGTGTTGTTTCTTCCTGTCTAGGGATTAAGAGCGGTAGGTTGATTGAGTGGAATAGCAATTTATGCTAGACTTCGCCAACTTGTAGATCAACTAATGGGGAAATTTCATTTACTTTATTGGTTTACTTTTGTTTATATCTTTTTTTTTTTGTCATTAATGTGATTCAGTAAAGGCCTTTTATTATGGATTTAGCTTAAAGGCATTCGCACTCCCTCTAAGGGGAACATTGACTTATCACAAATATCTTAAATATCAAAAGGATTAAGTTCTGTGGGAGCCCTTTCGGCCGCTACGCTACCATAAAACATGTCGGAAGATTGTCGCAAGGCCACTGCTCATATTTTCAGCCAATTCTCGACATGTAGGCGACCGTCAAACACCTTCAAAAGGCACCAAAAAAAAACAACTTTCAAAAGTGCTTTAGGGTGATCCTCGTCGAACTCTGTATGCCAAGGAGAGTGGGGTGTGCTGTCCAGGTTGAACCTTCCATTTTTAAACTTGGTAAACCAATCTCGAGCAGTTCGATCGGTTATAGCGTCCTATCCATATACGGAGCAAATATCTCGAACTGTTTCTGCAGCATTTTGACCACGTTGAAAAGCGAAATATAGCTATTGTCAAAAGCTATATTCCATTTCGGAAATTCCATTTCGGAAGCTGGAAAATTAATTAAAATTAAGTTTTTTCTGGAAAATGTTGCGAATAGTTTTATAGAGTAAGAAAAGGGCTCTCAAATGCATGTATACACTTGGACAAACAAAATAAAAATGAAGGAAAAACAAACGAAATATAAACGCGGCGGCAACTTATGGTACAACCCATTACGTATTCAGTTTTTCTATTTAAGTTGTGTTATACAGTGAATATATTTTCATTACAAATTTTTAGTTTTCGAGTTTAAGAAATTCTGAGAAATTTTCTTCTTATTTTAGTCCTTTCACATGTTGAAACATTTGATATCTTGAAGCCTTCTTTCTCTTGAAGAACCCCCAAACAGTCAGCATACTCTTTTGAGGTGGTGTTTTCGGTTTAAGTTCATTTTTAGCACGATACTCGCATGATACATGAGCTGTTTCTGGATCATAGACATTGATCCATGTCTCGTCATCATTAATTATGTATCTCGGAATAGCATCATGCAAAGAAAACATCTCATCAGTGTCTTTAACATGATGATTTAAAAAAAAATCAGTATTTTTGGAACAATATGAGAAGACACTCGAGGTAAACCTAAATTGTTCTTTAAAATTGATTGAATCGATCCAAATGATATTATAATAATATCTGTGATGTCTTAACCCTATGATACTTAACCCAATGATTACTCAGTACATAAAAAAGTACTCAGTAAATATAAAAAGATGGATGAGATTTCATTGAAACGTCAGCGAAATCGTCCACCAGTGGATATTTATCTAACATGGGATGCCTGAGAAACTATCTTGTTCTGTGGAAACCGTCTCGTAATATTTATATTCTTCTGGATAGTAGATTGTGATGGTGTGTACTTTTTATTGGTTCTGATGTTGGCTCCGCCCCCTCGAACGATGTTTGGCATATCACAGTCGTAGTCAGTTGATCTCCCGATTGCAGCTGGTGAGCTTCGGTCTATCGGTTGATTACTGGTTTCCACGTGTCTGGCAGATTGAGGGCATCATCTCTTCTGTTTAGGCCTCCGATTTTTTCGTTTTCTATTGTTTCTCGTATGGTTCTTATTTTGTAATTTGGAATATTTGCAATTTGTCGGCATCTGTCGAAGTCGATTTTGTGTCCTGTTTGTAGATGGTGTTGGAATAGAGCCGATATGGTTTGTTTATTTCTAACCGCCAATTTGTGTTCTTCGAGCCGGGCTGATATTCTTCTATTGGTTTGTCCGACGTGTACCATGTTACAAGTCCCGCACGATATGCTGTATACGCCCGGATTTTCTACAATGATGTGATCTTTGGGACTTCTAATGGCTGATTTTATTGTTTTATGTTTCTTGTATGCGGCTGATATATGATGTCTCCGAAGCAGTCGTCGAATGCGGTCTGTGACACCTTTGATGTACGGCAGAACTGTTACGGGCCTATTTTCATATTAATTTAGCTTCTGTTGGTTGTTTTGATAGTTAATAGCCTTTTTTACGTTATAAACTGAGTAGCCGTTCTGCTTTAGAGCGTCGGTGATTGTTTTGAGCTCTTTTTCTCGGTTGATGTGGTCGGATAGTCGAAGAGACCGAAAAATCAAGGTGTTGACAACCCTTTGAATTTGTGCTGGATGGTGATGGGACCTTTTATTCAGGTATCTGTTTGTGTTGGTTGGTTTCCGGTAAACTGTGTGTTGTAAGCGTCCATCTGGGGATTTGGTTATTAAGATATCTAGGAAGGGGAGTTTCTTGTCTTCTTAGTTTCCAAAACTGTATTTTTTGGTGAATGGAATTTAAATGGCTGTGGAATTTGGCAAGTTCGTTTTTATTAGACCAGGACTGGTTTGGTTACAGGACCATATGACAAAAATGTCGTCAACATAACTTACCCACAGTTTAGATTTGAGGTCAGCGCTCTGCAGTGCCATCTTTTCAAAATATATCATGACGAGGTTGGCCACTACTGGTGATAGAGATGAACCCATTGCTGCACCATCTGTTTGTCGGTATATGTCTTGGTCAAACATGAAGTAAGCGTTGTTTAAACAATGTCTGGACAAATATATTACGTGGCCGGGAAGGTCTTCATTCTCCACAATCAGTTGCAATGCTTCTTCTATTAGTATGCAATGCAATGCTTCTTCTATTATTTTATTATTATTAATAAGGGGATTTGACGTCGAAACTGGCCATGATGTCCTTTTGATCTATTGTGAGTTTGTCTAGAGTCTCTATGAAGTGCTGAGAGTTTTTAATGTACGAATCGGTCTTTTCTGTTATAGGTTGTTATATATTAGCCAAAAACTTTTCTAGATTTTGTAATGGTGAGTTGACAGCGCTGACAATTGGATGTAGGGGGGTCCCAGCTTTGTGGATCTTTGGCAGGCCATATAGTTTTGGGCATCTAGTTAACTTTTCTCTCGGGATGACTTGTTTCTTGGTACCGTCGTCGATTGGAGATTCTTTGATTTTGGCTTTTGTCGTTTTTTCCAGATACGTTGTGGGATCTCTGGTAACTTTTTTATAACTGGGGTCGTGTAGAAGTTCTTTAATTTTTCTTTTGTATTCTTCAGTATCTATGACTACGGTGGCGTTTCCCTTGTCGCCAGGTAGTATGGTTATTTGCTTTGTTTAGTTTCTTGATGACTTGATGTTCTGCACGGGTTAGATTTACTGCGGGTGTCTTGAAATATCTTAGAATACTGGAGACATTCTGTCTAATTAGTTCGGCCGTATTTTTTTCTAAATATGATATGCTTGTTTCGACATTTCCAATTATTTCTTCTGTTGGTATATATAGTTTAACCAATATTTCATTACTTTTACTTAATAAGAATTACATCAATCATAAGTAGCTTCAAAGCTTAACACGTCGAAAATAAAATTTCAGAATAACGTTCTGTGAACAAATTATTTATTTACAAGTTTTAAACATTACAAGAAGGAACATTACTATCCTCCATTAATGATGATGATGATAATCGCCACCACCAGCCGAAGCCTGAGCTTTCGCTGAACTGGCTGCCACAGCTGCACCAGCTGCAGCTGCGTTGGACTGAGCCGCTTGAGCTGATTCAGCTGCCCTGTAAGCAGCTACTTCAGTCTCTTGTAATTCCAAAAGCGCACTCTGCAGTTGATGGTGAAGGGCAGCCAGTCGTTGTTTGGCTTCGGTCACCATGGCTTGTTGAGATGCAGCTACGCTTCCTGCTTCAGCTGCGGCTTTGGCAGCTACTTGTTCACCACCTGCAATGAACTTTTTAGAAAAAATCTGTAAGTTAGAAGCCGAACAAGTTTACCTTGAGCTGAAGCGATGGCAGCAGCGAGTGCAGCGGTCTGTGATTGAGCCTGTTGGGCAGCTTGAGCGGCATATCCTAAAGCCTGTTGGGCCAGTTCGAATTGAGCGATTTCACCTTGAAGCCTAGACTCAGCTTCAGATAATTGACGTTTGATTGAACCAACAATTGCCTGTTTACCAACCAGAGCTGCCTGGGCGGTTTGGGCGGCCTGGAAATTCATTAATCGTCACTTTTTGGGATATTCACTCAAGATGGAGATAAACTTACACCTAGGGCAGCACTGGCCAGGGTACTTTGGATTCCGAAAGCTGCCTGACTTCCAGCAGTGCCCTGACTTTGAACAGCGTTCTTGGCTTGGACCGCTGAGCTCTGGGCTAGACTGGTTAGTTCTGCACCAGCATATTGTTTTCCACCATCATACGATTTGCCTTTTATATGCAAAGAAGTGTAAAATAAATAAAAAGAAGAATTATAAATTTTAAAAAATTAATCAATTTAGTGTATGGACGAAAAAGTACTTTGATTGTTTTGGAAGAAAAAGTCTGATGTTTCCATTTGCAGCAGCAATTGTATTTTAAACAGAAGCCAATTCATTGTAAATGACCAAGATTATTGCATCATGAAGGCACTAAAATTTTTGGTCATTCGTTAAAAAAATATATAAACATTAGTCGGGATGTGTCACCGCATTCACCATATAGTCCTGATATTGCCTTATTATTTCAATTGTTGCAAAAACTCGAAATCAGATGCAACTTTAATAAGCCAGAGTGAAAACTATCTTCAAAAATGTTGAGTCAGTTTAATATCACAGCAAAATTCAATCAAACACTAGTTAGTGCGCAATAGAGTGGCAAATACAAGTTAGGGAAAGATTAATCGTTGAGCAAGTGATGGAGATGAAGTATTTTCGTATTACTTTGGTTTTTGTAGAAAAATTTGTAGATGCAATATGATTCGAAAAGTAACATTTCACTTTTTAACTGAAAAAAATGCTGCGGAAACTCAAAATAATTTCTACGACTTTTCTTTTCAGCCAAGGATTCGACAGTTGCGTGAAAGGAACAAGACAATACACGACAAAAATTAGCGGGCTCTTGTATACAACTGAAATGAAAATAATGTGATGAATAAAAAAAAACACGTAGAGGTAGATGACGAAATCACATTAGACAAATCAAATTGAATAACTGCAATATATTAGCAGAGCGAGAGAATCAAATTTCGTGAAAATAGTACGATGTCAGTCCTCAGCGGGATGAACATTCAACAGGCCGCCCAAGAAATATTCTTTTTTTTTTACAAGAAAAATATCCTGTATAGAAAAAAACCTTTTCTTTAGTCAGCAGAGTCAAATCTCACTGGAAAAGGGGTTTTATCAGGTGCCATCGCATACAAATATCTACCTTTATTCCATAGGATATAACTGACATTTTTTTAGCAAAATTTCCGATATTATATTTATATTACCATCAAAATCTCCTCCATAGCCGCTGGTCAGTTCTTCATAGTGAGAGCCTTCAGCTTGTTGCTCAGAAACTACGACATTGACTGCAGACTTTGTGATACCAGCGGATGAAAGTACCACTATACAAAAGAAAAAAAAAACATTTTCACTAAAAATAAGCATAAAAAATAAATTAAACTTACCAGAAAAAGCAGCGACTACGAAAATTCTGAACATCATTTTCTAGAAGAAGTATATTATTAGTGCAGGTAAATATTTTATCAAAAAAAAACTTACGGTTATCAGAGAAAGCTTTTGATGGTAGATCATACGAAGAACTGACTTGCTATATCGCCAATTAATCATTTCACATTTATATAAAACGGTGATTGGTGGTAGGGGATGAACATTTCTTCGAAGTGAGGATTTTTAATTGACGATGCATCAAATTAAATGTTGTATGATCGTGGTCACTGGTCTGGAAACATTTTTGCACGGTACTTTCTTCCTATCGCCATATTCAATCAATCTTTTTTAATATTCGTTATTTACCACAAAGGAAATTAAAGCCACGATTATTGTGTAATTTATTTTTTATAATATATTATCATCAAATTCTTTGTAAGAAATTTTTTATATAGGGTTTTTCAATAAAGATAAATTTTTGATCGTTAATCTTGCACACTTTTTTCCATCATAAGCATTGTGATGCAAACATTCACGATTTAATTACTCTATTTTGTCTCCTTCCAAGTAATCGTCTTTCACTGCAGTCAATGTAATTATACCAGTTTTTGAATCCATTTTTATACCCTACTTCATGTATTTCCTTCAAAGCTCTCAGCAAGCTCTCTTGAATATCTACTGTGGACTTAAAACGGTGTCCATAAAGTGTTTTTTTCAATGGACGAGACACGACAAAATCACACGTGCCCATATATGATGAATATGGTACTAATGGAATGACCTTTGTTAAATGTTTAGTGAAAAATTGACAAAAATGGAAGAACCATGAATTGCTTTGAACCATGAATCCACTCTTTACTTACTGCAAGGTCCTTTATTTTGATAATGTTTTTTCATTGGTTGACGTGGAAAGCCATCCTGAACGAGGTTCATCTTCAACGGTTTCTATTTCATTTTGAGAAACGAACATTTATTTGAGTTCTTTGGTCACCTCTCACAGCAATGGGATATTACAGAACACCCTGTTAGTTGCTGTTTTGCATAAGTTTTTTACTTAAAGACCAAATCACTTTTCAACAGTTGGCTGATACATAAAGGAAATTATTATGTATAGCATGAAGAAAATTCTAGAGGGACTATCTAGTTATGATTACATCCTTAAAGACGCCCAATTTAGTTTGCTTAATTTTTTTGGAGTTATAATTAGTTCTTTCTGTGTCGAAGATGAGATCTTCAGCGTGGCCAAAATACCGCGACACCGCGACACCGCGACACCGCGACACCGCGACACCGCGACACCGCGACACCGCGACACCGCGAAACGATAACACAATTCTTTATGGTTGGAATTGTAATTGATATTTTTATGCTGAAGATTTGTTCTTCACTCATTCTCTTCTGTTTTGTGCTAAACTGTTGACGTCTTTCCATCTAAGTCCTGTTATATTACCTTTACGTCATTTCTCTCTATTACCTGGTTCTCTCTGCTCAAATATTCTTTCCACCATTTTGTCTGTATATCCCAACTACCTCAGCACGTATTATTTTTTTTCAGGATATTGATTAAGAATAGGGACACCCTATCCACAGCCAACAATCCATGTTTTAACGCCATCTGACGGGAAGTCGGCAAAAACATGGGGTTGGCTTTTTGGAAAACATGGAACATGGAACATGGAAAACATAGCTTTTTAATGGTATGGTATATGTCGGTGCCCTAAAGGGTCTGAACATCGAGAGATGAAACATATGCCATCCAGATTGATTGTCAAATACAACCAACCGCTGGGTTTCACAATCTCAAGTGGAACATACAGCAACCTTATGTGTGTTCCTATATCATTTCGGGTGTCGATTCGTTCGTTCTGTAACGAGTTACGACGTTGTGAAGTTGGACTCTTCGCTTGAAGCGAACAACACTTGATAATGCCAAATAAGATTTTGGCAAAACGCCGTGATTCTTCATAGAACGAACTGATCGAAACCCGGAATGATTAGGATTCATCCGTGAAAATATTCGATGTAGGAGATATATATATATATATATATATATATATATATATATATATATATATATATATATATATATATATATATATATATATAGTGGTGGCCAGAAAAATAAAACCATTACAATAAAAGACACTGTTTTTTGACAAATAAAGTTGTATATATCGTAATTACTACAATAACTGTATAATATAAATATATAACAAAAAGAGGAAAACATAGTATCAAACTTAATTTAAAAAAAAATGCTGTAAACATAATATTAAACAAAAATTTAGAAAGAAGAACATGAAAATGCGGTCAAAAAAACTGAGGTATAAAAATAGAGAAAAAATAAATGAAAACAACTTGGTCGAATAATAATTTTGTTAGAAATGGGTCACAGCGTCCATTGCATAGCTACTGAAAGAGTGCAGATTTTAACATTGCGGAAAGAAGCAAAGTCACTAAGGGAAATTGCACGAATCCTCGATCGTTAAAAAAAAGTGGAAAATGCCCTAAGAAAATAACCAGTTCATGAAAACTGTGAAGCTAGAAGAAAAACGATACCTCATACTGACAGGCAGATTGTCCTAATTTCAAAAAACGACCCATTAAATTGTCTACCGAATTTAAAAGTGAACTGGGGTTAGAAATAAGTTCAAGAAAAATTTGAACAAGGTTTCAGGTAAGTAACTTACACTGTAGAGCAGCCAGAAGATTCCGTTTGTTATCCGCTAAGAACGTAAAACGTTTAAAGTAAAATTAACATCAGTTAAATTGGTATGGTGAACGGAAAATCAAGAAATGGCGCAATATTTTATGGAGTAATGAAGCAAAAATAAATTTAATAGGTTCTGATGGTAGGCAATATGTTAAAAGACCACCCAAGCAAGAATTATTACCAAAATATACTATTAAAACCGTAAATCATAGAAGCGGCAACATAAAGCTGGATTATAAAAAAAACTTGGACCAAAATGAGTACATCCACATTCTTCAGGGAATCATGCTGCCTTTTGCAGAAGAAAATATGCCATCGGTATGGAAATATCAACATGATAATGACCCAAAACATACTGCTAGGAAAACAAAACAATATCTTAGAGGCAATAAAGTGGATTTATTGCAGTGGCCTTAAAATCGTTGGACCTCAATCCCATTGAGAACTTGTGCACTTACCTCAAGAATGTCGTGGTTAAACATGAAACGAGAATGAAGCTTGAACTTTGGGAGGTGACTAAAAAACAATGGAAAGCTATATCATTAGAAATGTGTCAAAGATTTGTAAACTCTATGTCCAAAAGATGCCCCGAAATAATAAAACACAAATATTCACCCCGAAGCCTTTTCTTGCCCTCGGTGTATTTTGCCAACCTCCACCAATACCAAACTCTCAGAAAGTCCATTGAATCCTTTTGTATGTTGTCAGACCACTTGTTTCGATTTGCCATTCTTTGGCGTCCCTCCTATCTCTCCTTTGAAAATTCACTTCTGAAGTCGTCTCCCGCCTGACATGCCCTGACTACCTTAATCTTAGGAATTTAGTATGTTCTAGAATGTCCATATCTCTATTCATTTTAATTACGTAATTTTATCTGATTCTTGATTGATCTTCCTCACAAACGAGGCCAAAAATTCTCCTAAATATTTTTCTTTCGAACCTATGTTTTGTGAACATCTCTTTTTTGTCATTGTCCAAACTTGGCATACGTAAGCTATAGCTGGTCTTATCATAATTTTATATTAGATTCTTAGTTTCGATACTCTTGTTTCCAAGTTGTTTTATCTATAATATGCTCTGTTACCAGTTGCGATTCGATGATTTAGTATATTAGTAGGGTTGTTTTATTCATTGTGAGTCAGGCCCAGATAAGTAAATTTTTTCAAGTAACGCCCTGTATAGAATGACGAAAATTAAATATAAATTGTCAAGCTATAACAACTTTCCGAAAAAAAATTAGTAAATTTTTTCTTGTATCTCAAATGTTATTGAGCCACCCTGGTATTATAGTCAAGCAAAATTTATAGAAATAATTTTACAATTTTATGTATTAACAATTACCCACACTACATCGGAATTCTGCACTATATACCTTTCCAATTAATGGAGAAAATGGAGCGTTCTCGTTCTAATCCAACAACACCATTACATTTTACGTTAATTACACGACAGTATAACATAATTCCAAGCAGAATCATTAAATATACCAACAAAAATATGTTTTTTGTTTTGTTCGTTCGGGGGCGGTTTTTACGAGTAGGACGTTGTCACAAACGCCTATATAAATGCCAGTAAAAGGCAAATTTAATTCAAACAAAATCCGTCAAGTCTCAAAAATTAAAAATATCAGTCAGGATGAGGGTGGATGGATATACGAGCGGCCCTATCATGTTTATTATTCCTTCTTCGGCATGTTTCCTTAAAGGGATCATCATAAATAAATTGAATTAAGAAGGACTATGGGTATATTTATAAAATGATGAAAAAAACTGGAAGTTAATAAGGCAGATACTCATAAAAAATTACTGCATTATTTCAGTCTTTTTAAATATACACAAAGTAAACTCGAACTTACCTTAATTTACCACTAAACTCTAAATTATTTTCTTTAACTTCTTGATGCGTGTTTTGCTAGGAATAACAGACATCATCAGGAGATAATTTAATCTCAGATGATCTCTCCTGATGATGCTAACATGATTAGCGAAACGCTCGTCAAAAAATCAAAGAAAGTGATTTGGTGTTTAGTGGTAAATCTCTTAAAGTTTAGTGTTTCACAACGAAGGTTACAATAGAAGAATTAGAAAGGGTAGATATATTAAATCTTTACCGTAAATACACCATCAAAATTAGGCTTATTGGAGCAGATATTTTATTTCTTACGTAGAATATATTCCATTTTAATTCAATAGAATATTTTCCAATTTTATTCAAGTTTGCAAAACTAATTTTGCAAAACTGAAATGGCTTAACTTACAAATCAAATATTTGTACAGTAAAATATGAATGCTTGAAATTCAGGGATACAATTTTTACAATAAATAAACTTTTAAATCCACTAACGTAGAAATTGAATTTACCAACGAGGGGATTTACCTCTAAACACCAAATCACTTTCTTAAACTTCTTGACGCACGTTTCGCTAACCATGTTAGCATCACCAGGAGCGCATTCAATCTAATTCGAAACCTAAATTATGTTCGATTTATATGAGAATCGTACCTAATAAAAATCGAATGTAGGTGTAATTTTCAAACGAATATGTACATAGCAGTGAATTTGAAATTCTTTAAAAAATGTCATCTTTTAAAGAAAAGCCTAAAATTGAGCAATTAGGGGATCATGGTCGTAAAATGAGTATCAATATTATTTTTTTGAGATTAAATTTTCTCCTGATGGTACTAGCGTGGTTAGCGAAACGCGTTTCGAGAAGTTCTGTTTTGGTGTTTAATCGTAAATCTCTTCGAGTTTCCTTCAAAGCAGCCAGCAAACTCTCTTCAATGGCTTCTATGGAAAAAATCATATGGTGAAATATCTAATGAATAAGCTGTAATGTGTATTTGTTTGAGTTTTGACGCTTTTGATCAGTACCTTTCCCAAAAATTCTGGACTTTTTTTCTAAAATCAGGCAAATAACACATATTGTTTAAATAATATAATTGATTGATTTGTGTGATAGTTTATTTTTCAAATTAAATAAAACAAATTTTTACTTTGTTATTTATCACTTATTTTAATTTTTGACTTTGTGACTATAGTTTTGGAAACAATGTTAACATTATCAAAGTGACTTTTAAAACTAAGGTATGCCAACTGTTTATCCTATATATATATATATATATATATATATATATATATATATATATATATATATATATATATATATATATATATATATATATATATATATATATATAGTGTTTCGCGGATGAAAGAATACGCTAGACTATTAGTCCGGGAGTACATCCGATCGTTTCTGTCCCGTTTGTTGGAAACGTGCAGACGTTTCGCCAAGATCACACTTGGCATTCTCAATGCTTGTCTGAAGACTGACTTTTTTTTGTAGTTTTCAGACAAGCATTGAGAATGCTAAGTGTGACCTTGGCGAAACGTCTGCACGTTCCCAACAAACAGGACACAAACGATCGGATGTAGTTCCGGACTAATAGTCTAACATATATATATATATATATATATATATATATATATATATATATATATATATATATATATATATATATATATATATATATATATATATATATATAGTTCGACTAGCATGGTAATCAATAAAATATGTAACATGGCATTGACTTGTGATAGACTTGCCGATAGACTTGGCGACGTAGTTTTACCAACATTGGATCATCTTTAGCACGATAATCCCTTGATTGTTGAGCTGCTTCTGGTCATAAGCATAGTTGAATTCTCCATCTTCAGTATTATATAAAGAAAGCATCTCTACAGCAACTTCGACGATATTTGTCAAAGAGATTCACAATTTGCGGAGGAAGATATTCTCATCTTCTTAGACAAGCCTAAATTGTTCTTCAAAATTGATCGAATTAATCCTTGTGATATTCCAGTAGTATTTCCAGTAGTTACAATGTCAAGAATTACAATTACAAGAATTAATCGGTAATTACTTACTACAAAATCCGGAATTCGGTAATGTTTTCTTCATTGGTTGCCGTAAACGATTATCGTGAACGAGGTTCATCTTCAACTGCTTCTCTGCTATTACTAAAAGTCCTGCTGAGTCCAGCTCTACCACCGTACCGTATACTTTTTTTATATTTTTGATGCATATACTAAATAAAATTCAGGTTTTAGACCAACTTTAATTAAAATTCTCTTCCCGCTAAATTTATCAGTTATAAAATTCATCGACAAAATTTTTAGCAATTACAAAACAAGCTGTAATATCTAACCTAACAAGCAAAACGATATGGAACTTCTGCCAGATGCCAGGGATAGTGACACAAACATAAAAAATAAATGATTATATCGATTCGTAAAGCCTGGCGAGTGTTTAAAGGAAAACTGACCTTACTTTTTGATCATAGCAATATATTACAAATTATGTGTGACTCAACGTGAATACGGCGACCTTAGTATCTGTTAAACAAACTTAAAAGCAGCCCGTAGTGGTGGCCCTTTTTTACTAACCGAGTCCCTCTCGTAAATTTGCGATAGCCATCGGGATTTATTGGCCCTATTAACCGGCTTTAAGACGAGAACAAATAGCGAAACGCCAAGCGTAAATATTGGTCCACGTAATGACTAAGTTTGCGTATAATTTAACGCCGTTTCGGAAGTCCATTTGTTCTAAAATTGGAATGTTAATAAGGCGTTCGGTTAACAGTATTTTTCGAGCAAATATTTGAGACCAATCCAAATAAAGCCAAGGGGCCCACACTTTGTAGTTCGGCGTACGGCTGCACAAATATTTAAAAAAAAACTAACATCATAGCAAATATATTTTTTTAAATATTACTCTGTGATCTGCAGTATAGAGAGATTGTTTAAAGGAATAGCGGCTATTTAAAGCTTCCTCTTCTTCTTCTTTCTCTTTAATATGGATAATGATATATGATAAAATAAAGGTGAAAGTCAAAAGGCCAGTATAGAAATAAATATAATCATGATAAGCATAAGCTGATAAAATAAATAATTAATCCAAGAAGAGAACAGAGCTGGATAAGTTTTAAATAAATTTACGCAAACTTCATGAAAACAACATTACATGAGATATCATAAATTGTATTATGAAGGCTAAAAATTTATTTATTCCCTGCATTCAATCCAAACTAATATAAAGAAGCACGGCAGTTAGGATCTATACAGCAATCATTCGTCTAGTACATCGTTTCTCAACCTGGGGGGCGCGTCCAAGAATATGGGGGTTTCAATGTGTTCAAAAAATAGGACCTGTGTACGAAACATCATTTTATTAAATATTACCGGGTAATAACAACATAATAAAATAAACTTAAATACAATATTAGCCAAATTGATGATTGATGTTGATTTTGTTTTTCTATACCTGGATCATCATTGCAAACACACATAAGCAAATTATTTTCCAGTGATAATAAAGGATTTCTATATTTAGTTTTTAAAGCCACTATAGACTAGAAGCTTCCGTTACTAAGTTTTCATATTCACATTGTCTTGCAAACCAAAACTTTTTCATCAAAAGGATTTGACAAATCATCGTTGCTGGAAAATATTCCAGTAACTCAATCGTCAATTCGCGTAAATGCGTTTTCATGCTCTCCAACACGCGTTCAATAAGAGAATTTTCTAAATCCATATTTTTGGTAATATAATCCGAAGATAAAGGGAATTAATCAAAATTGCGTTTTTCAAGGCATATAACCCAAACTTCCTATGAAGGAAACTCTCTAAAAATGAGTTATTTTTGTCTCTAAAAAAGGTTTTCAATTCATCTCGCAATTCAAAAGCCTCCTTACAACTTTTCCTCGCGACAATCATTTCATTTCAGTATGAAAAAACAGTGAGTGGTATTTGGTACTCATTTCTTCGCACAATGTGGAAAGCAATCTAGTCTACAAAGGTCGGCTTTTAATAAAATTAAAAATGTTTGCGGCTTCTGACAGAACATTCTGTAGATTATCTAGCATATTTTTTATAGCAAGCGCATTTCTGTAAAGAAAGCAGTGCGTCCATTCCATATATGGCATAATGTCTTTAAATTTTACTATCATACCACTGTTCTTCCCCTTTATCGCTTTCGCGCCATCAGTACATATCGCAATGCATTTATTAAAGTCCAAGTTTTCGTTTTGTGTTGCATCAATAAAAACTTTAAAGAGTTCTTCGTCAGTTGGACGACCAAGAATTGATTTGCCAAATAGCATATTTTCTTGATTGACACAACATAAAAATTGCGCCTAGTTCGACACGTCTGAACTGAATAACAAAAAATTTACTTGAGGTTAACGTTTTAAATTACTTGATCGTGAACATCATTGGCCATTTTCATTAATACGTCTCGATATTGTGTCATTTGAAAATTGTATAGTTTTCAACTTTTTTGCTTCTTCCGGATCATCACATTGGCCATATTAATGGCACCGGGTAAAATAAGCTTTTCCACAATCGTGTGGGACTTAAACTCCCTGGCCAATATTAATGTTACTAAATAGGATGCTTGAAGTGATATGGTCTCATTACGGCTTGATTTGTTGATTTGGACTAATAACGAAAGCTTCATGCTTTCCGCGGACACACAATTCTATTGACCGCGAGCTTTGTTGATGGTGATTGTAAACTCCTAGCGAATTAGGAATTGTAATATCTTAAATTGAAATGGCATATCTGTTGGAAGATATTGCTAAGCTAATAAGCAAGATTGTTGCTTCTACGACATTGCTCATTATTTTTTCTTACTGCAAGCCGCGTGCCGTTGCAAAGTTTTGACTGGTTGATATTTCAGAGCATGATATTAGCACGCCAATTTTCAATTGCAGTACGTGGGGTGGGGTGGCAGATGGCAGCAGATCGAGTGAATTAAAAAATTCTGTTAGATAATTAATCGCTTCATCTGCTTCCACAACAGTGTTGACGAATTCAATTTCAACGCATGTCTCACGAAATAATTAAATCAAAATAAATCGAAATCTATGAAAATTCAATTATAAAATGCAGTTGGAAACATTGAAAAATGCTACGTGACAGCACTTGTTAAGAAGCAGGTCCGGCATGAACAATGTTTAATATTGCGTGTTGAAGTTACGTCTAACAGATGGCGCTGTTTCACAAAAAGCATGCATTTATATATATATATATATATATATATATATATATATATATATATATATATATATATATATATATATATATATATATATATATATATATATATATATTGCACTTGTTAAGAAGCAGGTCCGGCATGAGCAATGTTTAATATTGCGTGTTGAGGTTACGTCCAACAGATGGCGCTGTTTCACAAAAAGCATGCTTATATATATATATATATATATATATATATATATATATATATATATATATATATATATATATATATATATATATATATATATATATACATATATATATATATATATATATATATATATATATATATATATATATATATATATATATATATATAGGTTCGTACAACAACGCAAAATAAGCACAAAAGGAACGAGAGAGTTTCATTGTTAATTACGTTTTTACGAAAATAAGTAGTACGATTTATTCTCTCACCCAGTGCTAAATACTACGATTTCTTCTCTCACTCAGTGTTAAATAAATTAATAACAGTGTAGTAATAAAATAGATTAATAATCTATATAAATAAAGTTCAAAAATAGGTTTGTTCAAAATTTTAAATCTCCCAAAGCTTTGCTTTGAAATTTTGACTGACACAACGTTGCAGTCCAATACGCGCAATTATATATATATATATATATATATATATATATATATATATATATATATATATATATATATATATATATATATATATACATATATATATATATATATATATATATATATATATATATATATATATATATATATATATATATATATATATATATATATATATAGGATCCGAATGTTTTCCTTGATATGCAGGGAACGGACGGAAATGTTAGAGGTTGTCCAAAGATTTTATTCAGGGTTGTATAAGGACCAGAATCGAGCAAGAACAGCAATGCCCACTGAAGAACAAGTGCCGGATATCCTGGTAGAGCAAGTGACAAAGGCTATAGACTCGATGAAAAATGGCGAGGCTCCAGGAAAGGATAATATAACTGTGGATATGTTAAAAGCTGGTGGTCGGACTTTACATAAAACACTAGCATAATTATACTCAAAATGTCTGAAACAACAAGAAGTACCCAGCTTATGGAAAAATGCAGAAATAATTCTTTTACGTAAGAAAGGCACGACGAAGCACGGAAAGATTTAAAGAACTACCGTTCAATAAGCCTCCTATCAGTTGTGTACTAAGTTTTCACCAAGATAATATCCAAAAGAATACTAAGAAAACTTAATGACGCACAACCAAGGGAGCAAGCAGGATTCAGAAGTGGATTCAGTCAATGAATCACATCCAGGTTCTACAGCAGGTCATAGAAAGACACAACGAATACACTATGCCACTGTGCTTGGCTATTGTCGATTATAAAAAAGGCATTTGATTCAATCTCAAAGCGGGCCATAACGGATGCACTACTTAATCAAGGTGTAGAGAAAGCCTAAGTAAATCTACTAGAATCAATATATGATGAAGCTACAGTGACAGTCCATCTTAACGATCTTGAGGGTGGAATAAATGTAGAGCGGCAGGGTGACGCAATATCGCCTCTTCTTTTCTCAGCCTGCCTGGAAGAAGTGTTCCGTAATCTGGATTGGGAACAGGATGGAATAAGGATTAATGGTGCATACTTAAATAATCTTATATTCGCAGATTATATCGTTCTTCTTTCACAAGGCCCAGAGGAGCTGCAAAGACACGGACAAGAGCTGCAAAGGGCTGGGGAACCATTTAGCTTAGAGATAAACCAGAAGAAGAGTCAGGTCATGTTCAATAAATTTGCTGAGGACAAAAAGATTTCTTTTTTATGAACGGATTTGGAAGTTGTGGTTCACTATATATATCTTGGGCAGAGAGTTGGCAGTCCGGGAGGTGGAGCGAAGCGTTAAATGTGGCTGGCAGGCATTTGGCAGGCTCAACATAGTGTTTAAGAGCAAACTACCACTTTGCCTGAAAAGAAAAGTCTTTGATCAGTGTGTCCTGCCCGTTATGACATACGGAAGTGAGACCTGGACTCTCACATCACAGTCAGTTTAAAATCTTTGAGTAGTACAGAGGGGAATGGAAAGATGTATGCTTGGCATTACTAGACGGGATAGAAATACGTGCACTTGGATCAGAGAATAAATGAAAGTGAGTGACATCGTTGAAAGAATAAAGCAATTGAAATGGAAGTGGGCAGGCCATGTAGCGAGGCGATGGGACGAAAGATGGGCAAACGTCCACGGAGAAGACCGAAAACTCGATGGACCGATGACATTATTAAGTATATTGGACCCGAATGGCAGAGGAGAGCTCAGGACCGCGAGAGTTGGAACCATGCTGAAGAGGCCTTCATCCTGCAGTGGATTGATACGGGTTGATGATGATGATATAAATATATATATATATATATATATATATATATATATATATATATATATATATATATATATATATATATATATATTATTGATTATTTCTCGACCATGTAAATAGTAAAGGAGTAGAATCTCGGGTATGCTGTCTGTTCTTATGAATTAATAATAAGATTTCATTCTTTGATAACCCTCAATATATTTCATGAGAATTTTTTATGACTTCTTCAGGACAGCTACAAAAATGTCATATTACAAATAAAATGAAACAATAAATATATAATGACGGACTTACAATGTTTAAAATTCAGTTGAAATATTAAAATATATATAATAAAATAAACAGAAAATATAGAACAGCACTCACACATTGGAACAAACGTTTCTAAGGAAAATATGTACAGTTAAAATCGATGATATTAATTTTTCTCCACATATAAAGATTCTTTTACACCGTATTGACAGTTGAAATATTAAGATACTAAGAATTAAAAATAATGTTTTCTTTTAATTTTACTTAAATTAATATTATTGTTATATTTTTATATTAAATTTTAACTATTTGTGCAAATTTTTTTTTATTTTTTATTTTTTTATTTTTTATTTCTTAGTTTCTCAAAATGTTGCAATAGATGACACAGACGACCCCTCTATATCAGACCTGGTAAAAAGGTAAAGTGTTATGGTAAGAGGCGCATCAGCAACTAGGCTATTTAGCGACTGGACCTACAGCTTAACGTGGATTCCGAACCACGGTCATCAGCTTCCGATAAACCCAGGCCAGCACCCCCCTCGGGCTATAAACCCTTGGTTATGTGCCTACCCATAAGTCTATCAGGAAACCTACCGACTGGCGAGTGACCAACGTAGAACACTTCTCAGAAGGCATCCGGCCATACCCAGCCTTCAACTGTCGTGACTGAGGGGTAATTCGTAGTCGGATTTTACACTCTTGCCTAGAAACAATCACAAACATTTAGGAAATAAACAGACAGAAGAAAGAAAGAAAGACAAAAATCCGAGCGCTGGAATCGAACCAACTACCGCTCCAGGGCGGTTTCGGCACAGCAGCGGCAGGGCGCTGCTCTTACCGTCCGCACCAACGCGACCGGCACCATCATGAGACCTGGAATTAACAGTATTTTTATCTCTGTTGATGCGAAACATCTCCAGGAATAACTGTTTAGTTAGATTATTCTCAGTCGCTAGGACCTTGATTGAGCTATAATCAAAACTATGACAATGATGAGTAACTATGTGTCTCATGGCAATGACTGGCCAATGCACAAGATGTTTTTCCAATGCGCGTGTCACTTTTTTGTTGGATAATTCGTTGTCCAAAACTTTGTGATGTCTGCCCAATATAACAACACTCACATTCATAGCAAGGGATCCTATACCCCACATTACATTCCAGCGCTCGGATGGTTATTTTTCTTTCTTCTGTCTGTTTACTTCCCAAATGTTTGTGATTGTTTATAGGTAACAGTGTAAAATCCGACAACGAATTACCCCTTAGTCACGCCAGTTAAAGGCTGGGTAAGGCCGGATGCTATCTGAGAAGTGCTCTAGGTTGTTCACTCGCCAGTCGGTAGGTTTTGTGATAGACTTATGGGTAGGCACATAACCAAAAGTTCATAGCCCAAGGGGGGTGCTGGCCTGGGTTTGTTGGAAGCTGATGACCGTGGTTCGGAACCCACGTTAAGCTGTAGGTCCAGTCGCTAAATAGCCTAGTTGCTGATGCGTCTCTAACCTTTACCTTTTCATTGTGCTTCATCTGTGTCATCTATTGCAACATTTTGGGAAACTAAAAAATAAAAAAAAATAAAATTAAAAAGTTTTGCACAAATAGTTGAAATGTAATATAAAAATATAACAATAATATTAACTTAAGTAAAATTGAAAGAAAACAATATTTGTAATTCTTAATATCTTGATATTTTGACTATCAATACGTTGTAAAAAGGATCATTATATTTGGAGAAAAAAGTATATCATTGATTTTAACTGTATATATTTTTCTTAGAAACGTTTGTTCCTACGTGTGAGTGGTGTTCTATATTTTCTTTTTTTTTTATTATATATATTTTAACATTTCAACTGAATTTTAAACATTGTAATTCCGTCATTATATATTTATTGTTTAATTTGATTTGTAATATGACATTTTTGTAGCTGTTATTCCTCCTGAAGAAGTCATAAAAAAATTCTGATGAAATATATTGAGGGTTATCAAAGAATAAAATCTTAGTTTTAATTCATAAGAACAGACTACATACCCGAGATTCTACTCCTTTACTATTTACACGGTCGAGAATAAACAATTAATTAAATAAATTAATTTATTTGACACTGAGTGAGATGAAATCGTAGTAAAAATAAATTGTACTACTTGTTTTCCTAAAAACGTAATTAACAATGAAACTCTCTCGTTCCTTTGTGTTTATTACCAAAGGGCCTAGGTTGTACAAACCTATGCGCGTGAGGTGCGCGGGCGGGTCATTTTACCGTGAAAGTGCAGGACAAGTACGTGAAAGTGCAGGGCACATGTTCGAACTAGTAAAAATAATACAAGAATATAATGTTAGTTTAACTAATATAAAATAATATAAGTTTAACGGTCGATTCACACTTACATCCGTTATTAACGATTTGTCATTTAATACAATGACAAATAGATGATTCGTTTTTTTCAGGATTTGTAAGCGTGTGAACACGTTCATAGCAGTTTAAACCTATTAAAAATAAAAACGATTCTTCATAAATCATGATACTGAAAAAAGGACGAATAGTTGCCATCTTAACCGGCTGATGAAACACGTTGATAAACGTCAAATCAACATACTGTAGTGAGCGAAAAAAATCTTGTTTGTTTTAAAAGTTATAAGTAATTAAAATGATAGCATCATACTTGCCCTACTCGTTATTAATTCTAATTATCCCCAAAATGTATTCTAATTTTTTAATCTTATAAGATCACTTCAGGAGTAATCATTAATCACGGATTAAGTCATCAACGTCAAAAACAATAATCACCTTTTTAATATATTCATATACCGTGTCCATTGTATATGAAACCTTTCAGAATGTAAACTAGAAGCATTATACGGACGTATCTCGACTCTACCAGACTCATTTTTCGGAGCGAGCCCCACTGGGACCGCAACTCACGAATTCGACTTTTACGATCTCTAATTTCGTATATAGTATTTTTCGTTTTTTTCTTTTCCGAAGCTAAATCTAACCGGAATGCAGTATATATCGGGCTATATTTAGGTATTTTTAGTTACAACTTTACGATTGTGATTGTAAACGTTATACGGCTAAACTGGTGAGAAGACTGGTTTAAAAATAAACCAGAAAAACAATAACAGATCCGTTTAGTGTATACAAGTTAGTAAAATAAGAAGTATTTACTTGGGGAGTGTGGTAAAACATCTTATAACTGTAGTATAATAAGAACAGTAATATATATTTAGCACTTGGATATTAGATACAATTTTAATTTTATTACAGTAATGTCCGCTTATAACGAACCTCAAGGGATCGACGAAATTGAATTGTTACAAGCAAAGTTCGCAGTAAACGATAATTAATACTCGTTCATATCAGAAGTCATTATTTTTTTGTTAATTAAATGTATCAATTGAAGCATAAATATGTACATACACATTACAGGTACATAAATATCTAATGCGATTTATAGGTACATTATCAACAGTTTTCAATAGTCTTATTTGAAAAAAAAACCTTTATTTTGGTTTGTTATATTTTTGCGAAATGAACATCATTAATATGAAATTTCACTTCGGCTAGTCGATTAAGAACACTTTGCGGAGTATTTCTTGAGTGAAAAAAATGACGCAGTCGACATGTCGAAGTGCCTCTGATGTAGTATGCTGAGTGCCTCTGGTATTGGTATCGATTCCGTGTTCAAAAATTCTTCAACTTCATTTTTCTCATCCGCATCATCATGAATGTGAACTGAACCCGGAACTGAAGAAGATACAGAAGCGACAATGACATTATCTAATGGACAAATTGGACAAATTGGTACATGGACAAATTGATTGAAATCATTATCTAAGTATTCAACACTGATAAGAGTGTTTAGATTGTCATCAACATGGACAAATTGATTGAAATCATTTTCACCACAAGGAAGATTATCTTGAAAGTTGTTATCATTTTCTTAATGTTGATTTGCTGAGTGCATTGAGTTGATTTCTTTAGGCATTCGACTAATGCAGATTATCGTCTGAATCAAAATCATTCTTAGACTTCAAACCGCCGTGTTGAAGACAACTGTTTGTTTTGATACTATTTGTCATGGCAAATAAATGAAGTGTATCGCTACCAAAAGATCAGTGGTAAACTTTTTCCCACCACTATCAATAAAATTTACCATTTTCAAGAGAAGAAGCCTTCGATAATAGCTTTTTAAATTATGGATAATACCTTGATCCATAGGCTGTAGTTTGGAACTGGTATTTGGTTTTAACATCTGGATGAGCTGGGCAGTTGCCCACTAAGAGTATGATTTTTACGGCGTAACTCAGCGTCCCATTCCCGCAATTCATTTGAAAAAATCTCTGAGGTAATCCATCCATGCATTTTGATTGGTTTTGTAATTTACTGGAAAATGTACAACATTCTTTAAACATCTCGGACTTTTAGATTTTTCAATTACCAATATTTTTTTTCCTGTTCCTGCTAAATTTATCACCATGAACACACTGATTCTTTTTTTGGAGAACTTTACACCTGTACAGGTTTCCCCTTTGAATCTCAATGTCCTGTCAGGTGTAAGCTTGTAAAATAAGTCGGCTTCATCTCCATTGAATATGTCCTCATCCTTGAAGTCTTTTCTAACTGTTGGCCAGTTCCTCTGTAGCCAGTCCTCTACAACATCCATATCAACTGCAAAACATTATCCAATAATGTTTCCACTGGTTATACAATATATTTTTTTAAACCTTCCAATCCAGCTTCGGTTAAACTTACGCTCTTTTTTAAATTTTTTAAACATTTTTGAAAACCTTCTTTCCAAGATCTTCAGCCTTGGATTGCAATATAGCGCCGCTAATGATTACATTTTTATTTCTTTGCTGAGAAAACCATTTCAAAAGTCCCTGATCAACATCGTGGGCTTTCTATTTTTTTACATTTAAATTTTTTTAACATTTTCTTTTTTTAACTTTTGCGAACATTTTCAATTTTTGTCTTTATTTTTTCAAATTGTATCAACCTGGACTGAACAGAAGAGTAAAATTAAAACACAAAAAAAAATGGGATTCCGTTTTATCGGGAGCATTTTATCGGCTGCATCGGGGTTTACTATATATATATATATATATATATATATATATATATATATATATATATATATATATATATATATATATATATATATATATATATATATATATATATATACATATATATATATATATATATATATATATATATATATATATATATATATATATATATGTATATATATATATATATATATATATATATATATATATATATATATATATATATATATATATATATATATATATATATATAATATTAAATTAGGCGTATTACACTTGTCCCGATTCCCGAATCCTGGCATGCCGGTACAATACAATTTCGTTCTCCCTACGTTTGTCCTTTTTACGAGCTGCCGCAAAACAGGATAACGTGACGCCGGACTTAGAAGACATCTAAACATATTTTTATGCAGTACTCACCGTTGATTTACTTAAACTTATTTCCGAACAAACTTCGCTTTGTTTTACACCTCGCTGCAGTGTTTTGACAATATCGTATTTAGTATTCAAAGGGATTTACGTGTTTTTTTGGTATTGCGTCCCTCAACATATTACGTCTCTATCACATTCCATAAACATACTGGCTAAGCAGCAAGCCAACACCGACGATTGCTCTAGTATTGCCAACTCTTTTTTTAATACATGATATAAATAGAGTAGAAAGATGATATTTTAACTCTTAACTAAAATACCTTTTTTTTAGAAAAAAATCGTTTTTTGATATATCTATTTAAAGAAAGGTATCCCCCGTTAATTCATTAAAATTAGGGCTCCTTTTATCTGAAAGTTCGTTACAAATGGATTCGTTATTCGCCAAAAAATCAAAATCATATTCAACATATATGTATATATATATATATATATATATATATATATATATATATATATATATATATATATATATATATATATATATATATATATATACATATATATATATATATATATATATATATATATATATATATATATATATATATATATATATATATATATATATATATAATATATATAATATATAATTTATATAATATATAATTTATATTATTTATTATTGATTTATAATATAGATATTTGGAAATTATGTATGAAACAACACATCTAGTAAATGGCCGCCATGCCTTTGGTGGAACACGCATATTCTTCTGGCGAAATTTTCAATAACGGTTTTGCATAAATATGGCGGTATTTCGTTGGTACTGTGTTCGATTTCGACCTTCAGTGTTTGGGTGGTCCTGGACTTGTTGGCGCAAACCTGAGACTTTAGAAAACTCCACAAAAAATTTCCATAGCTGTTAAATTGCAATTGTGGTGTCACAAACACGGGAGATGACACGGCCAGGAAAAGACTCGTGCAAGACCGTCAATGTTTCACGGGCAGTATGGCAAGTAGCACCGTCCTGCTGAAAGTACATGCCTTCAAGAGCAATATCTTCCAATTGAGGGACAAAGAACTAGGTTATGATGTCACGATAACGTTCTACATTTACCGTTAATGCATTATCTGCCTATGGTCCTATCTACAGATGATCCAATGATTCCTCCAGACCACATTGCACAACAAACAGGAGGAGGATGCATTGGTTTGTCATGAATTATTCGTGGATTTTCTGAATCCCAAATGCGGCCTATTATGTGCCTAAATTGTGCCCAAATTGTGCCTATTAACGAAGCTATCGAGGTGAAAATGGACCTTGTCGCTAAAGACCATTGTGTCCACAAAATCGGCATTTACTTTTTGTTGTCCAACGATCCAATTGGTGAACCCTCTTCGCTGTGCATGGTTTGTTGGTAGCAGTTGTTGAGTCAATTGGAGGAGATGCAAATCTTTAGTGAGAATATGCTGAATAGTGGATGTTAAAATGTCCAATTCTTGTACACGATGAGGAATCGAAGACCCTGGACTCTGGATCACACTTTCGTAAACTGCCGTGATGTTTTGTTCTAAACTACGAGCTCGTGTCGTGTGTTTCACATCAATAACTGAATCAGTAGTTTCGATTTTTTTGATTATTCTTTTTGTTATTATTCTTTTTGTTATTATTCGATTATTCTGTAAGTTAGTAAATTATGAAGATTATTTCTATCGAAAATCTGGACGCAATTTACGAATGGTAGCAACCAAACTTTCACCGTTTTGATAGTAATTCACGATAGGAGCGAGCTGATGTATCATGTAGCGCTCCATGTTTATTAACTCCTATCTTTCTCTTATCGACCTGTCACAATTCTTGACCTATCAAATCATAACAGCCAAAATGGCGTGCAATTAAAATTTGCATTCTTATATATGTCCGCTGTATATTGTTGTCCGCTGCGACTGAAGCACGGTATATGTATGTATTAAATAAGTTCTTGCTGTTTTCGTCTTGAAAATTAATGTTTTATTTTAAAAAAATGCAAAAGAATATGTCAATGAAAGTTTTGTCCATCGCTGGCCACTACTTTATCCCATCTTTCTCGCAGTAAACGAATACCATGTTGAAAGAACGGCGCATATTTTGAAGTTGTCGACGAATCGACCCATTTTTTAGCATCGACCCATTTCATAAGAATGGAAGTGCTGCAGAAGACTTCAGTATTCAGTTCAGTCTTCAGACAAGCATTGAGAATGCCAAGTGTGACCTTGGCGAAACGTCTGCACGTTCCCAACAAACGGGACACAAACGATCGGATGTACTCCCGGACTAATGACTATTGTATAATGTATTCTTCTCTAATTCGTATTTGTATTCTGACTAATGTATTCTTCCATCCGCGAAACACTACGAACTAACATATCTATTAATATTACTAGGTTATCGGGTAGGACCGCGTTTTAGATTTGTAAAATCTCAACGTTCGTGGCGGCTTTCTATTTGAAGCCATTATCAAGAGAATCTAGTTGATTTGCCCCAAGGCCTCAATCTGCCTACTCCCCGGGGTTCACAACCAGAAAAGAACAACCTTTTTAGATTCTTTTGATAATGGCTTCAAAGTGGAAGCCGAAACGTGGAGATTTTGCAAATCTAAAACGCCGTTCTACCCGAAAACCTAGCAATTTTAACATTACCGACCGCGGAACCCTTTCCGAACATATATATGCTGTTCTTTTGATTTCTTTGGACTGCGTCCAATAAAACAACAGTAGTCGGGAGTTATACAGCTCCAATCGCTGGGTTACAGAATTTTAAGTGGAACGCATAACAACCTGCGTCTCGTCTCCGCCAAAAAAAGCATTCTGTTAGTTGCTTGACCGGGATCGAGCCTCACCCATCCTTTAGAATGGAGGGCACATGTTTTGTCTGTTGGTGGTTAGACTCATCAGGGAACCGACATATTCTTGTCAAGAACAGGGAGACCCTATCCACAATCAAACAATCCATACTTTCGCCGACTTCTAATCGGATAGCTTATTCATGCAGTCTTTTGATTTCTTTGGACTGCTGCTGTGAGTGAAAAGTCATATGCGCGTAATTTACGATATATGGCAAGGTGGTCGCCGAGGTGATTGTATTTCTGACCAATAGTTTCTTTTCTAGCACCGCTCCGTAAATTTCAAGCTGATAGGATATTTAGTGTGTCTTTAAAAGCAAATAAGTTCCACTAGTTCTCCGTTGCAATAGCAAAACTGGCCAATTTACGCTACGAATTGATGTCGCATCCGCCCTATTCCACGGACGGTACCACCTCCGATTTTTTCTCGTTTCAAACGGTAAGAAATGGCTGACTGGGAGGAAGCTCACATTAAATGAAGATATCATTGCCGAAAAAGAGGTCCAAGTTGTTGAAAAATGTTAGACGAAGTGTATCGAGCTAAAAATAGTCCACACTGAAAAATCATTCGATTTTCCAGAAAAAAAAACAATATTTCATTTTAAAAGTATCTGACTTTTTTTCCTACCCTTGTATTACTTCAAGTATTACCTTCACATTTAGTTGGTATTAAACAAAACGAAAAACAAACATCCAAGAAGAAGAGGACTTCGTGACCTGTTTCGTGTTTTCCAATTTTTTCTTCCACGTATATTTTTTCAAGAAACATAATTGACACAAACAAAGGCGTAGTTGTAAATCTCGGCATTCGTTTAATCAAAAACGTGACTTTCAAATCGTCTTGATGCCTCGATGTCTTATCTCATTTGACAAAATAAAAATGGAATAACAATCGTGTAGGAAAACGAACGAAAATCTGCTCGATCCTAAGAAATCCTATTGCCAACTAATTCGGGAAAAAGCAAAGTATGGAAACCTCATGATATATTAAATGTGGACGGGAAATATCTCGCTTTTTGCAACAAACAAACAAAAATGCTAAAAAAATTATGTTTAAATGTGGCAGTGGAAAATCTCATATACTATTCAAATCTTCGGCTAATGCTCCCTATCGACTTGACTTTCTAAAACTGTACCGCTGTTTGGAATAATGTTTTTTATCCATTTTCTGTCAGAACATGCTGGAAAAACAAATCGAAATGTTATAATTGAATTGCAATAAAAAACATATTTTTTCATCATCAACCCAAATATTTTATTTTATGCGAAATTGTTTAAAAAAACTTGTTACTTTGTCTATCGTGTAGTTTTATTATATTATTTTTTGTTGCTAATGGTTAATTAACGAATTTATTGTATTAAATGCAAATGCAGCTCAGTAATTAAAATAAAACATCTATTTGCAAAAAATGTTGCAACTAATTTACACGTAGAAAATATACGAGCGTAGAATAAAAAGAATATTTTTCAGATACATGGAAGTGTGATCCCAAAAGTGATTTTAGTTGATTGTTCCATAAATTGAATCGAATGATAGATTTTCCGTCGTTGCTTACGACCTACTTTTACTTCTAGACTAATTTTTTGATGTCATTTCGCTAGAAATCGCCAGACCTGCACTCGAAGAAGTTGTTAAGACAGTCTTTGAGGCCCTCATAGCTGGGGAAGCTTATGCCCCTCATTTGGTTGAACAGAGGGCTGAAGAGGTGGTAATAAGTCGACGCAAGATTTGTAGAGTACGGTGCATATGGAAGAACCTCCCATTCGAGATCATTCAGGGCATCCTTGATGATGTTTGCTGTGCATTGATGCACATTGATGATAAGATCGTGCATTGTCATGGAGCAACTTGACTTGGCCTTGTCCATCGGACCGTTTCAGTCCTCATTTACACACTGCAGCTGGGAGAGGTAGCGTTCTTTGTCGACCGTCTTGTTCTTCTCCACTACACGATATGCTCTCAATCTCACCAAACGCAAATCATGGTCTTTTTGGGATGGAGATCTTGTTTAGCTCTCGCCTTTGACGGATCTGCTGAGCCACCTACTCCTTCATTTGTTTCATATTGACCTATAGACTCCATTTTTCATCTTCTGTTATGATTCTGTCCTAGCATCGTTGCTTTTAGCTGCGTATTGCTCGGTGTCGGGTAAGATTTTGAGAAAATTGTCAACATAATTCATGATATCGTTCTGCCTAATGGCAGAGGGAAAGTTTCAGAGATTGTTGAGATGATAAATCTCTTCGAGAGTAGTGTTTTACATCAAAGGTTCCAATACAAGAATTGATATATTTTGTAGTCGATTAGAAAACCAAAATTATTTCAAATTTTGTTATGTCTTGTGAATAACTAGATTGTTGAAAATTCTCGTTAACTATTCGAAAATCTTTATATACAGGGTTTGTCCAATAAGAATCAGGACTGAGGTCATAAAAAATAATTTATTAAAGAAATATGTAAAGTAAATTAATACTTTTCAAAATATGACCCTCCTGTATCAATACGCCGCTTGCAATAGTTTTTCCACTCTTCATACGCTCCCTGGAAGTGTAAGGCTATTCAAGGACTCCATTGAAGCCTTTTGGGCTGGCTTAATCGTCCCGAAACTATGTCCTTTCAAGCTCCTCTTGATCCAACGGAACAAAATCTGGGGTAGCTACATCTGGACTATAAGATGGTTTGGACAGTGTTGCCACGTCGTTTATTCAATGTCTTCCTCATAATTAGAGCCGTGTGACTAGGCGCGTCCTCATGATGGAGCATCCCGGAATCGGTGATCTCTCTTCGGACACGGCGGACCTTCATTCTCAAACGTTCGAGTACTTCTGCGCAAAATTTGCTACTCCAACCACTGTTTGGTTCACTCCTTGTGGACCACACCCTTTGCATCAAAGAAGACAATGAGTACCGATTTCACCCTTGATTTGCTCATGTGAGCTTTTTTTGGTCGATGATATGCGTTTGTGTGCCACTCAGAACTTTGCCTTTTGGTCTCCGGATCGTGCTTGAAGTTCCAAGTTTCGTTTCCAACAGTTCCAACAGTCACACATCACACGATGTTCCTTCTGCTCGTCTGAGAAAACCTTCGGCACCAACTTCGTGCACACATCGATTACAATTGAATGTACAGTTGATTTCTGTAAATTCAACTCATGTGCCATCAAACGAACACTTAAACGACGATCAGAGTTCAGAAATTCTCGCACTTTGGCCACATTTTCATCGGTTTGGACCGAGGTCGGACGTCCAGCGCGTTGTTCGTCTTCAACGTTTTCCCGGCCTTCTTTGATTTTTTTATGCCACTCAAAAACACATGTTCGGGATATGGCTTCGTCCTTGTAAGTGTGAACACACGTTTACTTCTTTCACGATCTACGTATTCCAAAGATTTGGAGACAACTGAGACAGGTTTTCTAGGTTATCTGACATTAGCCACCCCCCTATATCACTTATAAAAACCACCGTCCACCCCTTTGCTTTGGTAGAAATATACCGTCCCTACATTTATTGGACAAACCCTGTAGTACAAAGGTCACAGTGTGGTGTGTAAACTCGTCTTTTGGTATTATTGGTCTTCACTTTCTGGGTTTGTCTAATAAAATGTAGCTACTGTTATATCAAATCACCATCTTCAGATCACCGAGATCTTTTTGACACAACAATTAACCAGGGTTCTTCCTATTAATGATGGCAAATGTTAACGCAATGATGATAAACACCAATAGACCGATGTTTTCCATTCATGTCCTCGCCTGGGGGGTGAGGACATGATGATATATGGGAATATCAGGTGAATAGAGGTTCAAGTGAAGTGTAAAGTCTACATTAATTCCCACTAAATTGGGAAATTTAATTCATATACAGTCAAATAGTTATAGGAACATTATTATAAAACAAAAGTGTGATAATTTTTTCCGACCCCCGATAATAATGGTGGTTCGTTCACATTATTATTATCGGGTGTCCGCAGTACTCAGTACGTTTAAAGATTTTCCGGGATTAGAAATAAAAAATTAGAGTGAACAGATTTTAGTTTACTCTGTATATCGTCTGATGTAGTCTCTTTCTTTCTCAATACATATCATAAAACATTTATGTATAGTCTTTCAATAAGAATTTCTGAAAAATATATTTTTAAGGACGGATGCAAGAAAAAATTATGTGTCGCGTCTGGAAAGAAGAAAATATTTTAACTGAACCTCAGTGCTAAAATTGGTATTGCAGATTTCGTTCTGGTAATTTTAATCTCACTGATGCATCACGCTGTGAAAGAGCAGCTGCTGCTGAAGGAGACATAATAAAGGCGTTAGCTGTACCATATAGTCATATAACAAGACCAGGCATTCCAGTTAATTGTTTAGTCTAAAAATGTAATATGCGTGTTGTAGATATATTTAAAGAAAAAAAAATTACACTAATAAAAATGTATGTATTAAAACTATTCTAAAAGAATACACACATATATATATATATATATATATATATATATATATATATATATATATATATATATATATATATATATATATATATATATATATGGGCCCTAGTGGACTACGCGAAGTACAATTAGAGGTGTTTGTTGTTGTTGCGCCCCTTGCGCCCATACTAATTTCATTCTTTCGCTATGAGCTTTTCTTCCTTTCGTCAGATCAAGTTGCTCCAGTCTTCCTACTTTTTTCTGTCTGGCCAACCCTCCAAACGTCAGCCTTGTATCTGAAACAGCCTCTATCCTGAATTTCACTTTGTGTAATATTTGCTGATCTTAGGTCCTCTTTAATTGCAGCAATCCATTTAATTATTTCTACTTTAACTCTACTCCTATTTTCATAAAATTCAACTATTTGTCTAGTTAGCCTACTCGAATTCATCCGTTTTATGTGTCCGTCAAATTTTTAGGATTTTTCTTTTCTTCTTTTCAATGTCCTCGATGTCTCTCTTTCTGTTCAAAATTAGCGTTTCTGCCCCATATGGACATTCTGGCTTAATAACTGTGTTGTAATGTCTCAGTTTTGTATTTTTAGATAGGCATTTTTTGTTGTAACTATTTTGTGTAAGTCTCAATGCCGTTTCCATTTTTTGACATCTACCCTTATTGGCCGCTTTTTCCAACCCATTTTCCATGATTATTTCGCCCAAATATTTGAATTGAGAGACTCGTCTGATGATACCATATTTTGTTTTTAGAAATGGTGTTCTTAGTCTGTTGCTTTTTTTAAATCCACAAATGTATAGACGAGATTTTTATTGTACAGTTTTTGATGTCTTAGGATCAACTTTAGATTCAGGATCTGTTCAGGACAGGATCTGCCCGGTCGAAAACCTGCTTGATATTTACCAATGTTAGGTTCTAACTGTCCCTGTGCTCTGTCTAGCAGACATTGAGATTGAATCTTGTAACAAACTGGGAGAAGAGATATCCCTTTATAGTTGTTCATATCCGTTCTATCTCATTTCTTGTGTAGTGGATGGATTAGACCATCTTTCCAATTTTCCGAAATCCGTTCGGTTCGCCAAATTTCTTGTCAAATTTTAGTTATTTTCATGATTGTACCTGAACCAGCGGATTTCAAAAGTTCAACAGTGATTCCATCTTCACCAGAAGCTTTGTTATTTTTAAGCCGCTTGATTTGCCTAATTATTTCATCCTCATTCGGTGGTAATGAATCTGGGTTTGTTTGTTTAGGGTTTAGTGTAGGTAATTTGTTTAAGGGCTCAGGGCAGTTTAGTATTTGTTCAAAATATTTCGCAAGTTCTTTGCAATTGTCTTGGTTATTTAAAGCTAATTGTCCCTGTTCCTTTTAGAAGCTGTTAATTTAGTTTTAAATGTTTTGTAAAAGTTTCGGGTGTTATTTTTTTGGAAATCTTTTTCTATTTCATTAAGTTGATTGTTTTCATATTTTCTTTTAGTTTGTCTAATTAGCTTCGATGTTTCTTTTCTTACTTCCAAAAACATGTTATAGTTTATTGCTGTTTTTTGACTGTTCCAATCTATGAATGCTTTACTTCGGCTTAATATTGCTTGCTGGCAAACTTCATCCCTTTATTCTTTGTTTCAATTCTTGCCAGTTCTGTGCTGGTTGTTTATCAGCTCTTTTGTTAGGGCTGGTTTTATTTTCGTTGGGTCGAAGTTTAGTATTAGCAGTCTTTTTTGAATAAGTTTTCGAGGTTTTAAGCTAAGTTTGATTCTAGTCAAGTAGTGATCCGTGTCTATGTTAGCTCCTTTCCTGACTTGAACATTCAAAATCTCTTTATAATTGGGGTACGAAATGGGAACATGGTCAATTTGTAATTCACCTATATACATGTTTGGGCACCTCCAAGTCTTTTGTTTTGTTATTTTCGTCTTAAAATGTGTTGACTTTATTTTTAGATTAAACTGCGAACATAGTTCAACCAACCTTCTATCATTATGGTTAGTTCATTTATGAGCGGGAAAACTGCCAACTGTTTTCCTGTACTTTTTTTCTTTCCCTAGTTGGGCGTTGAAATCATTCAATAGGATTTTTAGATGGTTAGAGGGAATTTTAGAGATAGTCTTTTCCAGAAACTCCCAGAACTTATTTACTTTTTCAGGATTAGATTTATTTTCTTCGTTAACTGGGAGGTGTGCATTGATTAATGTATAGCTTTTGTTAGCACACTTGAGGGATAGTGTCATAAGTCGATTATTTACTGGCTGATTTATATTTCTTATAGAACCAAGAATGTTTCTTGAGATAGCGAAAGCAACACCGAGATGTGGTGTATTTTTGAGTATTCTTTTATCCGTTTTATTCTTAAAAAGTCTGTAGTTGCCGAATTCCAAGGTGTTATGATCTGTCAATCTGGTTTCTTGCAAAGCTAAAATTTGGATTGTTTGCTGATTCAATGTTCGCCTCAATTCGTGTAGTTTTCCTGGACGCAGGAGAGAATTGATATTTACCGTTCCAAAGAATGTTTTTGTTTTCGGTTTCAAATGTTGGCCAGAGGTCCCTTACTCCCTGTGAAAGATTTTGAGTTTAAGCCCGGACGCCCCAGAATCCGAAAGTCCGGTTTTTCCAGCAAAGCTGGCAGAGGATTGTCTACCTCCTGAGGTAATTTTGTAATTACTAGAACGCTTAATCTTGTACTTTGAATTAATGGTTTGAACCATGACGGTTCAGAGGTTAAGACTGGAGGCGTTAGTTCCAGAATTTAAATATCAGCCGCACCACTGGTAAACAGACGCTGACCACTCAACCTCTTGATACAAGTCAGACGCTAAGTGGATTTATTTTTTTTTAATATACGGCGTAATTTTTTAAAACTTGATATAGCCTAACTTTTTTATTTGAAGTGATAGACTAATACTTTCAAATGCAAAGTTGTAGGAAATAACTTGAATAAGAAAAAATTACAACCAATATTTTCCGATGTTGCCAGATTTCTTCAGTAGCAACTAAAACACTATTTTTAAATGGTAACACCGTATTTTTTTAACAGAATTTGACAAATCTTAAAATTTGAAATAAAAAATTTTATGTCACATTTCTTTATTGGAGCAGCTATTTTAGAACAATTAGCAAGAACAACTAAAACAATCTGCAGTTGGCAGGAACTTAAACAAGTTAACATCAATACTAGGCTTTGGAAATTAAACAAAAATTGTGTTGTTTGAAAGAAGGTATCATTATTGTGCTATCATTGTGTTATTTGAAAGCTGCTGTATTTGAATTTGCATAAAAATAACGTTTAAATTCAGTTGCTATGATGAATCACTTCTATAATCAAAAAGAGAAAGTTGAATTAATTTTTCTTTATGTTGGTGGCTTAAGTCCACGCGCTTAAGTTATTTTCTACATGACAATTAATTAGTTAATAATTAGTTAAAATTATAATAAATTAATTAATATGTATAATATATTATTAATAATAATAATTAATAATATAATTAATACGGTTAATATTAATTAATAATTAAGCGCTTATGCTTAATAAAGCGGAGATGGATCGTATTTGACCGCCCATAGACTGTATCACCCCAGGTCAGCATTAGAAAGACTATATATCAAGAAACAAGGGAGATAGAGGGCATACTAATTTCGAGATGACCCAGTCAGATGAAATTACCAACCTACGAATTTTTTTCCTCGAACAAAGCTTAGTTTTTTATAAAACATTTAATAAATGTGATACTGAATTCTCCCCACTTAAACTCTCCGAACAAGTAACACTCACAGAACAGTGTAATATTCAGCACGTTCAAAACCCCTGGAAAACAAAAGCACTCCATGGCAGATTTTACAATAGCCTGAGACAGAAGGAAGTAAGAATGCAGAGATTCTTCTATGTCATACCTGAGGGTACGGTATTTGTTCCCAGAAACTAAATCATCGGTCGCGGCCATTCAAGACCAGGTAGTGCCAACTGGAATGCACCATAGGTATTAAAAGTACCTCTATTCTAAAAGAACAAATTGTAGACACGCAGTTTAGAATGTGTCTCAGAAAAGACGAATTTATTCAACACATTACATCTGGATGCTCTAATCTGTCTGCTGGAGCTTATCTTGATAGACATAATAACGTAGGGAAAATCTTACATCAAGAAATTTGTATAAATTATCAACTTACTACAGGGCTGCAATACTTATATATATACAAATATATACCATTACAATTATATACCACACAGGATATTGGAGAATGAGGAGGTTAAATTACTATGGGACACAACCATAATAACGGTTCATACATTAATTCATAACCGTCGTACTTCTAAAAAAAGGGAGAAAGAAGCAATAATTATAGACATAGCGGTTCCACTAGATTCTAACATATTCACAAAATATGATGAGAACTGATTTGAATAAAAGTTGAAATATTGCCTGTCATCATAGCAACAAATGGCTTAGAATATAGAAAGACCATACATCAGGCAACGTCTTTTAAACAAATACCTCATAAAACAATTGAAAAAAGCAGTACTACTAGGCACAACTTCGAACTCGTACTCAAAGTTTTATCCAGCTTATCTTGATCTTTAGGATCCGTTGTGTGGGTGAACACCGTTTAACAACGTGGTTAAAAATAATTTCAGTTTATATTAATTAATAATTAAGAACTTAAAATCAGCTCATGTGCCATGAACGAACACTTAACCGATGACCAAATTCAGAAATTCTCACAGTTTGGCCACATTTTCATCGGTTCAGGCCGATGGAGGAGGTCGGACGTCCAGCGCGTTGTTCGTCTTCAACGTATTCCCGGCCTTCTTTGTATCTTTTATACCACTCAAAAATACGTGTTCTGGACATGGCTTCGTCCTTGTAAGCCTCACGGATCATGTGAAAAGACTTCGTAGCGGATTTGTTCCATTCCACGCAAAATTTGATGGCATGCTGCTCGATGTTTTCTTGCATCTTGACTCTCGACCCGAACTGAAAATACACGTTCGCTTCTTGTACGATCTACGCACTCTAAAGTCTCGGAGACTTTGTCAGGTTTCCTAGGTTACCTGATATCAGCCACCTCCGATATCACTTATAAAAACCACCATCCACCCTTTCCCTTGGCAGGAATAAATCAGTCCCGATATTTATTGGACTAACCCTGAAGTAAAAAGATCGCAATGTGGTATGTAATATCATCTTTTGGCATTATTGGTCTTCATTTTTTGGATTGGTCTATGAAAATGTAGATACTGTTACATCAACTCGCCATCTTCTGATAACCGAGATCTTTGACATAACAAACCTTTAACCATGGTTCCTACTGTTAATGACGGCAAATAAATGAATGAAAGGAATCATGATAAACACCGATATACCAATATTCTTAACAGAAAAGATAATCCTACATCAAAAAATTAATGATATATGACATTGCAAAATAGAGTATGCAACTGTGATATTTTTTACAAAATACCGGTAATCGGTAAAACCATTGGCTATAGGATATGTTAAAACAGGTATAGGACATGTTTCATGAAATATGTTTAGAATCAATAGCAGAATGCAAAAATGGATGAACATATAGGGTGTTCAATAAAAAAAAACCAAACTACACCCCACCACGATTTTGTGACACCCTGAATAAATAAAATTAATTTTAAATTATCCAGCCTATTTAGTTGTACAACTCATATACTTAAACTTTTTCTCTATCTCCAGCCATTATCTAGATATCAATTGATATCGTACTGTTGGGACACTCTGTATATATATATATATATATATATATATATATATATATATATATATATATATATATATATATATATATATATATATATATATATATATATATATATATGTATGTATATATATATATATATATATATATATATATATATATATATATATATATATATATATATATATATGTATGTATATATATATATATATATATATATATATATATATATATATATATATATGTATGTATATATATATATATATATATATATATATATATATATATATATATATATATATATATATATATATACTATATATATGGAGTTTTTTGACTTCTTTGGACTCCGTCCAATGAGAAGTCAAAAAAATCCATGTATAAGCCATCCGACGAGAAGTCGGTGAAAATATGGGTTTATGTTTGAAAAGGGAAATGGGAAATGGGAAAATATATGTTTGATTATGGAGAGGGACTCCCTATTCTTGGCGAGAGAGCATATGTCGGTACCCTGACGAGTCTAACCACCAACAGACAAAACATGTGCCCTCCAATGTATGGGATGGGTGGGGCTTCTTGCCGGTCATGCAACTAACCATTGCATATATATATATATATATATATATATATATATATATATATATATATATATATATATATATATATATATATATATATATCATCATCATCATCATCATCATCAGCCCGTATCGATCCACTGCAGGATGAAGGCCTCTTCAGCATGCTTCCAACCCTCACGGTCCTGGGCTTTCCTCTGCCACTCGGGTCCAATATACTTAACGATGTCATCAATCCATCGTGCTTTCGGTCTTCTTCGCGGACGTTTGCGATCAAGCGGTATCCACTCCAGGATTGCCTTGGTCCATCTGTCGTCCCATCGCCTCGCTATATGGCCTGCCCATCTCCATTTCAACTGTTTTACTCTTCCAATGATGTCACAGACTTTTGTTTGTTCCCTGATCCATGCCAAGGACTTTCTGTCTCGTCTTGTTCCATTCCCCTCTGTGCCACCCGAAGTTTTTGTATTGATTGCGATGTGAGTGTCCAGGTTTCACTTCCGTATGTCATAACGGGTAGAACGCACTGATCGAATACTTTTCTTTTCAGGCAAAGTGGGAGTCTGCTCTTAAACACTATGTTGAGCCTACCAAATGCCTGCCAGCCACATTTAACACGCCGTTCCACCTCCCGGGCGGTATTCCCCTCCATGGAAATCCTCTGCCCAAGATATACAAAGCTGTCCACAATCTCTAAATCCCTTCCTAAAACTGAAATTCTTCTGTCCTGAGCGAAGTTATTGAACATAACCTGACTCTTTTTCAGGTTTATTTTCAAGCCAAATGGTTCGCCAGCCCTTTGCAGTTCTTGTATGCGTCTTTGCAGCTCCTCTGGGTCTTGTGAAATGAGAATAATATCATCTGCAAATCTAAGATGGTTTAAGTTTGCACCATTGATCTTTACCCCATCCTGTTCCCAATCCAGTTTACGGAATACTTCTTCAAGGCCAGCAGAGAAAAGAATAGGCGATATTGCGTCACCCTGCCGTACACCTCGTTCTATATTAATTCCCACTTCAAGATCATCAAGGTGAATTGTGGCTGTAGCTCCATCATATATCGATTCTAATAGGTTTACATAGGCTCTCTCTACACCTTGGCTAAGCAGTGCATCCATTATCGCATGCTTTGAGATGGAATCAAATGCTTTTTCGTAGTCGATAAAAGCCAAGCACAGTGGCATGGTGTATTCGTTGTGCCTTTCTATGACCTGCTGTACAACCTGGATGTGATCCATTGTACTGAATCCACTTCTGAATCCTGCTTGTTCTCTTGGTTGTGCGTCATTCAGTTTTTTTCATATTCTTTTAGAAATTATCTTAGTGAAAACTTTGTACATCACTGATAGGAGGCTTATTGGACGGTAGTTCTTTAAATCTTCCTGTGCTCCTTTTTTATGTAAAAGGATCACTTCTGCATTTTTCCATAAGTCAGGCACTTTTTGTTCTTTGAGGCATTTTGAGTATAATTTTGCCAGTGTTTTATGTAACGTCCGACCACCAGCTTTTAGCATTTCGACAGTTACACTATCATTTCCTGGAGCCTTGCCGTTCTTCATCAATTCTATAGCATTTGTTACTTCCTCCACTAGGATATCTGGTATTATATATTGTTCTTCCGTGGGTATTGCTGTTCCTGACTGGCTCTGATCTTCATATAACTGGGAATAAAACCTTCTGACAATCTCTAACATTTGGGTACGCGTCCTGCACACTGTGCCATCCTCACGCTTTAAAGCATATATTTGGGTTCTTTTGTTTCTCAGCTTCTGTTTAGCTTTGTTAATTCCTTTGTTTTCTTCCAGGGTTTTTTGCACTAGCTGCATATTGAATCGGCGCGTGTCCTCTCTGATACGTTTTCTTATAGTTTTGCAGAGCTCAGTGTACTCGACCCTGCCAAAAGGACTACCTGCATTTCTCATTGCTCGCCGTTTCTTCATTAAATCAATGGTCTCACTGGAGATTTTTGTTTGTTTGAGACATTTTTCCTCTGGTGCTATTGAAGCAGCCGTTTGAAGTACATTGTTGGCGATTTCTTCATATTGAACTGATATTTCCACCTCCTCTGGATCTTGCAATGCAGCAAACCGGTTTGACAAAGCAATCTCAAAATCGCTTCCTCTGTCCAGCAGTTTTCCAGAATCCACCTTGCCCTTCTTTGATCTTACCATTTTTTCGCGCTCTTTTCGACAGTCAATCCGAACCCTTGCTCGTACAATTCGGTGGTCACTTCCAACATTAAAATTGTTAAGGACAGTACAATTGGTAAATATTGTTTTATCGTTGGTCATGATGTAGTCAATTTCGCTTGTGAGCCCAGATGGACTTTTCCATGTCCATTTTCTGCTGATATTTTTCTTATAGAATGAATTCATAATATATAGTTCTTGTCCTTCAGCAAAATCAACCAATCTTTCACCTCTATTGTCTCGCTCACCAGTTCCATATGGGCCAGTTGCACTTTCGTCCGTTCTTGTTGTTCCAATTCTGGCATTAAAATCACCCATCAGGATTTTGTACCTACATTTCTCCTTGTATAAAAGCTGGGCCACATCATCATAAAATTCCTCAATTTCCTCATCTTTATGGCTTATAGTTGGTGCATAAGCTTGGACGATTTGAAGCCTAAACTTTTTATTCAGCTGAATGACGCATTGGGCTAATCGGTCGGATGTACTTTCAAATTTTACCACACTGTCCTTCAGCTTTCGATTGATGAGGAATCCTATTCCGCCACATCGGCCATTTTCCGTACCTCGAGTGTAGAGTACGTGTCCAGTTGGTTCCAGTTTGATTAACTCTTCACCCTTCCTTCGAGTTTCACAGAGCCCAATAATATCCCAATGTATGTTGTCAAGTTCGATTAACAGTTCTTGTAATCGGGCCTCTGTTTTCATAGTCCGTATATTTAACGTTGCAATGTCAAAAGTCCAATGGCAGCCTGATCTAACCCGGTGATTCTTAGCACCCTCTGCCTTGGGGCAGGTCTTCCCGCTGCCGTAGGTAGTTGCCCCTTGGCCTCCGGGGGATGAGGGCCGTGTTTGAGGTTGTACTGTCATATTTCAACATACTGAAATACCATGTTGAAGGTATGGGCCGTAATCTGCCACGCTGGTCCAATGCGGGTTGGCAGATTTTGCATCATGTTAGTCTGAGGCCTCCGCCTTGACCTGTCCGCCAGGGGTGACCCTCCCGGGAGCACAGACTCCAGACGGCATAGCTCAAAGCTTCATTGCCCTACTCAAACCCCTTTACCACGTCAAGGTCTGATCCACAAAGGGGATATATATATATATATATATATATATATATATATATATATATATATATATATATATATATATATATATATATATATATATATATATATATTTATATATAAGTGCTGAGTGTCAGGAGACACCCAACTGCTGGGTTCCACAATTTCATGCCAATCTGCGTCTCCGACTAAATGAACATTTTGTTGATTACTTGACTGGGGACGGGTCCCACCCATCCCTTCCATTGGAGAGCACATGTTTCGTCTCTTGATGTATAGACTCTTCAGGGCACCGACATGTGCTCTCTCGTCAAGAATAGGAAGATATCTAGATAATGGCTGGAGATAGAGAAAAAGTTTAAGTGTATGAGTTGTACAACTAAATAGGCTGCATCCACAGTCAACAACCCATACTTTTCGCCGACTTTGCCTCAGATGGCGTATATATGCAGTGTTAGAATTCTTTGGGCTGCGTCCAATGAGAAGACAGTGCTGAGTGTCATCAGACACCCAACTGCTGGGTTCCACAATCTCATGTGGAACACACAACAACCTGCGTCTCCGCCTAAATGAACATTTTGTTATATATATATATATATATATATATATATATATATATATATATATATATATATATATATATATATATATATATATATATATATTTTACCTTTTTACGTTTTGTTTACCTTTACCTTTTGTTAAAGTAATATACTATATTTCTCTCAGTACAAGGTAATATCATATTTAAACTGAAGAAGCAAACCTACTATTCATTTTATTTCTTATTTCTTAAAACAAATCTTTTTAATATCGATTATGTCAGAGGATTAAGCTGTATTAGATATGCAAGAGCTTCGCTCATGTATTAAGTGTTTTTTACGACGTGTGAGTTCAAGTTGAACATGTTAACGAATGATATTGCAGGAATAATTTATTCAACAACGAGCAATTACAAGCTTATCTTATATAATTACCTGCTATTAATGTCTATACAAGAAGAATCATCAAAAATTCAGTAGGGGTGACGATGGTCAATTGAACCACAAATAGTTTAATGATTTTTTAATCGAATTAAAAAATATAATTACTTTTTTTGATAATATAGTAGTATGTTACTCGCTTTATCATTTTCGATAGGTAAATTAGTCCACAAAAGATTATAATTTTAAAATAATATATAATTGTACAACCGCGTCAAGAGGTTCAACCGACCCCAGCGCAGAAGCAATTGAACCCAAAGTATTAGTAACAATAACAAACACTTTTAATAAATAATTTATTATTTATTATATCTTAATACCATTATTACACAAATGTAAAGAACATATATTATATTATTTATTTTCTTAAACTTTTATCATAAAATGTATTTCCTTTTTTTCACTACTCTCCATTTTTTTGATTTTGCACTTAATTTATTGAAATTCATTGCACGTGTAAGACTTGTAGCTTCTGGAACTCTAATAGATATCTCCGGATGTATTTTCATGATATCTTTACACCAATCACCCTGTTTGTTATTATCCCATGATGAGGGATATTTTATATTAAATTCTAAAGCAAATTGATAAGCCAACTTTCTTAAATCAATTGTTGTTAATTATATAAATTAGCATTGAAAAAGCTAAATTATATAATTATATAATAAAATTAGCATATAAAAAGCACTGTTTTACTGATATCACAGGTTTTTCGATTTTTGCCCATTGCGTTGATATTGGTATTTACACATTATGTCGGTTCTTTTTCAATTTTTAATCAATTCGTTTAAAAATGTCTAGAAACATCATATCTCATTTTAACAGATCAAGAGTAATTGTTTTGTTACAACAGGGCTTTAATCAAAGTGATATCGCGGAAATTGTAGATGTTTCCCAAAATGCTGCATCGAAAATTAAAAAAAAATCCAAGTGACAAATGACGTATATGTTCGCACCAGAAGTGATGGAAAACGATATACAACAGCTGCATAAGAGCGGCAGATATCAATGATAGCTCGAAGAAATCGTCTGGAATCTACAAGTGGTATACCATAGAAGTTTGTTAGATTTGATGAGGTAAATGTTTCACGATAAAAGATAATACGCAGACTGAAAGCGGTAAATTTGCATCGCAGACGACCTTTACATGTTCCCAAACTAACTCATTAACAAAAAAAAAAGATTGAAATGGGCTCGATAAATGCTGAACCATAGTCGTAAGAGGAATAACGCGATATTCTCTGATGAGACGAGAATTGGCTTGGTTTCAGATTCACGAAGAATATTAGTTTGGAGAGCTGCAGGTCGACAAGCCGGGCTAGAAAGAGCTCAACCACGTATCCCATATGAAGGTGTGAGCGTGATGTTTTGGGGTTGTATTATGAGGGGTACACGGACACCTCTACTGGTCCTGAGGAGAAGAGTGCTGTGTACATCGAGAAAGTTTTAAATACTGCTGTGCGTGTGTTCCGAGGCGCTATAGGCGACGGATTTGCTGTCATGGACGACAACATACCTCCTCATCGAACAGCAGCAGTAGAACATTTTCTTGAAGAGGAGGGAATAACCAAGTTAAGGTGGCCAGCAAATTTTCCTGACATGAATGTCATTCAACATGTTTGGAACATTCTGAAAACACGCATTAAGAAACGAAACAATCCTCTTCTTACCCTGCGAGAGCTAAAAGATGCTCGTGAAGAATGGGAGAAAATTCCACAAGCTCAAATTGATCATTTAATCGACATCCTGCCAAATCGCCCTCAGGCATGCATACAGACCTATGGACGAACTATTGCTTATTAGTTTTATTGAAAGTTATTCTTTTTATTTTTAAATTACTTTTGAAGGTAATTGGTACATTGTAATTTTTCGACTCCAAAATAATAAATCAATTTTACACACATCGGTCATTTGGTGTGAGTTTTATTTGGTATCAGTAAGGGTTGTAATAAAATAATGATTACATAAACGAGTTAAAGACAAACTTAATATTAATACATTTTCCATCCCATCGCCTCGCTACATGGCCTGCCCACCTCCATTTCAATTCCCTAATTCTTCCAATGATGTCATTCCCTTTCGTTTGTTCCCTGGTCGAAGGGCAGGTCTTTCTATCGTCTAGTAATACCAACCATACAACTTTCCATTCCACTCTGTGCTACCCGAAGTTTTTGAATTGACTGCGATGTGAGTGTCCAGGTTTCACTTCCATATGTCATAACTGGCAGGACACATTGATCAAAGAATTTTCTTTTCAGGCAAAGTGGTAGTTTGTTCTTAAACACTAGGTTGAGTGTTTCATTTGACTGCCAGCCACATTTAAGGCGTCGTTCCACCTCCCGAACGGTATCCCCTTGCATTGAAATCCTCTGCCCAAGATATAGAAAATGAAGAAAATATTTTAATTTAACCTCAGTGCTAAAATTGGTATTGCAGATTTCGTTCTGGTAATTTTAATCTCACTGATGCATTACTCTGTGAAAGAGCAGCTGCTGCTGAAGGAGACATAATAAAGGCGTTAACTGTACCATATAGTCATATAACAACACCACGCATTTCAGCTAATTATTTAGTCTAAAAATGTAATATACGTATTGTAGATATATTAAAAAAAAATTACACTAATAAAAATATATGTATTAAAACTATTCTAAAAGAAAAAATTATATATATATATATATATATATATATATATATATATATATATATATATATATATATATATATATATATATATATATATATATATATATATATATATATATATATATATATATATATATATATATATATATATATATATTATAGTGTTCCACAACATCCAAATCCGTTCCTAAAATATGTATTCTTTTGTTTTTAACAAATTTACTGAATCTGGCCTGGCTTTTCTTCTTGTTTATTTTCAAGCCAAATCGTTCTCCAGCTCTTTGCTGCTCTTTCATGTGTCTTTGCAGGTCTTCTAGGTATTGTGAAAGAAGAACGATATCATCTGCGAATCCAAGATGGTATAAGTATGCACCATTGATCTTTACTCCATCCTGCTCTCAATCCATATTACGGAATATTTTTTCCAAGCAAGCTGAGAAAACAAGAGGCAGTATTGCGTCACCCTGCCGTACATCACGCTCTACATTAATTCCAACCTCATATCGCTGTAGCTTCATCATATATTAATCCTAGTAGGTTTACATAGGCTTTCTCTACCCCTTGGTTAAGCAATGCATCTATTATGCCCTGCCTATAATATAATCGATAATAGCCAAGATATAATCGATAATAGCCAAGCACAGTGGCATTGTGTATCCGTTCTGTCTTTCTGTAACCTCTTCTAGAACCTGGATGTGATCCATTGTACTGAATCCACTTCTGAATCCTGTCTGCTCTTTTGGTTGTGCGTCATTAAATTTTCGTAATATTCTTTTAGATATTATCTTGGTGAAAGCTTTGTACACCACTAATAATTGGCTTATTGAACGGTAGATCTTCAAATCTTCCTATGCTCCTTTTGTATACAAAAGAATCACTTCTACATTTTTCATAAGTTGGGTACATTTTGTTCTTTGATGCATTCTGGGTATAATTTTGCTGGTGTTTTATGTAATATCCGGCCACCAGCTTTTAATATCTCAACAGCTATAATATCCTTTCCTGAAGCATTGCCATTTTTCATCGTGTTTTTAGCCTTTGTCACTTCCTCCATCAGGATATCCGGTATTTGTTCTTCAGTGGGCATTGCTATACTTGACTGGTTCTGATCCTCATATAACTTTGAATAAAATCTTCGAACATTCTCTAACATTTCCGTCCGCTTCCTGCACATTGTACCATCCTCACGCATTAAGGCACAAATTTGCTTCCTTTTCTTTCTCTTCTTCTGTTTAGCTTTGTTAATTCTCTTGTTTTCTTCCAGAGATTTAGCTACATGTTGAATCGGCGTGTTTCCTCTTGAATACGTTTTCTTATAGTTTTACAGAGCTCAACGTACTCGACCCTGCCAAAAGGATTGCCTGCATTCTTCATTGTCCATCGTTTTTCCATTAAATTAATGGTCCCATTGGAGATTTTTGACTGTTTGAAATATTTATCTTCTGGTGCTATTGAAGCAGCCGTTTAAAGCACATTGTTGGCGATTTCTTCATATTGGTCTGTAATTTCCATTTCCTCCAGGTCTTGCAACATAGTAAAGCGGTTCGACAGAGCAATCTCAAAGTTGCTGCCCCTCTCCTCATTCTCCTCTTATTATTCTTTCGTTTTCTTTTCAGCAAAGACAGTACAATTGCAAAATATTGTTTTAACGTTTGACATGATGTCATTAATTTTACTTGTGAGTTCTAATGAATTTTTCCATGTCCATTTTTTACTGATCTTTTTCTTATAAAACGAATTCATAATATAGAGTGCTTCTCCTTCAGCAAAGTCAGCCAGCCTGTCATATCTATTGTCCCTCTCACCGTTTCCATATGAGCCAGTTACATTTTTATCAGTTCCTGCTTTTCCGATTCTGGCATTATAGTCACCCATCAGAATTTTGTACCTACACCTCTCCTTGTCGAGAAGTTGGGCGACATTTTGAATTATAGTTGGTGCATAAGTTTGGACGATTTGAAGCTTAAACTTTTTATTTACCTGAATCACGCATTGGGCTAGTCGGTTGGATATAGTTTTATGTAGAGTAGCCGTCACAGTTTGATTTTTAAATAAAAAACAATATAAAGCAGTCATTAAAATTTGCAAAAAGAAATCAGAATGAAACCAAAATTAATTTATTTGGTTCTGATAACAAATCGTATGCTAGAAGACGTATTAATAAATAATTCAATCTACGTTGGATACAGTGAACCACGTTGGTAAAAACATCAAAATATGGAGGTGCGTCCCATACAGTGCAGTAGGTCCAGTACTTTGGATAAAAGAAAATATGACAAAAGAAATTTACGTAGGAGTCTTAGAAACTATTACGGTATCTTATTCTATAGAAAATGTATCTTTATAGTGGATCTATCAACAAGACAATAATACGACACATATGGCTCATGTGCTGAAGCAGTGGTTCGAGAGGAAGCATATTGTCTTACAGAGGCCTTCAGAGTACCCAGATCTCAATCGGAGCGAGAACCTTTGGAAATAATTAAAATGAAGTCTTACTTGTAACAAAATAACAAACAAGAAAACATTGTGGCAAGAAATTCAAATAACGTTGTTTTCAATACCTATAGAAGCATGCCAATATATAATCGACTCCATGCCAAGAGAAGGTCAATCAGAAATTAAGAAATAATAATGGCCATGCTACAAAGTACTAAGCTTCGGTAATTATACTAAGTAACAGAAATCGGAACACCCAGTAAAAATGATTTAATCACCATGACACAATCACATTTTATAACCATGGCAAAAACAAAATATAATTAAATTATCAACTATATCAATTTCTTTTTTTACGAGGATTTTTGTGATTTGCGCTGCATGGGCAGTAGGTTAAATATGTAGCTGCAGTAAATATTCACTTTTTGCAGAGTGCCTTCCTAAACGTTGTTTTTAATTGTTTACTATGCCTTGTGTGCGAAGAAATGTAAACTTTTACTAACTTACCAAGTTTTACAGGGGACGTATAGTTGGATGACGAGAGGCTGGTCTCTCTTTTCGGGAAATTAGTCACAGGGTGAATAAAAGTCTATATACTGTAGGAAGATGTTGTCGAGCATGGCTGCAGGAGGACCATACATATCGAGCCAGGGGTATAGGACAACGCAGAAAAACAACAGAACGTCAAGATCGCTGCCTGAGGCTGTTGGCTGTAAGAGACCGCTTTTCTATCACTAGATCAATTGCGGAGAAAGCAAAAAATGCGGAGTGTTTATGTTTGGATAAAAAGTTTTTGTCCATACTCTAACTCCAGAGTATGGACGCAATCTTGAGTGGTATAGAGAACGTATATTGTGGGACCACGAATGGAACACAACAATGTTTAGAGACAAGTCTCGATTTTGTTTAGACATACATGATGGCGGGGCAGGAGTGAGAAGACTACGTGGTGAACGACGATATTTACAGTTTTTTTTTGAACGGCATATTCATCACAGTGGTGAGATTAGAGATCGATTTAAGGTGAACTGGAATATTTGTATAGAAAATACACTTTTATTGTATGAAAATGATAAATAATATTTTATTCGAAGTATTACCCATCGTTAGCTATACATTTTTCACACCTGTCTAACAATTTGTGGATGCCACACGAAAAAAAACTATTGCTCTTTTGAGGCAAACCACCCATCGAACCATTTTCGTACATTTTCGTTAGAAGTGTAGTGCTACTCAGCAAGAGCATGTCCCATCGATGTAAATAAGTAGTAATCGGATGGAGCCAAGTTTGGTGAGCAGGCTGCATTCGAAAGTATTTCCCAACTAAACGCCTCAATCGTTCCCTTGGCCAGTTTTGCTGTGTGTGATGATGCATTATCCTTTTGCAAACTCACTTTGTGTTGCTTGTTTTGACATTTATTTGTTATCGGTAGCGTTCAGTATTAACGGTATCGTTTTAGCAGCTCATAATAGGATCCCACCCTTCTGATCCCACCAAACACAGAGCATTGTCTTCTGTCCATAGCGATTTGGTTTTGCAGTCGATGTGGATGGTTCACCTGGAGTTACCCATGATCTTTTTTGCTTAGCATTCTCAAAATATATCCACTTTTCATCGCCAATCACAATTCGAGGGAGAAATGACTTTCTTTTGTACCTGGCAAGCACCATTTCGTAAGAGGTTTTTCGGTTTTCCTGTTGCCTTTCATTCAGTTCATGTGGAACCCATTTTCCCATCTTCTGGATCTTTCTCTTGGCTTTCAAATGGTTAGAGACGACTTCTCATGTCAAATTTATGTGATCCGCATTCGATGCTATTCTGCAGCAGTTTTCTTCAAATGGTAATAGAAAATCAATGCTGTCCGCAAATCGTAGTTTCCAGACACAAAATTCCATATGTTATAAAAAACTATGCTAACTAACAAACTAACGCTATTACAAACTATGCTGTGGTATGAAACTTGTATTATTGTAAGTTAAAAATCTTTGTCAGATTTCAGAAAGAAAATGCCAGTGACGCGGTTTGACGATAACTACATTAACAGGTAGGACCATCTATGGGAAATTGCGATTTCATATTTACAGATCTGGTATATTAACTAAACACTTTTGGAGAAATTCGTCTTTCAGATTTTTTATGATTTGTAATACAAATTACTCTTATTATTTTTTCCCAACGCATTTTTTTCAAAAATATCTCATCTACTTATTATTATGAATAAAGTAATTGTTCATATTCAGACTAGTACCATGTATACCTTTTAAATGATCAGTATATTCATTCTGTAAAGTAAATATTGTCTTGGAAACAACGAACAAATGTGTTTCAATAAAATATACTAACAAGCCTCTGCCACATTGATTTTATTGGTCACCACTATATATAAAGTACGACTAAAAAAATAAGTGCTATCCACATAGAAGTTGCAAGTGTAAGAAAGTCCACTTATGTAAGTTTTGGCTGAATTTCAATATTTCAAGTTATAAAACTTTAAATATCAGAGTTGTAAATTCTTTGTTCACACAAGTTATTCACATATACCCTACAAAAGCATCTAATATCTGGAACCAAGTTTATAAAAAATCGCAACCTATTCAGCTAAATTGATTTAAATTAATGTTGTTTTAAAATATTTTTATTTTTTGCCTGACTTATACCTGCGTGAAAACAATACTTAATCCGAGATGCAGTTGCAACCGAGTTGAGAAGAATTACGATGCATATATAAAACTGTCCATCGAAAGACGTTGGAAAAAATTCAATTAACTCGTTGGAGATAAACGATCAGAAAGAAGTTAATTTATTAGGCCTGGGATTTTGATGAATGGGCGGATGTAGCAGTGTAATAGTATAACCATGTAAGGTACGGGTTTTTTTTTCTTTACTGTTGGATGTGCTGTGTATACCTGTATGCTGTTGATTCGAGATATTGTCGCTTGCATTCAGAAATTTTGTTTTATTTTTTTTTCAGTTTTGAAAAATCTGTTTTATGTCGTGTTTTCTACAGAATTGTTAGGAAAATATTGTTAGCCCTAGCAGGACACGATAAGGATTTTCTTCTAGTGGAGCTTCCAATTTTTCATGCTCTACTTTTACTTCACTGTGCCGGCCGTTCTATGTCATTTTAGTCAAAGTTTCCAGCTGGCATTTACTTGAACCGCCGGTCGCGTTGGTGCGGCGGTAAGAGTGCCTGCTTTGCCGAATCCGCGCTGGAGCGATAGTTGGTTTGATTCCAGCGCTCGGATGGTTATTTTTCTTTCTTCTGTCCGTTTATCTTTCCTAAATGTTTGTGATTGTTTCTAGGCAAGAGTGTAAAATCCGACTACGAATTACCCCTCAGTCACGCCAGTTAAAGGCTGGGTAAGGCCGGATGCCTTCTGAGAAGTGTTCTACGTTGGTCACTCGCCAGTCGGTAGGTTTCCTGATAAACTTATGGGTAGGCACATAACCAAGAGTTTATAGCCCGAGGGGGGTGCTGGCCTGGGTTTGTCGGAAGCTGATGACCGTGGTTCGGAACCCACGTTAAGCTGTAGGTCCAGTCGCTAAATAGCCTAGTTGCTGAAGCGCCTCTAACCCAAACACTTTACTTTACTTTATTTACTTGAACCACAAGTACTGCAAAAAGAAGGCAGTGTCTCAAGCTAAACTGCGCCTACGGCTGATTTTTCAGGTTATATATGCAGTAGGTTCATATATTATAAATCGTTTTGAAGCTGAAAGATGGCGCTTACAAATAACTAAAAAATTCCAATTGGAATAGATTCTGCAGTTCGGGAATTAAGTTAAAATATAATAATTATAAATATCCCGTAAACACTAATTAAAAATAGTAAGGCCCTGGATAATTCCACAAACACAAAACGACAAAAAAAGAGAACAGGATAATCTCCGACGACGCAATATCTTGTACTTTCGGATCATTCTCAACATGAGACGAATAATAGAAATATCGTTTCCGCATTTCTATCCCTCACCCTCCCTGACCATCCCGACGCACACACATCCCCAACAAGGGTCAACCCATCGCCCCACTGACCTTCTTCGGTCAACGAACAAAGCGACGCTCGGTGTCGTCTTCGAATTGGAGCATAACGTTGACGTCGAAACGTTCAGTTTGACCAAAGCGAAAAAGAGAATACACGAGCGGGAGGGAGAAAGAAATAGGGGACTAATAAAAGATTATTTTATTGAAATTATGAAGAAAAAGCTATTTAGATATTTAATTGTAAGTGTTTTGGGAGTTTCGGTCGTCTAATACCATCCATTAGATAAGATTGAAGTTTTTTTATTGAATTTATATACGAGGATGCTTTGAAAAGTTTTTATTTTAAGGAAAAGCATTAAACGTTTTTTTTTAAATAAAATACTAATTATACACATTACACAAAGCGAACAATAGATAACATTCTAAAACGAAAACTGTACAAAAAATGTCTCTAAAATATATCTACAAAAGAATGAAATAGGCATTCGAATGAAAATTCATTCAAATTAATAACATACTTTAGTAAATCGTCGGAAAAGACTGAAACATTCTTATACGAAAACTATGCAAAAGTAGCCTTTAAAACCAATAATAGCTTTGGAAAATATATCAAAAATTGTAAAACAAAGCCAACAAAAACGATAAATCAGGGATATATCAACTGTATTGTGGGTATTGTCCAAAAACTGATATAGAACAAACAGGTATATATTTCAAGAAATTAATTAAAGAACACGAAAGAAGTTTTCTCAGTCATAAACATAGTTCGAACAATACTTTACACCTGTGGCATTTCACGTGAAGCGGACAACGAAAAAAGTGAGGTTATGAAATTTGTTCATATTGGGCATATTTGCATGCATTTGCATTTGCATATTTCTAGGGGATATGAACGTGTACACATAATATTTTTTTTTATTTCAGGGTTAGTTGTTAAGATATGGGATTCTATATAATTCACCCGATTGACGGAAGAGTTTCTTTGGAATTTTATTTTCATATTGAAATAAAATATAATAAGATATTAAATGTAGTGTTTTATATAGAAAATTTACAGCTCTTTTTGATTTTTAAATCAGATTCCAAATTTGATTTTTTTTCTAGTGTTAAACCGGAACTAAATATTTAAAATATTTTTTTAATAACTTCGACCATTTTAATTTTAATTTTTGTATACTGGAAAATAAAGTTTAACATTTATTAATTTTACCATAAAAATTGCAAGACGGGATCTAAATTAGTTTAGGAGACAAATCAATTAGAGTACGTACATATCACACTGGGCGCTTGATAAAGTTGGCTGATTTGCGCCAAAAAAGGACAGACATACTTACATAGTAAAATTGCTGTGGCGTCACCTATTTGTATTAACTAGTAGATTAAAAGATGGTGAATATGCTGAACTGATCTACTAATTGCTTTGCTTTTCTGGCCTGTCGTCTGGAAGTTTTAAATTCTTCTGCAAGTTTATTTTCACCCCAAGATTTAGGTGCTACAGTCAGTATCATTGTCTTCATGGAAGTAAATGTAGACGAATCATTAAATTTCCTCTCCAACTGCTTCAAAATTTGTTGACCTTGGTATTGATCAGTTTGGGTCGAACATCGAGTTCGACTCAATTGTACGTTCGACTCGATTATACTTATCTTCGGGAACGTACGGTACATTTTGGGAGTTTTGTGGAATTACAGCTGGTGATTAACTATTCTGCACGAGATTTTCTACCACTATCGGAGGTGTTTCAACCGAGGAGGTGTTTCGTTTCCTGCAGGATGCACACACATACACATTTGAGGAACAATTCTGTTTTTCAGCTAGGTAAAGAGCTGGTAAATTGAATGGAATGAAGCACCGTAGGGAGTCATAATAAATCAATAAAAATGATAAAACTTATTAGCGAACGTAACTCACTAAGAGGTTAGAACAACAACTAAAAAAATAACGGAAAACAAGCGTAGTTTGGCGTCATACTACTGTCTCTTTCTATTATATAACTTTGATTCGTTTTGATGAAGTGATTCTTTTCATAACTAAGAGATGGCCTTATTCGTATTTCGTCGTCACAATATGAGAAAAAATCACGTAAAATAATGTTTTATTTTTATAACCTTTTGTTTAATAACCTTTTAATGACACAAATAGATAAGACAATAATACTTAATCAATATTATTGAAATATAACCAACGTTTTAATATATTTTTACATCACCAACCGGCTTTAACAAGCGACAGAGGTATCACGCTCAGAGCGACATGTACGTACACTAATTGATTTATCTCCTAAACTAATTTAGATCCCATTTTGCAATTTTTGTGGTAAAATGTATAAATGTTAAGCTTTATTTTGTAGTAAAAAATTTTTTTAATAAAATGGTTGAATGAAATTAGAATGGTTCAACACTAGGAAAAAAATTTAATTTGGAATCTGATTTGAAAAAGAACAGTAAATTTTCTATACAAAACATTACATTTATTATTTTATTATAGTTTACTGCAATTTGAAAATAAAATTCCAAAGAAACCCTTCCGTCCATCAGGTGAATTTTACAGAATTCCATATCTTAACAACTAAACCTCAAATAAAAAAAACATTATGCGTACAAGTTCATATCTGTTAAATGAGAACCATCGTTTTAATAGTGAATTTAACATAACAAAGGTAAGAAACTAAACCACCTGGAGAGTTTAGTAATAAACCATCTCAAAGATGTCAAACCCATCTAAATAACCAAATAGACCTGAACAAATTCCCTGTACTGAATTTGTACAGATAATAAAAAGCATCTGTGTAGATTTCTTAAAAAAATTTATATTTTATTATAGAAACTTTTTGTATTTATACCTATTTTAACATCGAAAATAGCCAGTTTTGAAGAAGCTACAGTGCGTCAAATATTAATAATAAAGTTGAAATCTAGATCAAACAGATTTTCATTAAACATTTATAATGAATTTCCATCAAGTGCCAACACAATCCAACAGATAGTTATTTATTCATCCAAATTAATTTAGTCTCCTTTAAAGTAATCTCTTCCCAATGCAATTCACTTTTCAAGGTATTTCCTGTCTTCGAAACAGTTCTCTTGAATCGCCTCTTTGGACTCAAAAATGGCGTACACGAAATGGTTTCTTCAATCGAGGGAAAAGGAAAAGTCACACGATAACACATCTGATGAATACGGTGTTTGTAGAACGATGTTTGTTGATTTTTAGTGAAAATTTTCATCACATTTAAAGTGACGTTTACTGGTGATTACTCAATACAAGATTCTTGCTTTTGATTGAGTTTCTTTTTTTGTTGGCGTGGAAGATCTTTCTAAATTAGGTTCATTGTCAAATGTTTCTCTATCATCACTAAGTCTTTGTACCACTTCTTTTTTGACATAGATTTATTGCCGCAACCGTTTTTTAACATGTTAAATGTACTATAAGATATTTTTTTTAAAGAAAATTTAAAGCAAATTTTTTGATCGTTAACTTTATCCGTTTGTCAAAACACTACAACACAGTAATCAAACCAGAGGTACTATACGCAAGCGAGACACTTACACTTCATAGAAAAGCGGCATAGAAAACATACTAAAAGAAGATTATGAGGAAATTCTCGGCCTAAAACAGACAGAGGAAGGATACAGACTACATTCTCGAAAGACCACAGAGAGAATGTCCAACGTAGCGGCGGACATAAGAAAAAGAAGGTTGAAATTCTATGGACATATCAGTAAACTCCTACCGACAAGACTCACCAACAGAATTCTTACATATATACAAGGAGTCAAGTCAACAGTAACATGGATCACACAAGTCAGAGCTGATCTGGGAAAGGCACAAATGGGTCCGACAGAGATTGAGGATAGAAGAGCATAAACAAAATACATATGTGGAACGTTGCATCAGAGATCGGGAACAAGGTGGACGCAGGAGAGAAAGAAAATCAACGGAGAAAGGATGAGAAAGCTCATCAAAGGATGAGAGAGGATGAGAGAGGTGGAGGATCAGAAAGAACACTCGAATATGAGTCAGAATGTTTTGCGTGATCCAACCGGGTCTATACGCACCTAATAATAATATATAGATAATGTAATGTTCCTAAATCATTGCGGGTGTCGATCTGTTCGTTCTGTGAATAGTGACGTTTTGCCAAAATCTCATTTGGCATTTTCAAGTGATGTCCGCTTCGAGTGACGAGTCCAAATGAAACGCAGCATTTTGAAACGAAGCATTTTTATATATATATATATATATATATATATATATATATATATATATATATATATATATATATATATATATATATATATATATATATTCAACTCCAAATCTGGACTTATCATTAAACAAAAGCGTGGACCAGGCAGTTTCATCCTAATTTTGAAATTTTCGACACTAGTCTAATCTTGCGGCGGGATTGTGTGTTGAGAGAAATGGATATCTGAGCGGTCGTCGAGCATGGAGATTGGCTTCATGGAGACGATTTCTTACGGTATCTCGGCTAACAATTAGTTATGCGTCTGATGTAACTCCGTAACCAACTCGGATGGTGTTATTGTAGGTTGTCTTCTTGAAGTTGAAACTAAAAATCTACTTTGTGCTGTAATTGTATAGCGCCCTTGCCCTGGATGTTGTTCAACCGAACTTCCTGTTTCCTTAAAGTGCCTCCATAGCCGACTGATGACATTTTGTGAAACACCTATCCGCTCAGCTACTTCGACTTGTCGGATTCCAGCTTCCAGAAAGCCTACTGCCCGATTCAAATCTTGTTAAGTTAAATGTTTGCCATGTGGTTTATAAGGAAAAGAATTGAAGAATAAATAGAATATAAAAATTAAAGGAAATAAACGAATTCTATTTTTTTGCATCTGTCGTGTCACACAAAACACAATCAAGTAACACAACAAATCAATTATTCGCTGAAGTTCCTCCTGCTAAAGAACATCAACGCTTTACACGTGTGAAGTAGATAACCGTTCGATTTTGCGATGTAATGCCATCTAGCTCTAAAAGCGAGAACAGAAGAATAAGTAGAATATAAAAATTAAAGGAAATAAACGAATTCTATTTTTTTGCATCTGTCGTGTCACACAAAACACAATCAAGTAACACAACAAATCAATTATTCGCTGAAGTTCCTCCTGCTAAAGAACATCAACGCTTTACACGTGTGAAGTAGATAACCGTTCGATTTTGCGATGTAATGCCATCTAGCTCTAAAAGCGAGACAAACCCTTGCATCAATCTAACAGAAATTGCATTATTGCCGTTGTAAAAAAATATAGAAATGTATTTTTAACCATTTTTAGGACTTCTAAATAACCTACTTCTTTAAATATCTTAATATTCTTATATTAATTTTCTTCCAAATACTTAAACTGAGATTTTTTCATAACCCCCTGGTAACAAACAATCTTTTCTTGATATTTAAGCGACAATTTACCTGAAAACCACTCAAACGTTTCGATAATCTTTACGCATTCTTCAGTTTATCGAAGTTTAATGTGCGGCGCGCTAGATAACCGTCTTGGATTTTCGTTAAAACTTAATGTTTTAAAGTGAGTTTTAATTAAGTAGTGAGAGGCATGAGAGAGAATAATTTATTATCGAGAAAGATTTTCGTTAATGCGGCCATTTTTTTTTACTGTCGGATTGTGGGTGGAGAAATAGACGTGAAGAGAGATTTAAAAATACTTGATAGTAGACGTATGTTACAAGAAATAAACATTGTTTTTCTTGGAGAAAAGGGATTTACAACGAGTGGGACAAGTACATTGCTACCATTTTAATTATGTTTCGCTTTTAAACGAAACATGACAGCTTTTTCGTCTTTAATTTTTACAATAATCCAACACAAATTTTTATTTACAAGCGCTAAAAAGCAACTAAAGAAAAATCTTTAAAAACTTATCTGACATCTCAATATTATAAAATGCCAAGTTCTTCTTTGGTTTCAAAATATCATTCTAAATATACTCAACTTCAAAAAATATGACAAACAAAAATTAGAAACATAAACCAAAACAAATATCGTGTTTTTGCCATAAAATACATCTTCCCAGAAAAATATATACGTCCCTACTCCCTTTAACATCCACCAGAGTGATTTACACCATATGAGGTGGCGAGAATTATGAAGGATGAACCGGAGTCTTTGCAGTTTTCGTTATTTTTTTCCGCTCTATTTTTTTTTTATTAATGGGCGAGGGTGTCGTTATTAACACCACTCTGTATGGCGACGATGATTCGGATGTTTATTGCAGATCTGCTACGTGAATTATGTTCAGATTTTATCCGACTAAAGATAATTTTCTCTCTCCCCGTTTTTGTGTTTTACTTCTTGCCTTAAATCGTGCCACCGGTGGGACCGTGACTAAATAATTTAAAAGTTTTTACAGATAAAAAAAAGAACGCTGAATTTCTGAAAGAGAAAACGACCAGCTTTATGATGCGAAATCCATCCCCTTTTATCTTCTCTAAGGGCGAATCAAATGGGGTTATGATATTCCCCGGGAAAGTAAAGGGTTTCAGATGGTCTCCGTCGAAATTTAAATATTTTAACGATACCAGGACGAAGTTACGAGTTTTTAGAGATTTTATTCAAGATTATTTCACCTTGGGGTGGAATATTAAAAGCAGTTTTGGCGCGATGAAATTCAATGAATTAATAAACAAGGAACGATATTGAATAATGAAGAAAATTCTTTATTTTTTGCTTTAAATAATGTGTCATCGACTGATTCGAGTACCTAGAAGTTGTATTTGAAAGAAACGCACATGCTAATATGACGTATAATGGAATGTGTTTTCCGATAGTCAGAACTTTGTGTCAGAACTTTGAAACGTAATAGCGGCAACACTGTTTGGAATGTAAATGTCATTCATAAACAATATATTGTGTCAATTCATCAATACATGATAGATTTAGAGCATAGATATGATTTAGAGCAGTTTGAACACGAAACTTTGGGGAAAGAATAATCTTTTGTGAAGAAGCGCAGTTCTGGCCTAATGGCTTTATGAATAAACATAGCTGCAGGATTTGAGCAAATGAAAGTCCTCCTGAACGAGAGATAAAACCATATTTTTGCAGGCTATAATGAAATTCATGTTACTGTTAATGAATACAACACCAATTCGCTAGTAGTTTATCTACTTGATAACAGTGTTGCCAAAAAACGCCAAGAAGCGCGTTCACAGCCAATGTGAACTATGTTTAAAGCATACAATTTAAGCAAATAAATTGTATTGTTTCAGCCTTGAACATAATAATTATTCTGGTTAAGTACTTTTGAAATATTGGAGCTTCAATATAAGTCTCTAGCTCAAATCTGCTTACTTGTATCAAATAATTCGTTTATTATCGTTTGACGGCGTGTGAATAAATTTGGAGTTATATATATATATATATATATATATATATATATATATATATATATATATATATATATATATATATATATATATATTTATATATAATATTAAATCGGTTTTGGCCCTTGGATTTTACTGGAATGTAAGTTTCAATTAGTATGACCCTAAGGCTGGAAAGTTTAGAAACCCCTGCTCTAAAACAATGGCATAGTCGTAAAGCAATGATTGATTTTTTTAATCGCCATTACCGAAAGATAACAACTTGTGGAATACACTCAAATCAGTGGTGGTTGGTCCAAAAGGGCACGTGGGTACGTGCCCTACCTAAAAAATTAAAAAATTAAGTAGAAAAAAATAATTTTAGATTTGATATTAATTTATTCTCTGTTCTGTCTATTTTCAGTTTTGTCTTTCTTTACTATCACATGCGAAAAACAAAAACAACAATGCATCGTTTCGCTAGTAACCCGGAGATTAAACGCATTTATAACGTCATATCTTGGGCGCTGCCCCATTCTTAGACATCCTAAGCGGTGAAGTGACGGGTGGAGCTTATCGAACCTTTACAAAGAAAATGTCTATTGAAATTCTCATAAGAGAACTTTTGTTAGCATTTTATTCTCTTTATTATTTTAATAAACAATTTCTCTCACAGTTTGGTAATCTTCAAAGTACATTTTACATTTAGCATATTTGAATCGCTCGTAAAATGTTTTTATTCGGACCTTGTCTTGTGTGGAAGTACATTTAAGGTTGTGTTACTTTACCCTTTATAAGTGTCAATTTCAGTTTTTTGGGAGGATTTTCAGGTATATTTTGTTGAATTTATTATTTATAAGTTGATTTTTTACAAAATATGTTATATAAATTGTATTGACAATATTGGTGTTTCTGTTTTAGTTGAAAATGATGATGTGTTTTGTGCCAGACTGTAGGCATTACCGTAAACCAAACAATTTATTTTGATTTTTTACATCTCCTGTCGATACAACTGAGCCAAAAAAAAGGTTGTCTTCTGAGGTGATATTAAATATTTATAAGATTGCATTGACGTATAAAAATGATTGCGTAATTTCTAGGCGACTAGATTGGGAACACTCTAAGCATTCACTGGTCTGTTGTTTCCATTTTGTTAACAATGTTAGAAAAAATGGTACCAAGATATTTGATTTTAATATTAAAAGGAAATTTGCGTTTGAATCTCCGGGGAATGGTATGACATTTAAAAATATATGGTATAATATGTCCATATATATATATATATATATATATATATATATATATATATATATATATATATATATATATATATATATATATATATATATATACAGAAATGATATGCTTTCAGAAAAATTGAAAAGTAACATTAGTTATATTATTTATTACAATGACAGTAATGAAGTAGTGGTCAATGGAAGGTCTTCACATTTTAAAGCAATCCAAGTGTTACTTATGTATATGGACATTGCCCCAATCATGGGCAGAAAATTTAGAAGTATTGAAAAATTTGGTCAATATCGAGCCGTCTTTCCAAATCAACACTTTAAAATTGTTTGTAACCTGTTTGCAAATTTAAATTACTTAAAATTAAAAAATTAAGTCTTGGTAATGTACGCACAGGACGATTTTTTGAAACCCAGTGGGGCTGTGTCGCTGTTAAAAATGTTTATCCGGAACAGTTTAACATCAACATTTAATGAACCTATGGAATTGGTTACTGTTTGTGTACCGTCCCTATGACAACTGTGGAAAGCGAAAGATGTTTCTCTACCCTCAAACGACTCAAAACACTATGGGTCAGAAACGGCTGTCTGCGTTAGCAATGCTATCTATTGAAAAAAACTCTGCTGCTCAGGAATTTAGGAGGATGGACTTTAACTACAACTAAATTTAATTGTCATGGTCCTATGGGGAGTATAGCAAAATTTTATTATCTAGGTGCCTGTTTGAAAATTTGATGTCTGACAGTTACACCCGTATTTCTACACAGCAAAGTGTGTGTATGATACTAAAAAATGTAAAATGTTTGGTTGCGACGCATTTCCTTATCCCCATTCCAAAATTTAAAAAAACAGGTAGGTCCCACCTGTTTTTTCCCCTACAAACCGCTGCTGATTCATACTCGACACGTGTAAATATAGTAGCGGGACTGATTTTTTATAATTTTTCTTATTTAACTGAAATTACCATTCAACATAGCTTGCTTCAAAGGTTACTTTGGGAAGACACAGTGCTGGAGATCGTTTGTCCACTCTCATAGCAGTGTTAAAACTCAGATACTGGAATCCTCTTCATCTGGCTCCTTCTGGATCATCGCCGTATACTTGCTCCATCAACCGAAATGTTTCCGACGCAATTTTACCGAGTATTGCGTTAAATCTAATAATAATTCTTTGTTCCATGATTTTACATGTACATCAAACCTTTCGGCTTGTAAACCAGACGTCATAAAATCAAAAAATTTCAACCGATCATGGTAAAGTAGATTTCGTTAGGTCCAGGAATGACCAAGTTTTGAAACGACACCGCTCATCAATAGATGGCGTGACTGTTTTCTGAGATATATCTTAAGTACTGATACCTAATGGGCGCACTGTGTAGTATCCACTGAGGTGAATTTTTAATCTTGTGAAAAGGAAAAAGGCACAAGGACTCAAATCTGGCGAATAAGGGGGATGCGGAGCTACAGTGATGTTTTTGCTTAGCAAAAACTGGTTAATTGAAATTGCTGTGTGACAAAACGCATTGTCGTGAGGCAACACCCAGATTTTCTTGATGTTCCGGCTACACATGAAGGACCCTTTTTCGAAGTCTCAGCAACTTCTCAGTAAATGCTGGTTATGATTTGCCCTCAATATACCTGAAAACATGGACCTTTGTCGTTCCATAGACCATAATTTTGCAGAAGTTTCCATCACATTGTAGGGGAGGAGTGACATTAGAGAGCCAGTTTAAAAAAAGGGGGGAAAACACAAAAGGGAATAAGTAAATAATAAAATTAGTATCATAAGTAGTGGTTTATTCCTTTATGTACGTAATTTTAACTATTTATAAAAAGAATGAAATTCGGTTCTTTCATAACACATAGGCATTGAAAGAGCCAACCAAAGTTTTGAAAAAGTTCCGATTACAGGACTTGCACCGTAAATTAACAAAAATATTTATTATTTGGTATATAAAATATTTTATAAAATACAAACTCTGGATAAAGTATTTACTTAAATATAAGAAACTGTCACAAAATTAGCTGTTTGAGATAAATCATTGTAAACTAACTAGCTATGGTATTTTTAGGAACTATTATAAAGTTATTTAAAAATATTTATAAAAAAATCTAAATTAAAAACAAAAATAAATAATTCAAAAAACTTAAAAACAGTTTTGGCATAAACAATGCAATTTCCCTTTTGAAAAATCTAAATTATAAACAAAAATAAATAATTCAAAAAACTTAAAAACAGGTTTGGCATAATTAATGCAATCTCCCTTTTGAAAAATCTAAATTAAAAACAAAAAAAATAAATAATTCAAAAAACTTAAAAACAGTTCTGGTAAAAATACTGCAATCTCCCTTTTATGCCACAGGATTCATGTGTCCAAACGTTACAAATTTTGCATAGGTACCATTCTTGAGCGCTGTTACTATAATTTTCATTGCACACTTCACAATTAGTCCGGATGCCTTCTGAGAAGTGTTCTGCGTTCGTCACTCGCCAGTCGGTAGGCTTCCTGATAGATTTATGGGTAGGCACATAACCAAGGGTTGACAGCCTGAGGGGGGTGCTGGCCTGGGTTTGTCGGTAGCTAATGACCGTGGTTCGGAACCCACGTTAAGCTGTAGGTCCAGTCGCTAAATAGCCTTAGATGCTGATGGGCCTCTAACCGCAAATCCTTTCCTTTCCTTCACAATTATTACCCTGTTCTCTTCCTCATTTATTTTTATCTTTAACTGGAACCTTTTTTTACTTATGACAATACTATATTAATTTTCGAATCTGATGTGTCTGAGTCGGTATCATTATTTGTTTTAGATTTCTTAGTAAACAATTTTATAGATTTTTTGTGGCCCATTTTATTCACATTTTTCTTTGCTGGTTTGCATCCTTTTCTGCTATATTGTTTTTGCCAGGAGTATCCGTTACGATTACAGATGACATTTTCCGGTTCTTACGAACCGTGTCTTTTGTGGGACCTGCCTTTGAAAATGGCCTAATCATTTGTCGTGATATAACTAGTTGTCTTGATGTGCCCGCGATAGGTGCCGATGCAGGCGAAGATAAAACAGGTCTTTAATTATCTGATGATACAGTTTATCTCTGAAGTTTTTGAAATTGGCAATAATTGTGTCAGCAGAGGCAAATTCTCTTCGATTTCAGTTACGTTGCTATTATCATTTTCCTTATTGCAATCGACTTCAGCAGATGGATCTGTCACAAAGGATGATAGAAACTCTTCTCCAAATACGTTCGAATTCAAGGGATAAATACCCGTTTTGAGAAAACCTCGTATAATATTTATGAAGACTGAAAGCTGATAGATATGCATCTTTTACAAACTCTCTAACTTTGTAAATGCTCGTCTTTTTACCGGGATTTGACAACATCCACTTATTTATAACAATTCTATACCTACTTTTGAAGGCTCAATATGTGACATCAAGAGGCTGTAGCTTATGGCTACAGATGGGAATGTAACTATTACAACAGAGTTTTCTCTAACAAATTGAACCACTCTGAAGTTAATATGTGAACTGTGATTGTCCGTAATGATCAATACCGGATTTTCTTTTCAGGGCTTCACAAGCACTACAAAATGTTTGAGAGCTTTAATAAAACATTCTTCTAAACTTGAAGAGGTTTACCACTAAATACCAAATCACTTATTTTGAACTTCTCGACGCACGTTTCGCTAACTATGTTAGTATCATCAGGAGATGATTCAATCTTGATTGAATTCAATCAATTGATTGGATTCAATCTTGATTGAATCATCTCCTTGAGATTGATTTTCAATCTTGATTGAATCATGTCCTTGAGTTTGATTTTCAATTTTGATTGAATCGTCTCCTGATGATGCTAACATGGTTAGTGAAACGTGTATTGAGAAGTTTAAAATAAGTGATTTGGTGTTTAGTGGTAAATCTCTTCAAGTTTAGTGTTTCACACTAAGGGTTCCAATAGAAGAATTAAAACATTCTTCATTCATCCATCCAGAAATATTTGCCAATCCAAGATCCCCTAGTGGATCATTGGCTAACATAATATCTTTATAATTTACCGGCTGAAAAATTAACATTGGCGGTAAGCTTTGTCTGCAAAATATATATGTTATTAAAAGGTCTAATATATCTATAAAATTATAGTATAAACATATTGCTGTTAGTTTTGTATAGTATTCAGAAAACAAATGTATAGTAGTGTAGATGCCAGAAAACAAATATAATGAACTTAAAAACTTACTTTTTAACGACAAAATCTTCAATACGTTGCACTGGCACCGTTTGTTTTTGGTGAACTCTCTAATGTTTGTGGGTGACAGTTGGCCAATGTTGCCAACTTAAAATTATAATTCCTGCATCATTCGTTCGAAAACCACAATGTAAATCATAGTGGCTCTTCATACTACTCTTCATACTACTCTTTCATACTACTCTTCCCCTACCCAAGTCTGAAATAAAATTTGACCGTTGCTCGAAATTATTGTCACTCATTTTCAAACTGCATTAGAAAAAAACAGTTCACAAAAAGAATTCCTATGGACCACCAAGTGACTCTAAGGAGATCAAACTTGAACTGCGGACGCATCAGATGTTGACCTGTCTGACCAATAGTGTTGCCACATGGAGCGCTGCGCAATTCATCTCATTAATTTATTTACACACCTCGTGTCAGCTCCAGTACGAATAATATTTATCAGTTAAATATAAATGAACGGTGCCATCAGCACGATCTCGAAAAATTCGTTAAAATATTTTAAAGTTAAATGGAGGAAACCAGGAAAATCTTGTTGTATTCTTATTTATATTTTCCTGAGATGTTTTCTGTCAACGAAGACGATACTACTTTTGGTTTATGTCTGTGATTTCTGACATCACTCAGGACCGGCACCAGAGACAATACCGGCAGATTAAAGCTCGCGCCGCACACAATAGTCGCCCTTTTACCGTCGCCCATTCTCCGTTTCACGCGGATGCGCCCGCCATTTATGTAAATCGGGCCAAGCCGCCGATTCAATTAAATAATAGCTACATCGGCCCGCTCGCTCGTTAGGAAATGTAATCTTTAGAAAATGGAACGTGGCGTCAAGACGGGGCCCGTTTGTTTTTCGTCGAATATATAAATAGACGATTAAGGTAGAAAGCAATCTCGAATTAGGATCGTTTCAACATAATTCCCCGGCTCTGTACGGGTACGATTTTATTTATGTTGACGATAAGCGTTCAGGGCTTAGAACTGTCTCTATTTATTGGTAAAACAATGCAGCAAATAAATTTATCTGCATGTAACGTAATTATATATCTGTATATTGATTATTTTAAAGAAAAAAGTTTGTTACAATAAAGGTCAATTACCTTAAGCGATCGGGCGAAAAATTGCAAAATATTCAAATACTCAACTGAAAAGGGATAATAAAAATTAACATTTTAAGCAAATATGGATAAAACATGTTTGGTAACCATTAATTGGTTATTGCTTAACGAACAAACTACAAATAAGCTGGTAAAAGTTGCTAAAACAATTTATTAGGAATAACGCTCAACGAGTATATGTATATAATTGGTTTAATGAATTCAATCGTGGCTGTCGTTGGCTCTCGGACTAATTTAAAGAAGGTCGTCCACAATCGGTTGTTGTGCCAGAAAACGGGGATGGTGTACTCGAACTGATAAAACAAGATCGTCATGTAACATGCCGTAAGAAGGCATCCCTGGGCATTAGTATGACAAGCATACACAAGACTTTACATGAATATTTAGCCGTGAAAAAGATTTGTTCGCGTTGGATTCCGCATAATTTAACAATCACTCAAAAAAAGTGTCAACTGGTGTCAATTCGTGTCAATTCGTGTAGAGAAATGCTCAAAAAATGCAATCATGGTGCGTCAAAAACTGTGTATAACATCTTCACAGGTGATGAATCTTGTATCTAGGCGTATGAGCCTGAAAATAAACAGCAGTCGACTGTATGGATCATTCAAAATGAGCCAAAACCAACAAAAGTTGTTCGCGCAAGAAGCACTTCCAAGTAAATGGTCATCTGTTTTTTTGGGATAAATGGACATGTGTCTACAGTGCCACTAGACTTAGTGGTACACAACCATTTGTTTGGCAGAACTCATTCAAGAAATAAAAATAAACAACCAGCGACGCAGAAAGATTCTTTACCAAGGCAACGTGAGCTCTCATATATCGGATCGAGCAACTCAATATTTGACCGGTCAAAACATCGAATTGATTGTCATCCTCCATTCAGTACTGATTTGTAAATTATAAATTGTAAATATTTTGAAAATTTCGTTTCGATATTACAAACCCCACATAATTCATGAAGCAATTCAGGTCGAAAAACGTTCAGACTGCCTAAACAAGAGGGACGATGGTCTTAGAGTTCCAAATACATGAAAACCTCTAATTTCCAAATTGATCATCTGAAACCCTTCCAATCAAAATTTCTCTCTTACCCCCTCCCGTCAACCGAGCGCCCCACCTATAACCTACCTATTAATTGATAGGTCGCGCCAACCACTTTTTCCTAGTTGTAAGTGGAGTAATCCGATTGAAACCTCGGAGCAAATTAACTAGATTCTCTTGATAATGGTTTCAAAGTTCAAGCCGAAACAAAATGTTTTCACGGGTGTGAAATTTAACCATCATTTCTTGGGTGTCTCGTGTTAGTTGAATGTCCACTAGTGGATGGTTTCGCTAACGTTTCAAAGTAATCTCGTCCATCTTTTTTACGCGTTTACTAGACGGCGTTTCGACGACTTTGCACTCGTCAGCATTAGTCATATATATATATATATATATATATATATATATATATATATATATATATATATATATATATATATACATATACATTATATATATATATATATATATATATATATATATATATATATATATATATATATATATATATATATATATATATATATATATAGGGGGAAGTTCCTGCATATATTCTAAGAAGTTCATACATATATTCTTCTATTCTACTTCCCCTTATATGTATATATATATATATATATATATATATATATATATATATATATATATATATATATATATGTATATATATATATATATATATATATATATATATATATATATAGCATATATATATATATATATATATATATACAGCCTTTAGTGTCCGGTACTCAGGAACTTCCCCCTATATATATATATATATATATATATATATATATATATATATATATATATATATATATATATATATATAGGGGGAAGTTCCTGAGTACCGGACACTAAAGGAATCTTAACAATAACAAAGAACGTATGATAGTTTAATTTGTGTATTTATGCTAAAATAACCCTCTATTGTATACTTAACCAACATAGATATGTAATCAGTCTCAAATACTACTTTAGATGTAGTAGTTAAGACACTTGAAAAAAAAATCCCCTAATATCGGACAGTCGACTTTTCCTTTATTATTTGAACTTAAAAAATATTTTAACAAGAAATTCGTAAAAATTCGTAAAAAACGTTCGTCGTATTTCGTTGTTCCAATAGAACAAATCAAACATTAATAAAGCAAATTAAACTTAATCTTAATGAAGTTTGGTCAGAACTAGGAACGTTTTCTAAGAAATTTCAAAATTTGAATCGTATAGTAGGCAAAAATCACTGGTGTAGCTATCTGAGCCTTCTTCAACGTTAGCACACGCTTCATGTGCTCAATGATTTCAAGCTTGACAATGTATCCAGTCTTCATCGTTATTTTCTTGGCAAATTAAACAAGTTGTTACATTTTCGGTCATTGATTTTGATGACGGAATCGCTGTTGTCTTAAAAGTTGCAGTCGGTTTTTTTGTCTTTATTATTTTTTTCGGTTCGTTAGTTTTCATGCCTTTAAAATGTTGTATTTTGACAGGCTTTACTTTTGCTACTTCATTTTCAGAAAACGCATTTTTGTAGGAGGAAGATGTCAGCTTTTCGTCGTAGAGTCACGGCTCGCTTTGCTGCAGCATTTGGTGACAGCTGATGAATTACCGTAATAATGGTTTTGTATTTTGATGGTAGTGTCTCAAAATTTTCTTTTTCATTAACGTTGGAAGTTTTTTGAGGCAAATCGTGAGGTATATCCATATTGGTGTTATTGCAAACATTCACTTCAACATCTGATTGCATGGGTACGTCGGTTACTGCTGATGGTAGAAAATCTAAATCTGTGTAAATATTTGGGTCCAAAGGCAAAATTCCAGTGCACTGAAATCCAGACTTTGCTATATCTAAACGTGCAACGCGATTGATAGCTTGTGCCACCATTGCAGCAATGTCATATTCTGTTATTCTTGCTCCGGAGTTAGCGTTCATCCATAATCCACAGGTCTCAAAATATGTATCTTTGAATGTTTTATAAAAACCCAATCTAAGGGGTTGGTTGTGGGTCGTGTGGAGTGGAGTGCATAACATGTGCATGGGGTTTTCTTTCGCATAATTTATGACAGCAAGATATTTATGAATGCAATGGCCATCTAGGATCAAAAGCACTGGTTTCCCTTTAGTAGGCTTTGAAAACACTACAAAGTGTTGAAGCCACTTCAAGAACATTTCAGCGTTCATCCATCCATTTGGTTGTGCTATGGCTACACTTTCAGACCCCAATCCACCAATCCCCACCAATCATTATCCTTTCATTAACTCTCTGTCTCTGAAAAATAAATAATAGTGGGATAAAATATCCGGCAGCACAGAACATAACTGTAACATTCTTACCTCTCTCTGCAGAGGTCAACTTGTCAACTTGCCAATTTGGCGATTACTTAGCCTGCTTCTGGACAGTGCTGACCCCCATCTCATCACAGGTATAGATGTCTGATGGGCCAAAACGATATTTTTCCCAAATAAATCTCAAATCGTTAAATAAACGGTAAACTTGTGGCTTATTAAAACCAACTGTTCTCATCAGACTCGTTGACTCCGGCCTTCTTAAACTGAGTTTGATAAAGCCATAATAAAAATGCTTACCAGCAGATTCCTTTTACCCTCTTAAATCAATGGTTCAGTTTTAATTTCTCAGCTCAGAGATGGAATGCCAATTTTCGAAATTCTTTTCTAGTCAAAGGCATGCACCGATTTGGCATATTCACCACGTGCGCAATTAAAGCTTCTTCGTACTTCTGGGTAAAGGTTAAGTCAAATCGGTCTTTTTTGAATGGCATTGTTATTTCTTCTCCTCGTTTTAATTTTTTAATGTAGTCGAACCGGGTACTTTTTGATACATTATAGACTTCAGATGATTTCTTTATAGACATTTTTTTGACCTTACACCTTATCGATGGCTTTTTTCAATATTTCGCATTTGGGAGTATTCTTACAGCTTGGTTTAGGTTTACCCATATTGCATCTAAGAATCAAAATACGAAATTAATTACTATAACAATAAAAATCTAATTGTAAAACTGTCCGCCATTAGGGGACTTTTAGAGTGTCCGATCTTAGGGACCCTTAGGTACATACAAGAAAAATCCTTATTCACATTGTGTGTTATGAATCAAAAAAAAATGTGAATTATGACAGATTAATAACATAGCAATAATTAACAACAATAATCAATATCATTCCTTCTTTTAATTACTATTCCAAAAAATGACTTAGAACAAATTTTTTACTAACCTCACAATTTACCCTAATCTCCTCAACGAACGAAGTGGCACTGATTCGTGAGCGTCGCCCCCCTCACTTCACTTTGGAGAAAGTTGCTAATCGCAATACAAGTAACAAATTGGCAAACTGGCGCGCTTTCTTCCACCGATTCAAATCCTATCCGGTTTTAGAAGCCGTCCGGGCTTACGCCACTTCTCCCTATATATATATATATATATATATATATATATATATATATATATATATATATATATATATATATATATATATATATATATATATCATCATCATCATCAGCCCGTATCGATCCACTGCAGGATGAAGGCCTCTTCAGCATGCTTCCAACCTTCACGGTCCTGGGCTTTCCTCTGCCACTCGGGTCCAGTATACTTAACGATATTATCAGTCCATCGTGCTTTCGGTCTTCTTCGCGGACGTTTGCGATCAAGCGGTATCCACTCCAGGATTGCCTTGGTCCATCTGTCGTCCCATCGCCTCGCTATATGGCCTGCCCATCTCCATTTCAACTGTTTTACTCTTCCAATGATGTCACAGACTTTTGTTTGTTCCCTGATCCATGCGCAGGACTTTCTGTCTCGTCTTGTAATGCCAAGCATACATCTTTCCATTCCCCTCTGTGCCACCCGAAGTTTTTGAATTGATTGCGATGTGAGTGTCCAGGTTTCACTTCCGTATGTCATAACGGGTAGAACCCACTGATCGAATACTTTTCTTTTCAGGCAAAGTGGGAGTCTGCTCTTAAACACTATGTTGAGCCTACCAAATGCCTGCCAGCCACATTTAACACGCCGTTCCACCTCTCCCGGGCGGTATTCGCCTCCATGGAAATCCTCTGCCCAAGATATACAAAGCTGTCCACAATCTCTAAATTCCTTCCTAAAACTGAAATTCTTCTGTCCTGAGCGAAGTTATTGAACATAACCTGACTCTTTTTCAGGTTTATTTTCAAGCCAAATGGTTCGCCAGCCTATATATATATATATATATATATATATATATATATATATATATATATATATATATATATATATATATATATATATATATATATATATATATGAACGGACATGTTTCGCGTGGACTCGACTTACCTTTACAAATTGTTATGTTTATTATCTCATTTAAAAGCAATTATGTCATCTAAACTAAGTAAAACTCATTCTTCGGCATCAAATAAGAAAAGAAAAACAATATCTTTTAAATGTAAACTAAACATTGACAAGCGTTTCGATACAAAACTAAAAGTTTGTGAATTGGCAAAGAAGTTTGATATACCAGAATCGGCAATCAGAACAACTCAAAAACATAATTTAAAAAAATTCTCGAAGCTCGATTTTTGAATTCAAGCGTCATTCGTAAACATCATGGTATTATGGTTGAGATGGAAACAATGCTGAAATTATAGTGTGATAATCAAGTAAAAGTGAAAAACTGTCTTATTGATCAGAAAACGGTGTGCTCTCAAACTAAACTGATTTTTGAGAGATTAAAATAAGCTCGGGAAGCGGCCAAAAATTAATTCTTTAAAGCTAATAATGGATGGTTAAGCCAATTCAAAAGTCGCTGTAACTGGCAGAACATCGAGAAAAGTGGAGAAGTGGCAAGTGTTGATAAAGAAGCTGCTTCTCTCTATATTTTGTAGCTTTTATTGCGCGTGAAGAAAAAAAAAACCTTTCCAGATATTAATGCTTCCAAAGATCGATTGACAGTAATGGTTTGCCGAAATGCAGCTAGTGACTAGTAAAGTAGGCTAGTGACCAGTGTAAGTTAAAACCTCTCTTAGTTTATCGCTATCGGAAAAGCCAAGTGCTTTAAAAATTTAATTTAAAACTGGTTTGCCCGTGATTTGAAAGTCAAATTCGATAGTTTTGGTGACAGCCTCCCTTTTTGAGGATTGGTTTGGTCATCATTTCATACCCTATTTATAAATACATACAAATCCTATTTAAGGTGATGTTATTAAATGACAATGCAACCAATGCAGTCAGGTGTGAAAATTTAATTTTTGGCAGGAAATACAACGAGCTTGTTTCAACCGATGGACCAAGGTGTCATCAAAACATTTAAAGCCTATTGCACGAGACGATCATTTGCACATCTCCATGAAGCTATGAGGCAAAACAATGAGGTCTTTGTTATAGCCTTTTGGAAACAATTTAATGTTTTAAATATCGTAAACATCACTGGAAAATCTTGGGATGAAATTTCACAATTAATATTTAAATGGCGCCTGAAAAAAACTTTGTCTATTTTTTTCTCTAGTGAAACTTCGGCTCAATCAGCGCCAGAAATTGATCAAATGATCATGTTATTTATGATCGACGTCGTCGATCTTGCTGGACAAACTAGAAGTGGATGGTGAGGACGTACAAGAACTGCTAGATTCACATAATCAGGAGCTGGCCGTTGATGAACTCATAGAAATGTGCGAGTAAAACCTTGAAGAACGTGATTATTTTGACCCAGTTCAATCTGAAGATCAAATGATGGTTGCACACCTGACGGAAGCCATCAGTTCAATTAAAAAACGGTTAGAAATTTTAGAAAACATATACTCCATTGAAGTTTCAGTTACAAAACAGGAGAGTTTAATTACTAATGTGCTATGAAAAAATTTTGTTTGAGAAGAAAAAATCTTTGGCCTGTCAGATAACTTTGTTTAGCTTGGCCTTTCGTCTTTGTTAGGGTTGGCCCGCTACATCAAAATAACTTCGATTGATGTTTTTGCATTAAAATTATATTAAAATTTGTTTAATTATCTCAGATTTAAAGACACAATTTTCTTCTAAATTATTGTTTTCTTTAGCCCTTGGTTCACAGTTCACGGTTGTTGTTCGGTCCCACCTATCGCGTAAGTTCAAGGTATTACTCTATATATTTAAGGATAGTAATTCACGAATCGTGTTTTGTGCTGAAGTTTTTTTCTGGGTCTACCATACATTGGTTGGTGCCTTTTTTTTTTAATATTGAGAAGTACCCCGGTTTTCACGACTTTTTTAATAGTTTAAGTCTCTTGATCAGTAGAAACTGTTTCTCCCAAACAAGACACTTTAATCGAGACTCTACATCGCCTCTAACAGCTTTCTTGCTAATGCATTTGAGTTAATAGTTATTTTCATCTCTTTTTTTAATTCTTCTTCTATTATTAGTTTCTATTTATCAAATCCCATGTTTCCACTCGAATATGTTCGTAAACTTTTAATAATACATATTGTTTTGTTCCATAAAGTCGGATTAAAGTATTTTACTGTTTTGCTACGTTTATTTATCTTTCGTTCGACTAAGTTTAAATTTTGCAGCACACTTTTTGCCATTAAAAATGAAGAAAATGAATCATTTAAAACAGAATCTAAGTCTTTCCCTAAAGTTTTAAGCTTTGTGGCTAATTCCTGGATGGCTTGTTTGGGATCAGGTTCAATTTTAGCCAACAACAGATCTATATTAAACTCAATAGGTGTTCCAGATTTTATATCTTTGAAGAAATTGAAACCACCCGTTTTTAATTTAACTAACCAACCAACAATTTAGCTAACCAAGGAACCAGGATAAATAATATTAATTACAAAACTCGAATAAATTTACGCCTAAACACCAAATTAAACTTCTTGCAGGTTTTTTTTTCGTTAGATCGAATCATCTCCGGATGATGTTAACATGGTTGGCGAAACACGCGTCGAGAAGTTTAAAAAAAGTGGTTTGTTGTTGAGTGGTAAATTACTTCGAATTTACAGTTTCACACTGAAGGTTCCAATAAAATAATTATTTTTATTAGAAATATCAATTCCGAAAGTTCCAATAGGATAATAATTAATGACGTTTGAGGTATTGTTATGCTTTCGAAATACATTTATATAATTATATTCTATTAAATTAAATTATTGTCAATAAATAGCAATATTTTTAAAATTAAAAAAAAGCGATATTAATGACTGTTATTTCAAACTCTTTTTTTAGCATACTATTTTAATGGTAAAGAGATTGTATGAAAAGCGAAGGAAAATATGAAAATATATTTTTATAAACACAATTCTGTTCTGATATGTCTTCCAGAACCTTACGATGCAACTTAAAACCCTCGGCATTCAACTATGTAGATGAAACAGGCGTAACCAGGGTAGAAATATAAAATATAAAACTTTGTATAGAGCGCAATGGTGGAACGGGCTCATTTGAATAACTCTTCGAGGCATCTCGGCGTAATTTTTATGGTGCACCTATAAACCATATATCGTGTTATAAACTTGCCAAGGTGAAACGTAAGCGGGAGTCTTTCGCCGAGGCGGCGCCCCCGCCACCCTCATCAAAAGTAGCGCGCCGAATTTCGGCTAAATCGTTTACGACGGTGAGGAGGTACAATGACGGTTTACGAGGGGAACCGGAGTGTCTGTGTTTAAGAGAGTCTTGAAACAGAAAGGATTCATAAGGGAGCAGCATGTAGGGTTTGTTTTGAAAACCGTCATCATTTAAACGCTGTTGTTTTTATACCTTCAGTCAAGATATTATATATTTTCCAACGTTGGCTTATCGACTACCTTCATTTAAACTTTACTTGCCGGTAGGTTTTCGAACAGAGGGGCATTAAAGAAGAATGTGCTGAATCTAAAGAAAAATTGAACAATCTGACTCTTTGTTGCAGCCGAATAAAAGTTTTGTTCGGCTTAAAAATTCGGTTAAAAAACTATCACAAAGTAACAGACAAATCAATCAACCCTTGTTGTAGGTTTTTTGAATGTGATATGGACGTAACTACTGTGCATCTATCTCATCGATCAGCCACGAATTGTCCAGTGTCAAACATACGAGGTGTGGCTAGTAAATAACGAGACTGACCATGCTACAGAAGAAGTACGCATGTACCAAACGCCAGCGACCAGCAGTTGTTTAGCGTGAAGCCTTCTCTTGCGAATGTAGTACCTCTCGCTTCTGTAAACAAATCCGAATAACCGTAGCCTTCGTTCGCATTAGAGTAGGTTTTTTGTTTCGCCGGAAAAATTTTAAGTGTAACAATAGAGCAACAAATTGTTATAAAATTTTACTTGAAACTTGGAAAAACTACTACTGAAACTTATAATTTATTGAAAGAATTATATGGCAATGAATGTTTATCGTGTGCACGTGTTTATGAGTGGTGTAAACGTTTTAAAGAGGGCTAAGAAGACGTTGAAGATGATCCACTCCCGGATGGCCCGAGTAGTGATTGTGAGCAGTATCAAAAAAATCGGTAATCTGGTTCGATCTGGCCACCGGTTAAGTTTTCGTGGGATTGCTTAAACTGTAGAAACTGACAAAGAATGCGTACGGCAAATTTTACAAAATAATTTTAACAGGCGTAAAGTGCGTGTCAAAATGGTGTCAAGAACTCTTACATTTGAACTACAAGAAGCTCGCAAAAATATTTGTACTGACACTTTGAATGCTATTAAAAATGACCCAAACTTATTGAAAAGTATAACAACATGTGATGAATGGTGTTTTTGTACTTATGGTCCTGAAACGAAGCGCCAGTTCATGCACTGGAAGAGTTTAAATTCACCGAGAGCTAAAAAAGCTGGAATGAGCAAACCAAAATTCAAAGCAATCATGATTGTTTAATTTTTCGGTATTTATGGAATTGTGTACCTTTACTGGGTACCTGAATGGATTAATGATCAAACCATTAAGCAACATTACTACCTTCACGTTCTTGCTGAACTTCGTGAAAGAATAAGGAAAAAATGACCCGAATTGTGGAAGTACAAGTTATGGGTTCTCCACCAAGACAATGTGCCGGCTCATTCCGCATTGTCTGTCAATAGATTTCTGGCCAAGTACAGCATCCCAGTATTACACTGTCCGCCTTATTCACGGGATCTTGCGCCGTGAGACTTCTATTTGTTTTCTAAGGTGAAATCTGCATTAAAAGAAACAAGATTTGAGTCCATTGAAGCTGTGAAAGAGAAAGCGGCACGCGTTCTGAAGGAGCTGACTCTAAAAGACTTCCAACACTGTTTCGAACAATGGAATATTTGCGTAGAGCGTTGCAGGGATAGAGAAGGGATGTATATTTAAGATGAGAATAAGAAATATGTATAAAATCATAATAACATGTTTTATAGCATCAGTCTCGTTATTTAATAGAACGTAGATCTCCTCCAGATGTGTCCTCGCTTCTCTATTTTGAATAGGTGCCACCCAGATTATTTTGATTCTTCTTTTTTTCTATAAATTTTTCTTCGGAGTTCTTACATTATAGCTGGCAATTTTGAATGCCTCTTAATTCTTAAGTTGCGTTCTTCTTCTCAACGTACTCTTCTCTCCACCCTATTCCGAGGGACAGATCGCAGTGGCGGTGTGAGATTCTGTTCCGCCCGACCCATCTGTAGATAGTTTTCAAAGAAAGTTTTTCTCAACTTGAAGGGTTTGGTCATTTAAAACCCACGCTGGTCATAAATATTTTGGCAAGTGGTTGGGCTGGGATATATAGGAAGAATAAAATATGGAGTGAATAGGAATTTGAAGGCTACGGTATAATTTCTTACTGGTACTACGAAGTGTGAGATAATCATAGCTCGCGTAGGTAAGGTCTACTACCTATTATGTTGCTGCTGTTCATGTAATACTCGTCATATAGATTGATTGATGGAATACTGATAGATTGATGGAATACTTAACCCATAATTGCACTTAATGGCCTGGAACTTATTCGACCATATCAAATTGACAGTTGAATTAAAAGAAAACAACACTTTAAACTTCCTGCATATCACCATTTCACGGATCTCAAACAAACATAGACTCAAAATATTTCTCAAACTCTCTCAAATTGAAATAACAATACATACAAAATCATTAAATCCACAACAATATAAATTAGCAGTTTATCATAACCACACACAGACTGACTAATATTCCATTATCAGATGCAGATTTTAATAAGGAACTAAACAGAGTCAAACAAATTGCGCTACGAATCATCTAGTAGCTGGTTCCCTCCGAAGTTGCCCTCAGGATAGCTGGCCCTCGTCGAACACGAGTAACAGTGGTTTTCAGAAAGAGAAATAGATAACATTCTAATTCTAAAAAGAAAACTTCACAAATAGCTGTCTCTGAAATATATCTACAAAAGAATAAAAAAGACCATTCATATCAATAACATATTTTAGTAAACCATCAAAAAAAAGATTGAAACATTCGTGTATAGAAACAATTCAAAAGTAGCCTTTTAAATAAATAACAGTCTTAAGCTGAGTCCACATCAATACAAATTTGCGTTATGCGGGATGTATTTGTTATATGTGGTGTGCCTGCGTGGCAATGTAGACGCTCTGACACACAGTTATATACTGAATAATTATTAATAGATTTGTCCGTTACTTTGTGATTTTTGACATTTGACAATTTTTTACTTTGTTATGTATCACTTTTTTTTTTTAACTTTGTATGACTATCAGTGGCGGCTAGTGAGGGACGGCGTTGGGGCACCGCTCCTCCAGCATTTATCACAATAAACAATTTTTCAGAGCAAAACACCATATTTTATTTCCATTCAGTTTATTTCCTTTAACTTATTTTCCTGGTTCCACTGCTGTATAGGGTTTCAATAGCACGAAAAGTAAAAACGAGGAAGGGGAAAGCAAAAAAAAATCTTCAGCAGCACTATTTTTTTCTACGCCCTCTCATTTTAAAAACAGACGAGCCGCCACTGGTGACTATTTTGTCGTAAAGCACTTTTACATACTCAAATACTACTGTAAAACTAAGGTATTACAGCTGTTTATCCTATGTACCTACTTTTACACTTTTATTAGGGATATATATATATATATATATATATATATATATATATATATATATATATATATATATATATATATATAAATATATATATATATATATATATATATATATATATATATATATCCCTATATATATGTTCCTATCGCAAACATCTCTCATATTTTTTCATCTTTCTCTATCCTACACTTTTTGAAACCAGTTCAAACCTGCTACCCGTTTTAATACCCAATGCCAGCGTTTTGGCGGTCTCCCCACGGTTCTTTGCTTTCCCATAGACTTTAATCCTAGGGATTTTGACACTTCATTTTTCTCTACGTCTTGCAAATTAGAATTATCTCAAAAACTGTACCTAATACTGAAAATTTAGAAGAGATACTTTTTATGGACCAAAGACTGGTATTTTCATTTATATATATATATATATATATATATATATATATATATATATATATATATATATATATATATATATATATATATACACATATATATATATATATATATATATATATATATATATATATATATATATATATATATATATATATATAATATATCCACTTTACATCTCCAGTCACAATTCGATAGAAAAATGACTTTTTTTGAACCTGGCGAGCAGCATTTCGCAAAGTGGTTTTTCGGCTCTCCATTTTTCCATCTTCTGGATCTTTTCCATGGTTTTCAAACGTATAGAGATGGCTTCTTGTGTCACATTTAATTGGGTCATTCTCATCCCCATCCAACAATGCGTACAATTCACTGTCTTCAAACTTTTTCGGTGGTCTTCCACGTTCTTCGTTTCTCACGCCAAAATCGCAACTTTTCAATTTTTTAACCACTCAAAGCACTGTGATTTACCAAGAGCATACTCACCGTAAGTTTCGACAAGCATTCCATGCGATTCTGCAGGAGTTTTCTTCAAATAAATGAACAACAGAACAGAATATCAATGCTGTCCGAAAATCGTAGTTTCCAGGCATAAAACACACATGATTAACTCTAACATAAACTATGCTGTCGTGTGAAACTTGTACTATTATGAGCTGAAAATCTTTGTCAGATATCAATAAGGAAATAGCGCCAATGAGGCGATTTGACGGTAACTACATTGACAGCTAGGGCCATGTATAGACAAATTCTGGTTTCATATTTACAGACCTGGTATACCCATTTTCACATTAAAAATAGTCAGTTTTGAAGAAGCTACAATCTTAGCGAAATGCGGTAAATAGTAATAATAAAGTGGAAATTTAGATAAAAAAAGGTTTTTTTATTAAGCATCTATTTTCCACCGAATTTAAAATTTCTTCCTCCCTGTTAAGGCTGCTAACACCTCACTGTCATTCACCATTTTTATTTTCTCTATGGTATGGTATCCCAAATGCCATTTTAAGACAAACTCGGATCCACTCGCTAAAATGCTAAAATGCTCCTCTATTCGATTGGTGTCTATTGGAATATTTATGTTGATTAATACATTTTGCGCTTTCACCATTTCCCTCAAGTTGAATCTAGCACAAATGTATATCAGTTATTAAATTTTTAACGTGATTTTGGTACATAAACTTAAAAAATAACGTTTTCTTCTATTTTTAGATTCTTCCTATCGCAAACATCTCTCATATTTTTTCATCTTTCTCTATCCTACACTTTTTGAAACCAGTTCAAACCTGCTACCCGTTTTAATACCCAATGCCAGCGTTTTGGCGGTCTCCCCACGGTTCTTTGCTTTCCCATAGACTTTAATCCTAGGGATTTTGACACTTCATTTTTCTCTACGTCTTGCAAATTAGAATTATCTCAAAAACTGTACCTAATACTGAAAATTTAGAAGAGATACTTTTTATGGACCAAAGACTGGTATTTTCATTTATTATTATTATTTACCGCATTTTGCTAAGATTATATTATATTGTTATTTTCAAAAATTTTACAGGGTGTTTCAAAAACACCGATTTACAATTTTTGTATTTTTAAAAATGGCAGCACTACTCCCCATCTAAGCCACTGTTTATTTTACGAGGGTTGTCCGTAAAATAGGGCTTCCATTTTTTTTCACAAAGAAAATCACATTTATTTGCAATGAATTATACATCGTTAGAAAGCCTGTACTTTTTTTTATGCGGTGTAGCATTTTTCGTATACCCGGGATATGCTCAGGAGGATCAATTCGTACAGTTCCCGAACCACCACCCGTCGATCTTCAAGTATTACCCTCTCCACTTTTGTAATAATTTCGTCCAAAACCGATGACCGTCCGGCACGCTGTTCATCGTGGATGTCTGGACGTCAATTTTTAAACTATCTGCATCATTTTCGCATGTTTTTTATGTCCATATACGTCACTTCACACTTCATTTCTATAGGCGTAGTGCCCCTAGTACTTAAAAAACGAGTCACAGAACACACTCACAAATCTGGAGGCGAGTGGAAGCTGCTTAACAAAGACGCAAACGGTTGCTAAACAAAGACTGAGTATTGCAAAAAGCTCGGAGCGGTGGGGAGTTGTAGGCGGAAAACCAAAGTACACGCCAATGCTACCGGATCTTGCATTAAAGTCTTCCTCGAGACTCCAGCGTCTTGAAGACTTTACTTTACTGACAACCCTCGTATACATTTTTAGCAATACTGCCAAACTATGCTTCACAGCGACAAATTATGCTTCACAAACGATTAAAACAGGTTCAATACCAGCCTGTTTTAATTTTTTATTTCAAACCGTTAAGATAATTAAAAATGTCCAATTTTATTTAGAATCATAGTTTTCAATATTTATTACTGCAGTAAGTTTGTAACAATACTATTACGAACCACACTGAATATACTTTTAATAATTTTCGTAGTATCTCTTATGGTAAAATAAAACTAAATTTTATGTAGTTTAGTTCTGAAGGTTTCGCAAAACTTGACAACCGTTCGCCGAGAAGTGGAAAAGAAAAAAAGTCGCAGGGTCCCCAACTTTACCCCATTTTTATTGCACTTTTCCGAAACTTTGATAATGAATAATTAAAGTTCTGATTTATGGAGACGTTTCACGGTGGCAAAGAGAGGGCGCGCTGGCATAGAAAGGGCGAAAAAAATCTTCTCTCAAGACAAAGTTTTTGCTTGGACTGAAACGGATTCATCTTCGATCAGACGAACTTTTATTTTAAATTTATAACCTCTTCGATTTTAGCGCTTGAATTTTGAAAAAGTTCGCACTGTGGAAACTGCCCTTTATGCGGCCAGTCAAGTTCTAATAGTTTTCCGAAAAGTTTTTAACCGATCCGAAAACTTTTCTATTGGGCTAAAAATCAGGAATTAGAAATATTTTCCTTATAGTTATTTAATAGGAAAGTTTTTTGATAATTTTTTTGTTAATTTAATTATAATTTAATAGTAAAATGTTTAAGTTAAAATGATTAATAAATTTAATAGTTGGAATGGTTAGCAAGGCCAATGTCTGGATGCTGCATGAGTCAACGCAGAAAATTATAATTGTAGTTTTGTATTTGAAAAAAGGTACTGTGTCTCAAAAGAATTATACAGTTTTTTAAAAATAGTGAAAATGTGGATATTAATTTCAGTTATTTTGTTAAAAATTTGTTAGACCGAATTTTTATTTTCGATTCCCTATGAATCGCAACGATATCGATGTATTTTCAAAGTAGATGGTTACATAGGGTCGAAATAGGGATTGTATATAATAATGTTAAGCGAAAGAGATCATGCTGTAAACGTGGCGATCTCCCCTCAACCGAGGCAAAAGCCAGATTACATCCGAAAGGGATATGTTATGCATTTAGCGGAACTGAAAAGGAACATTTCTTATGAGCTGTTTCTTGAAAATCAGTCAATTTATTTGAAGAAATACTGTTCACAACTAAGTGGTTTAAAGCGATCAATAGGCCAAAAGAGGCCTGAGTTAATCAACAGGAAATGTATTAAGTTCCATTGAGACTCCATCCATAATTGGCTACCCGAAAAAACTTTTAGAACTTGACTGGGATGTTTTGGTTCATTATCATACTTTCTCGATCTTACGCACTCAGACTACTATTTACTTAGATCGCTTAAAACAACTACCTGATAAATCTTTACTTTCTTGGAAGTCTTGAAAAATCACTTAGATCCTACTGGATTATGCAGCTACCGGAGAGATGGTGAAATCTAATAGAATTGCACATGCTACGTTGATTAAACGAACCTTTTCGTAAACGAAAAAAAATGATTTTAGCAATTTATTCATCAAGAACATAATGATGATCTTCGTCTCTTCGCAATCTCAACTACATATTATTCAGTATACATACGGTGTAATATTTCATTGGCATATGAGTTGCATTCTGAGCTTCAGATAAAAGATCAATATTGACCTCTCCACTAAGGATTTAACTTTAAGGAGGACTTTAAGGAGCTAGCTAGCACTACAGTTATCACAATTATTTTAGAATTTGGCTTCTTATTTTTTTAACCACACAACACCTCACCTACCTTTATAATATCTATGACTTTCTTAGGTTTTTAAATGCTTGTAAGTTTGTGCAGTTTAACTTATTAATTTTTGTTTATATATCTAATATTATCTAGCTAGTTTATAAGTTGTTTATCTGAGTTAATTATAATCAAACTTAATAGTTACTAAAATAAATAACAATTATCACATTAATTTGTATATAAGTTGGATTTGAATAACTAAGCATAAGTCTTTTCATTCTCCATATTATAGTATTAAGTAATTTAACATCAAATTTGAAAATAATTATAAAAGTATTTAAAATAATTAAGTTATTTCTCTTTTTGGAAAAATGATCTTAAAAAACAAATAGCATCAATTATCTAATAATAGATGTTTGTTATCTTCCTTATATAACTATACATGTAGCCAGCGGTCGAAAAAGCTCTTTCTGCCTCTACACTTGTTGGTTTGGGAGTCAATAAATAGACGTGCATCAAAGCCAAGTATTTTCTTTAACTTTATCAGTTTCGTATTCCGTCATTTTTTCAATACTTTTTGAAAATCTTCTTCTTTTCTAGTTCTTGTCTTTTTCATGTAGTCTTTATTGTCTTGCTTTTTGTGCATTTCTAGTTTCTCTTGTAACGTCAAATTATTTTGCAAAGAGTTTTGGATGTCATTTGCAGCCACTACAACTTCTACTACTTCTACATTTTCGACGTCATCTTTAATAACTGCATAAAACGTTTTTCATTTCTTGACCAACATTCCAGTAACTTCAGTGCACCTTTCTTTCAGTCTTATACCAAGCACTTCGGATAGTTCAGCGCTTAAATCTGTGTCTTGATTCATCGACTTGCCTAAAATAAATCGAAAAATTGTGTCTGCAGTTAGTAGGGTAGAATATCTTCTATATACTACTTCGACGCCCAGTTTAAAGGGCTGCAAGCTGTCAATTAATTTTTTGATTTTGTACCATTTTTCATCCGTAAATTGTATGTCATATGCTATGTCGCTGAGAGCTTTTTCAATACACACTTTAGGACTGTCTATCTATTCCCTTATTTGACATATTTCTACAAATACATGTCTTCTTTGGTCGACGAACCTATGAAAATCCTTACAACTTTGGCACATAACAGATCATTGTGGAGAGGAATCACTTCAGGCGTTGTCGATCGATAGTTACGGTCAAACTTTGTTCTTCATTTATCTCTTCCGTATCATCGTCGTCATCTATATTCAAATGAGTCAACGTTTTTTCTGTAAGTTCTACTTCTCGTTTGATTTTATTTTGTAGACCACAGACAACTGTGTACCACGTGCGAAACACATTTGCTGGTAAAAAAAACAAGTTTACCAACTTTTACCATGATCGACGAGTTTACGATTTTGCGGATACGCAAGCTGGTGCGGGATCCCCTAGGCCTTCAAATGATGCTAGATCCTGCGGAATTGCGGGATCCCTCTTTGCTGGATTGCAATCCCTACTCTCCACGTCTTGCTCTTTAAATAACCTTACAACTAAAAACAATTATATAGAAAGTGAATCATCTCCTGATGAGGATAACATGGTTAACGCAGTGCGCGTCGAAAAATCTAAAACAAGTGACTTGGTGTTTAGTGATAAATCTCTTTGAATTATGTGTTTCACACCTTTTACTTACTACTAAGTTAATACATAGCTGGGAGCTTGGAGAAAGATAGGGTATCTATTTTATTTAGTTAGAGAGAGAGGATTGGGGTAAAATTAAGTCAGAGAGTGAAAAAGAGAAAGTAAGGGAATAATCGATAATATAATAATCGCATGGAAGTGATAGAATGTGCAGTACTATTTAGTAAATAAAAGTACAAGCTTAATCGCAATTCAGTTTTAAATGTCACATTCGCTGTTAAATTCAAGGACTGTTCCTGAAAAATAAAATAAAAAGAACACCACTTCTAACTTCGATTCATTTTTATTGCATTTTCGGGAAACTTAGATAATGAATAATTAAAGTTCTGATTTATAGAAACGTTTCGCCGTGGAGAAGGGATAGCCCGCCGGCACAGAAAAGGCGAAAAAATCTGACAAAGTTTTCGCATAAACCTAGAGAGGAAGTTTACCTCCGATCAGGCGAATTTTTATTTTAAATTTATAAGTTCTCCGATTTTTGCGCTTACCTTTTGAAAAAGTTCTTCGCGTTCTCGAAACCGCGCTTCATGTGGTCTAGATTAAATAGTTTTCTTGATAGTTTTAACATGGCCATGCCAGAAACTTTTAAATTGAGGGAGGACTATTCGAATAATTTCCGATAGCAAATTCTAATAACAATCATAGTTTTTGACAATTCTTTTATATTCCCCATTTATTTTACATTTATCTCCATTTGGGTATACAGCATGTGTGGGTTACTTGATCATTCACAACATAAGGGATTAAGGGGCTTTAATTACAGATATTGGAATTTTGAATAAATTTATATTGTGATATATTGAGTATTTTTCTCACTATCTGACAGGTTTCAAGAATTACAGACTTTTGCATATTTATCATAAATCTTGCGCTGTCGCTAATTTTAATGGTATTTATGTATTTTGGCATATCGGACATTATTAGTCCTGTTGACGAAATAATTGTAGGAATTACCAGAACTCTATTTAGATTACGAATTTTTTTAAATTCCTCGGACAAATCAAAATATCTGGTAATTTTTTTCCCTTTCTTTATTATGTAAGTTATGCTCGTTTGACAGAGAGATGTTCACGAAATAAACCACCATTTTCCCTTTGTCAATCATTGTAATATAAGGACGATTGCCAGCAACTGGTCGATCAGTATGTATTGATGTGCCCCAATATAAAAGGTATAAGTTGTTTTCAAGGACGGCAAAAGGTGTATATTTAAAATGTGGCATTTTTTGTCAACAAGCCACAAGCCAACAAGAAAGAATTTTTTGCCAACAAGCTGGCAAGCCAGAACCAATTCTTGATGGATGCATCTAGCTACAATGTGTTAAATAGTCTCAGAGACACGTTGACACATACGGCACGTATCACTCTGTATCAGCCTTTTTTCAACAAAACTTTTTTCTGATAGTTGCGGGTCGCTATTACACAGTCTTGTATGGCTAATATAAATCCTTTTGTCTCTGTAAATAAACGGCTCTTTTTTAACCATTCTATAGAAAAATCTACATTCGTTTTTGCGAAAGCAGTAGGATACCTCCCATGTATACTCCTCTCTATCCCTTGTACCTTTTTCTCATTTACGCCGGGAATAATTTTTACATGTTTTATTGTTTAATTGTAGAGGTGAACTTATATCTAATGAGCATATTATTGTGAGTAATGGTGATGTGACTTTTTGGTAGAAATACTCCTGTAGTTTATACACAAGCCTATCATCTAGTATATTGAGACACAGCAATCTTCTTCCACCAATGTTTTTGGAAGATATAATCTGATTGAGCACGCGCGGCGGTAATGAATATGATGATCTGTTAATTTAGCTCTTAAAGATCTATCTAATGATATTAAATCGATTGCTGATTACTTAATTATACCAAACGTATAGACAATAAATGGTTTCGTAATCTAGATTGGGAACAGGGTGGATTAAAAATCAATGGTGCATACTTTAGCCACCTTATATGTGCAAACGATATTGTTCTCCTCTCATAAGACCCATATGAACTACAAAAATAAATAAGAGCTGCAAAATGGTGGGAGAACCATAAACAATAAACCTAAAAAAGTCAGGTTATGTTCAACAAATTTGCTGAAAACATAAGAATATCTATTTTAGAAAGCGATTTAGAGATTGCGGAGCATTACATATATCTTGTGCAAAGAATTTCAATGGAGGGTGATACTACCCGTTAAGTGGAGACCAAGTGTGGCTGGCAGGTATTTCGCGGGCTCAACATAGTGTTTAAGAATAAGCTCATACTTTGCCTGAACAGAAAAGTTTTTGATAAGTGCGTGCTGCTTGTTTTGATATGCGGAAGTGAAACGTGAACACTCACATCACAATCAATTCAAAAACTTCTGATAGCACAGAAAGGAATGGAAAGGTGTATGCTTGGTGTTACCAAGTGGAACAGAAATAAATGCACATGAATCAGGGTACAGACGAAATAATGTGACATTATTGGAAAGGTGAAGGATTTAAAATGGAGGTGGGCAGGCCATAGAGGGAGGCGATGTGACGACACGTGAACCAAGGCAATTATAAACGCCCATGAAGAAAACCTAAAATACGATGGATCGATAATTTTATCAAGTATATTGGATCAACATTCAGTCATTGTCGATCCACTACATGCAGCTCAATTACTAAATCAATCTGCACATGTCATTTAAACATTCTCGCATTTTAAGTCCACATGGACAGATTGCTGCATTTCAAGGAATAATAAAAAAAACGATGAAAAGTTTTCTTATAATTTTTTAATGCGTGTCGAATCGAAAATTGTTTTGGATTGATTTGATTCGAAGGTTGGCAGCGTTTTCAGCAACTATCAGTAAAAAATGCATCGCTGCAACTAAAAATATATTTCGAACGTAATATCTAGGTGAAAAGCGACATTCCGAAATGAACAGCCCTAATCGCGTTATTTATTTGAAAATGTCAACTGGCGCCGACTGAATTATCGTCGGTCCGAAAGCCATTCGCTTTCGACAATAAACAATTGCAGAATTGTTAATAGGCGTACGGTCAAAGCGGCTAATCCGCGAATTGTTTTCTAGTGGCTCAAATACATTCAATTGAAAGGGTGAACAAATATATTAATTGTTTAGAATGTACTTGCTTTTAAATATGTTTGTCATAAAAATATTTGTAGCTCTGTTTTGAACAGAGCTACAGTTAAACTGACTTGAAACACTGATAAACTTGTTAAACTGCTAGAAAAATGAATATCAATTATTCTATAGGAACCTTCGGTGTGTCACTAAACAGCAAGTCACTTTTTGAAAACTTCTTGACGCACGTTTCGCTAACAATGTTAGTATCATCAGGAGATGATTTAATCTCAAAAAATGAATATGTAAAAGATTTTTTTTATAAGCTCTAGTTTCTGTTACATACAATTGGTGCAACTATTTAATTTTAACGGGTGAAGAGAAAACAACATATTTTAACTACATATGCCAACAACATTGGAAGTCCATTTATTTTTTTTTAATGACAGTTATATTCTAAAACTTGATGGGAGAAGTTGTTGAGTCTGGAGAGAATCATGTGATGACTTCATGAGGTAGTTTTCTTTTGGCTTGCCTCTTGTAAGTGAGTTCCGGAGCATCCCTACACACAGAGCAGCAGTAAACCGCAAGCACTGCTGGATTCTTTGGGAATCTTCCCAAGCTTCCTTTTCTTTCTCCTCCAAAACTCGGTCAAATGAAGCATCCTTTAAAATGTGTCTATTTTGTGGCCCAACAACAATACCTTCGTTGACTTTTGCATCACTGAATATACGACATTTTTCTATTAAGTACTTAAAGGCCTGTCCTTGGTTTACATCTTTGAAGTTTAATGAAAATTTTTCATCGAACCCAGCTGTATATATAGGGATGGAAGAAGATCATTTTTGGGGTCTACGAGAGGCTCGATAACGACATTTGTCTCGCTTGGGTTAAGATTTCTTGAAGGTCAGTCTGCTTGAATATAATGTGATTTACTATCCCTACTGTCCCAAATACATAAAAAGCAGTAGTATTTAATGTACCTCCAACATATTTAGTGTATTCCTAAGAGTATAGTGATGCCTTTTAGATCACCATAAATGACCCACTTTTGTTCAGCATATTTTATTGAGTCGATGAGAGCTGTCAGATTGTGTTTCTGTAACGAAACTGTTAATTCACCACAAATGTAACTAAAATTATTATCTAAATATACATATTTCCGAGCCATTTTGTTTTAACAAATTTTACACTTCAAAACGAGAAATTCTGCATTAAGTATAATAGAAGCAATACGAAAGCAAATATATTGCAAATACAGTCACTGCAATAGTAATTTTGTTTATGAAGTTCAAACAGCTGGAGAACGTTGTATTTTGTCAGTTGACGGGTGTCTGCCGGATAACTCCCGAAAACAAAATTTCGCCCAAACTGAAAATGTCGATTATAACAAATGAGATGTCACTGTATCTCCAAAGCAAGAGCCAATCAGTCAGTTTTATGGCAATTTTCGAATTCAGCAGGTAGAAATACATAAGAATCAGTACTTTACATTGCTGGTTAGACCTGACCTATAAATGTGGACAACCAACACGATAAGCTGGTAACGATTAATCGATTAATCAACAATTTTCTTAAACTGTGACATACGTTTATTACTTTTTTTTATAAACAATCTATTTCTTTGAATTATACAAGGTGTTCCGTAACTTATCCGCCATAAAGAAACTGGTGATAGTAGAGATCAAAATAAGAGGATTTAGTCAATAAATGTGTAGGCAAAAAAAATGTGTTATTTGTTAGATTTTCAAAAAATTGCGATAATTTAAAAACGATTGAAGATATCAGATTCCAAATCGAGGTAGTTGGGTTTTCAAAGATGACAAATCCGAATTTGGTACTAGCTTGTGCTTAGTTACTAAAGGGCGCTTGCTACCTAGTTTGTGAGTAATTAACTAGGTCATATTTTTGATCCTATAAAGCTGGGAATATCGTGAGTTATACTTCAAAATAGAGACGAATCATAATTTCCACGTAAAAAAGGTTCCCTTGGTCAATATCGATATAACACGCCGTTTGGAGATATTCGTGTTCGAATATTCCATTGCACATCTTGTCGATGGCTGAAAAATATGCAATTTCGAAAGTGTACCTTGAATGTTTTGTACAAATTTTTACGACTCGATGAAACGTGGAAACGGTGGAAACAAGTTTCTCCAATCTTGAATTGGTAATAAATAATTTGTAAAAAATGCGCAGACTTAATCAGCTCTGTGTTTATGCACAAGTAAATTACAATAGTCGCCCTGCAGCCAGAAGGTGTGTAGAGCTCTACCCAACCAGAATCTTCCCAGATCGATAAATTTTTCAAATAATTTTCAAGCTGTTATGCGAACCAGGTTGGTTTTATTACAGCAATCCTGGTGGATGGCTGAAACGTATAACGGTAGAACAAGAATATTATATTTTAGGTTAGTATCGCGGAAAATTCTGAACCAAGCATTAGGCATTTGGAGGCATCTACAGGAATTAGCAAATCTACCGTTTCAAGAGTTCTCCATAAAGAAAAATTGTTTCCCTACCATTTTTCGCCTGTTTAAAATTTATTGCCACAAGATTTACCGGCTAGATCAGAATTTTGTCAAAATCTACTACATAAAAAAACGAAGAACCCATGTTAATTGAACCCTGAAAATTATATTGTTTACTAACGAGGCAACTTTTACCAGACGCGGAATTTTTAACTGGTGAAATAATCATTATTATACCCTAAAAAATTCACACCTACCAAGAGAGCGACATTTCCAGCACGAATTTTCAATTTACATTTGGAAAGGCATTATCGACAATTTTTTTATCGGCCCATTTGAGTTTTGGCAAAGACTGAATGGACATCAATATGTGAAGTGAAACCCTATGGAAGGTTTAATAAAGCATGCGGGCGCCACTCCATTTTACTTTTGCAGTGTGAAATCATTTCAATCAACGGTTTCCACATCAATGGATTGAGCGCGGTGGTGAGTTTCCACCTCGTGAGTTGGCCACCTCGTAGCCTAGACATTAATCCGTTAAACTTTTATTTGTGGTGTCATATGAAGTCTTTCGTTTACCATAATGAAATCAATACACGAGACGAACTTTTACTAAAAATTCAACAAACGGCCAATGTTATTAGAAATGAAGAAAATATCTTCTCAAATGTGAGGCGTCACTTAACAAAAAGCCTGCGAAAATGTATTGAGGTAAACGTTGGACCCTTTCAATACCTGTTGAAGTAAATTAGTGGCGGCTCGCGAGGGAGGGCGTTGGGGCGCCGCCGCTCCAACATTTATAATAGTAAACAATTTTTCAAAGCAAGACACCATATTTTATTTCCGTTCAGTTTCTTTCCCTTAACTCATTTTCCTGGTTCACCGCCTATATAGAGTTTCAGTAGCACGAAAAGTAAAAAAGAGGAAGAGGAAAGCAAACATTCTTCAGCAGAACTATTTTTTTCTACGTCCTCCCACTTTAAAGTACCAGCCACTGAAGTAAACTTCAAAAAGTTCTTATATTAAATAAAGTCCGTTGTATTTTTGACATGTTAATCTTTTTTTCCTCGTATTCAAGACACACTTTGTGAACTGCAGATTTTTTAGCCATTGACAAGATGGCTCTCACAAACGGCGGGAAATATTGATATTGACCAGGGGTACCATTTTACGTAGGAATTGTGACTATTCTCTATTTTGAAGTCAAAATATTCTCAGTTTTAGAGGGTAAAAAAACCCCGATTTTGAACCTGGTATCTTCAACCGTTTTTAAATTATCTTAATTTTTCGAAAATTTAGTTCACTTTCAGCACCCTGTATCTTTTTAATAACTAACATTTGTTAACACATTGATTAAACCCTCTTATTTTGATCTCTACTATCACCAGTTGCTCTATGGCGGATAAGTTATGGGACACCCTGTATACACAGTTTTAGCACTAATAACGAAAATAAACTTAACATTTGACCAGTGTATTATTTTGAACCTAAAGTAAAAGAAATGTTCAAATAACGCCACTGGAATAGATACCGTGGAACGAAAAAAAGGAGACAAGCACATGTTGAGTTTTAATGGAAAATTTTGTTGATGAAATGCAGACAACAAATATAATTCCTTTAAAATAATTAAATGTGTTTAATTTTTATGGACAACATCGAAGGACAATTTTATTTACTAAAAATTTAATTTAATCAATAAGTACGTGTTGTTCTGTTCAGTGGCTTTTGTCATAAAAGTCATAAAACTTATAAAAGTTCTGAGGTTTCTGGCTAAAAATCTTATCGAGATGATTTTTTACCATCTAAGCTGTTTTGAGAACGATCTAAATAAATGATGGTCGGAGGATGAAAGGTCTAGAGAGTACGATGGATGGACCGAAACATACCAGTCAAGTTTGTGTTGGGTAGCTAAAGGTGCGTGTGATTGTTTGAATTGTTTCGATGGAACGTAATGCTGACTAATTCAGGCCACTTCTGGTTCATCGTACTGAAGACGCATCAGACGCTGACTCCTCATAACTTAATTTATGGATTTACATAAATGAGATGTATCGTGATGCGACAAAAATCGAGGAGTCTAAATTAATTCTTGATAGAATTCAACGAAGTATACACTCGGGGCATCAAAAAAGAAATTTGGAAATAATTCTTTTCTTTAAATGGATAATAAACCATAAAAATATATATAGAACGTCGAGGATTTCTCTCTTTCTGCATATATGCATGCCTCTCCACGGTTAACTGTTTTTTTTTCTCGCTCTCGTCGAACGAAACCAATGGAGAATAAAAGTTTAGGTGGAGTCTTTTACCTCCTCCGCGTACTCTCTTTGTTGATATTCGGTCGCTGTGTCACATGAATATTTCATAAAGGCGCGTCTGTCGATTTTTCCATATGAATGTTAAACTTTGATTTCTCGTCGGATAGTGTTTGCTTTTTAAAACGGCGGACTAATTGTATCGGAATCCCAAGGCGACAAAATGGGATCACCGAGATTTCGGTTATTTTTCATCAATACGGGGGTACTTCAGGAACTTTAGTTCCTGATATCGTAGGTTTCGTAGGCGTTGTTATCGTATCGTAAAGTTTCGTTCGATATTTATTAATTTAGAATATATTCAACTTTCCATTTTGGTGTTCGAAACGTTATATTTCTAACGGTTTTTTAGGTTATAGGCATGTGTTCGTCATGTTTAAGAAAATGTAAAGCTAGGGATGAAGGTAACAGCTTGTTACTTTCATCCCGTTATGATCGTGATATCTCAAAGCATATTTTATTGTATTTTTTATATTTTAAAGTAATACAGATTCATTTTCTTATCTCAAAATGCCTAATATACATAAACGAACGACCAGTAGAGGTTTAGTTACTACAGAAATAATGGATTTGGCTGCAGAAAAAGTACTTTTCAGAAAAGTACTATTTTGAGACGATGCGAATTCATATCAGCTGTGCCATATAACTTTATATAGATATGTGCAAAAGAAGAAAAAAATGTTTGAAGAAGGTTGAACAAGACTTCCAAATGTTGGCTACGTATCAAAAAGGAAAATTTTTACCAACGAGGAAGAAAAAAATATTGGTCCAGTATTTACTCCATTGTTCTCAAATTAATTACGGACGACTGGCTGAGATTGTTCAAGCATCGTAATCCGAGATTATCAAAAAGAGCCCCGCAAGCAACAAGTATTGCCCGATCTACGAGCTTCAATCAAAGCAATGTTGAATTGTTTTTCCAACATTATACTGAGATTCTAGGACGAGAAAATTATACTGCATCGGCTATATGGAATATGTATGTAACTGACATAATTACTGTACAAAAACCAAACCGAGTTTTAGCAGGAAGAGGCACCAAGCAAGTAAGCTCAGTCACATCTGCAGACCGTGACGTGCTGGTTACAGTAACTACTGCAGTTAACGCCATTGGAAATAATATTCCTCTGATGTTTATATTCTCACGAAAAACGTTTAAGGATTATTTTATCCGTGATGCACCCCAAGGGTCAGTAGGAAGTGTGAATGAAGGTGGTTGGATGCAAGAAGATGATTTCAACATATTTTTTAATCATTTTAGGACTCATGTAAGACCATGTAAAGCAAATAAGTGCATTCTTCTTTTAGACAACCACAGTTCCCATATAGCACTGAATAATATTGACTTATGTAAAGATTCTGGCATTGTGCTTTTGACTTTCCCACCACACTTCACACACAAGATGCAGCCGCTTTATCGCAGTGTATTTAACCCTGAGAAAGTTATGACGATATGCGATATACCCAGTATAGTCCGAGACTTTTTTCCGATCGCCATAACACCGCGAAATATACAGGTGGATTTTGCTTGCACAGAGATATGTCCCGTGAATACACGAGTATTTACAGACGTCGACTTCTTGCCCAGCTCCATCACTGATCGAGAGTTAGAAGATGTTGCAGTTCCACTACCAGTCCCGATTCCGTCAACAAGCCGTTAGATTGATGCAATGCCATCTTATTATCATCATCAAGTACGCAAGCAATTTCAACTGAGTGTAAGTTACGCTCACCAACACCATTAGTAACAGCACCATTGGTAGCTTCACCGGCTTCGCTAGCTTTACCATTACTGCCAAGAACACTACCTGAATTAACTTTGCCACCAATAATGGCGTAGCCATCAACAACTATTTCGGAAGTAGATGCGACTATTTTATCGACATCATCTGATAATTTACGTATCCCATCTACCTCTTCAGCTAGTGTTCAGACGTCATGATGACATCGTTTAGCCTCTACCAAAGGCAGGACCCAGGAAGAATAATGAAAAGGGAAGGAAAGGCAGAAAACCAGCAATAATGCTGATCCTCCGAACAAGCTTGAAATTCAAGAACAAAATGAAAAAAAGCTTAGAGCTAATTAATCTAAGAAACTCATTTTGCAGACTGCTAAAGAGACAAAAAAGCCAATGGTTTCACTTGTTAAGAAAACTATAAAGAAAAATGAAATAAGACACAAAAGAAGAAAAAAGATGCTAAAATAACTCGACAGCGAAGATTGGTTCTGTTTAGTTTGTATGGAATCCTTTTCAAACAGCATGTCAAATGAAAATTGGGTATAATGCCTAGAAGCGTCAGCTGTGGGCTCATGTAGGCTGCACTAATAATGAAATAAGTGCCATAATTGTTTGTCTGATTGAGATCTCATTTTTAAATAACGTTGATTATTTTAGAACATTGTTTTTTTTTATAATTGTGATACTAATGTAAAACCTAAAAGGCGAATTATAAATAAATATGTTGACTACGAAGGTAATTTTGTTTTTATTTACAATGTTACAACCATCCCCTTACACTGTTACAAGCAACAAGTACGGGTAAGGATGGTTGTAATAAATTCCACTTTTTTATTTGGTCATTTTTCTCAAAATCTTTAATATCACTTGCATTTAAGCTGGTGTCAAAATATAGCTAAAAGATCAATTTATACAAATAAATTAATACAAAACACATTAATGCACATACAGACAAAAATTGCATGAATAAAACTGTAGTTAACCTTTCAAGTAAAATATTATCTGATTCTGAAAAATATGTACTTTCTAAAGGACTAAATTTTAGTGTTACATCGAAAGGTGTTCCTAAATTAGACCTTATTTCGGCAGTAGAGTCTGCTGCTCAAAAATTACCTTTGGAAAGTGCAAATGAATACAGAATTAGATTAAAACTTATCTTAGAAAAACAATTTAAAATCAAATCAAATTTATACCATGAGGAAATGTTAGCTATAGATAAATTAAAAAAAGACACATCTATTAAAATATTGCCATCAGACAAAGGTAACGTCACAGTTATTCTGGACACTACAGAATATAATACCAAAATTAAAACTTTAATTTATGAGGGAAATGACACTAAAATACATACAGATCCAACATTAAAAATAGAGAGGCAAATTTACAATACATTATACAAACACAAACATGCATTTACAGATCTAGAAAGATCACAACTTACACCACATTATAGTAAACCACCTCATTTCTGTGGCCTACCAAAAATACACAAAGCTAATATACCACTTCGACCTATAGTTAGTAGTATAGATTCCCCATGTTAAAAACTAGCAAAATTTTTATTAAATATTTTCAATCCACTTTCGGGTAGAACAAATTCATATATTAAAAATATTTAAACATTAAAATTACAAACCAAAATTTAATGGTTAGTTTTGACCTGGTGAGTTTATTTACTAATGTACCAGTTGATAAATCACTTTTAATAGTTAGAAAAAGATTAGAACATGACACATTAAAATACAGCACTAAACTAAACATAAATAGAATTTTGGAATTATTAACTCTGTGCTTAAAAACCACATATTTTCAATTAGAAAATGATTATTATCAACAACATTTCGGAATGCCAATGGGTTCTTCTCTTTCTCCTTTGATGAGTAAAATTTTTATGGAGAAACTCGAGAATAACATATTAAATAAATCTCTTATAAAGTCAATAATATGGCTTAGATATGTTGATGATATTTTTGCTATATGGCAACATAGCATTGATGCTCTAAATATTTTTTTACAAGATAAAAAATCTCCAGAGCCTACAATTAAGTTTATTTTAGAGATGGTGAAGGAGAATAAATTGCCATTCCTCGACACTTTAATATTAAAACAAAACAACTCATTAAAACTACAGTTTACAGAATACCGACAAACACAGATAGGTATCTCAATTTCTTTTCCAATGACTCAAAAATCGATCAAAATAGGAGTAATTAAAAGTTTATACGACAGAGCAAAACTTGTTTGTGCCGACAGTGATGCATTACAAAAAGAAACAAATCATATAAAAGACATTTTAATAAAAAACAATTATCCAAAAATTTATATAGATAAATCGTTCAAAACTTTTGATACCAGACAAAACAGACAAGTTATTAATAACAATAATAATAACTCTCAAACAATTAACCTCACAATTTCTTATATCCGCGGTATTTCTGATACAATTAAAAGAGTAGGAAATAAATACAACATAAAAACATTTGACATTTAAAACAAAAAATACTCTTAGATCTCTATTAGCAAAAACTAAACCAAACAACACACAACAAAATACCAGAAATGTGGTTTATAAAATTCCTTGCGAATGTGACAAATTCTATATAGGTAAGACATCTAGACCGTTAGATATTAGAATAAAAGCATAATAACCTTCTTAGAAAGGACGATTTAAATAAATCTAGAATTTTTCAACACGTATGGGAATCGGGTCATAAAATCAATTGGAATAATTCTAAAATGGTATTAAAAGAATCGGTAACAAAATACAGGAGATTAAAAGAAACCGCTATAATTAATTTAAATAAAAATAAATGTATTGCTATGCCTTCGGTAGATTTAAATTCAATGTGGTTCCCGATTCTAAAGAATACAATTAAAAACATTTAAGAATTTCAATAAACAATTACAATCACAGGGTTAACCTCACTTGTATATATTTTTTTGGTAGCATGTCACTGTCATTAAAAACTAATTGTCAATGTAAGTATCATTGACATACACAAAAAATATATTTACTTACTATATTTTCATAATTTATAGAAATTAATATAGTTTATTTTTAGATTCGTTTTGAAAACCGGAAGAGAATACTTCCCTAAACGTTAACGTAAAAGTTTGTATATTTTTTTAGAATATTTTTATATTTTTTAAATTTTGTTCGTTAGGCAAATTTGTTACAAAAAAAAAATCACTGAGAAATTTGTCTCCGTTTGGTTTTTTGTTTTTACCCAGTGATTCTTTATTTACATAAGATCAGATATTTTTGATATTTTTTGAGTTTTAGATCGTGGCGAAAAACCCAAATAAAGAAAAATATATCAATTTGTCATGTGTACTGATTAGAATTTTCATATTCAAAAAGCTTTGTGAGATATTACGAGAAAATCCCTGGTCTCCCTTTCATCTTATTTGCAGTATCATAGCCAATCGTTAATCTTATAAAAGGTGTGAAAATAATCAAGAGACAGACAAAACTGTTGCCTTCCTTCTTGGAGGGAAAAGGCAAGTCATTATCTTATGCTTTTTTAGTATGAGTTTGAGCGCCATAGAGTCACTTGGTTGTCCGTAGCTATTTATTCTGTGAACTGGACTTTTAGTGAGTTCTGGAACTGAGTGACAATTTCCAGCAATGGTGCCCTATCAAATTTTGTTTCAAAGTTGGATACAGTGGAACGGAAACTTTAACAAGCCTATATTTTTTAAAACAGTATTTTGTTAAAGGCTCAGGTTTTCAGGTGATTTAAGGCATCCTCAGTAGACCAACTGAAAGTAAACCTAGCAGTCGAGGCTCTTGAACTGCAAGAAATGATGAAAATGTCTAGAGAGGACGGGATCATGTGCCTTCTGATCGTCGGTTCATGATCAAAATGATTGGGGGCGGGTTGAATTTGATTCGCACAACCATTCATCAGATTTTGACGAATTAATTGGGTATGAAGGAAATCTGTATAAAAATAATCCAAAAAATAGCTTTCTCAGAATCACCAGGACAACAGGAGGGAAACGTCTTGATTTTTTTGGGACGAATTAAAAATGACTATTATTTTCTGGAACGTGTGTCTTAGATTTTTGAATACGAATCTTGGAGGAATTCAGGGGCAGGAATGAAACACTCTAACTTCACCACAGCCAAAAAAAAACAGAATAAGCAATTCAAAAATTAAATTGCATGTTGATTTGCATTCGAAAAAAAAACATGAAAAACATCTGGGTCCTTCATCATGTCTATGCTCCTTGCCACACAGCGACTCTAATTAACACGTTCTTGGCAAGCAAAAACATCACTGTTTCCGCAACCTCGTTATTCACTAGATTTAAGTCGTGGTGACTTAAATCTACTTTTTCTACATTTTCTCGAAATTGAAAATTTACCTCAAAGTAGCAAATGGACCCGTGGGGGATATTAAACATATTCCAAAACAACCGGTATTCCGAGACCGGTTTCTGACTTTATCAGTGTCATCAGTGGGGTTCGAGCTGGACGTTCAGAAATTAGCTGAAGGAATGACCAAGGGTACTCCCATATATATCGGCCTTATCGGATGTAGGTTGTAATTAACCTGATGTAAAAAATACTAATGGTGGCGGTTAAAGGAATGGACAATATTTTCGTGAACCACGGATAAATTTTCCTTGTTTATATATATACTATTTTGAGATATTGGAGCACTTTGAAAAGACCGACCAGCTGAAGGCGATTTCAATACCTGAGTTCCAGCACTGACATGAAGAGCTGACAAACAACCTCTAACGCTGTCTGGCTTCTAAAGGTTACTGCTTTGAAGAAACAATGCATATTTGCAACTTCATTTCAATAAATAAATTATTATTATTAAAATTAATTATTAAATTAAAAATGAGTCTCATTTACATACCTTCTATACAGAAATGATCACTTTCGGTTCGTCGAATTACGTTCTACGTATTATTTCGGACGAAATTTACCAACACCAACTCATGAAAGTTATTAATAAATCTATAAATGTATATATATATATATATATATATATATATATATATATATATATATATATATATATATATATATATATATATATATATATATATATATATATATGTTATATATATATATATATATATATATATATATATATATATATATATATATATATATATATATATATATATATATATATATATATATCATCATCATCATCAGCCCGTATCGATCCACTGCAGGATGAAGGCCTCTTCAGCATGCTTCCAACCTTCACAGTCCTGGGCTTTCCTCTGCCACTCGGGTCCAATATACTTAACGATGTCATCAGTCCATCGTGCTTTCGGTCTTCTTCGCGGACGTTTGCGATCAAGCGGTATCCACTCCAGGATTGCCTTGGTCCATCTGTCGTCCCATCGCCTCGCTATATGGCCTGCCCATCTCCATTTCAACTGTTTTACTCTTCCAATGATGTCACAGACTTTTGTTTGTTCCCTGATCCATGCGCAGGACTTTCTGTCTCGTCTTGTAATGCCAAGCATACATCTTTCCATTCCCCTCTGTGCCACCCGAAGATTTTGAATTGATTGCGATGTGAGTGTCCAGGTTTCACTTCCGTATGTCATAACGGGTAGAACGCACTGATCGAATACTTTTCTTTTCAGGCAAAGTGGGAGTCTGCTCTTAAACACTATGTTGAGCCTACCAAATGCCTGCCAGCCACATTTAACACGCCGTTCCACCTCCCGGGCGGTATTCCCCTCCATGGAAATCCTCTGCCCAAGATATACAAAGCTGTCCACAATCTCTAAATCCCTTCCTAAAACTGAAATTCTTCTGTCCTGAGCGAAGTTATTGAACATAACCTGACTCTTTTTCAGGTTTATTTTCAAGCCAAATGGTTCGCCATATATATATATATATATATATATATATATATATATATATATATATATATATATATATATATATATATATATATATATATATATATATATATATATATATATATATATATATATATATATATATATATATATATATATATATATATATATATATATGTTACATCTAATATTTTAAGGGATGGTAGATAATGTTTCTAAATCATTCCGGGTGTCGATCCGTTGATCCTGACTCTTCACAGGATCAACGGATCGACACCCGGAATGATTTAGAAACATATATATGGTTCCATGTTTTAGGGATTAATAAAATAATATATAAAATAAAATTGGGTTTCAAAAGATGTAAAGCATATCTCATAGCCTCTCTTATCAATTTCCTACTCGCACCTCCTAGTTAGTAAAACCCGGCAACTAAGTACTGCAGAACCGATATCGGTTAACCAAACTCGGTGGAGGAGATTCGGTACTTAGGCAAACGCCATTTGTCCGCTGTTCTAACCTCTATTCCTATTTTACCAATCCACATAAAAATCTCTTAACCGTATCTTTGTATGCCCAACAAATCCTTAACTTAATAAAAGTGAAGACACTGTTGCCAGCGGTACCTTAATTTTAACTCCCGTCGGAGAAGGGTAACCGAAATTTAAGGTGAAAATGTTAAGTACAAATAAAGAAAATATGGTCGGTACAGGGGTATAGGTTAGCTCCTCTCGAAGCCGACTTAGAGTGAAGCCTATTTTGGAAACGGCAAGAGCTATGACTCCGGATAATAATTTAGAAATGGACAACGGCTTGTGCAAGCACAGTGTGGGCCCCGTTTTTGACACTAGACATAACAAACGTGAGCATTGGACTAAACAAGATATTATCATTCGCGCTCATTTTCTTGCATTGACTGGGACTAATGATCTCGATAACAAAAACGAAGCATACCGGCAGAAGATAAAGGAAGAATGGATTAAAATAAGAGCAGATAAACAAATATATACTCAAAACCTTACAGACGTAGTAAGATGGATTTTGAGAACAAACAAGCTATCCAACGCACAACTTCGTGTTATTGAAGATAAAGCACACACTGTGTAGCAAATCGAAACAAATACACAATTTCAGCAGAATCAAATTAATATAACACCACCACAAAACATAGACAAACATCTTTGCCAAAAAATACGCCAAGTAAAGTATAAAAAGGTCAGTTACATATTTCAAATCTGATTAATAAAAACAACTTATTATATGGTGGCATGCCATTCCATCTCCGACCGATTCTCCCCAAACTTACCTACTGAAGAGAGATGGTAAAGGTGGTAGTAGAAGTGAACCAGTACCTAGAATCAATTATTGAGGAATCGAAATCATTGGAGGAAACAAACACAATAATTTATGCCTCAGTAAGAGCAGTGTGTGAGAAACAGAACATTCAAATAAATTGGGAAATACGAAAGAAGAGTGAAAATACGCTTAACCAAAAAAATCAATAATTTTAGAAAAATGTTCGGGCAACTCCATACTTTAGCAGGGATCAAAAACTATTCTACCGCTCATTACAACAAAAAGTTACGGTAACAATTAACAACCCTCCTAAGATAGAGGTAATGACTGAGTTTGGGCAGTATATATGAGCACAAGAAAAGAAGCATTGTGAAACATCTCTTTGGATTTGGGACGTGGAAAAAGACAATCTGCTACCGGATATGCCACCAATTCAAATCTCAGAAGGCTCTAGAATAGATAAAATCCATAATTACTGGTGGAAAAATTTCACATCTGCTCATAACATTTTACCAAAGCAATTACAACAGGCACTGGAGAAACCCGTTCTATTCCCGCATTAGTTTACGGAAGGCGTAAACGATTATGATACCTAAAAATGAATCAGTATCACAACCGAATAAATGTCGGCCAATGATCTGCCTACCAATAATATATGAACTCTACTGTAACTATAATCTCTTTCTCTACTGTAACTATAATCCACAACCAATCTTGGAGAACGCCGGTTTGAGACTATACTGGGATTCAATCCTCATAACCGATCGTAAAATAACGCACAACCGACCATATATGACGCTATTTAATAAACAAGATAAAACAGCTCTTATCATTGATTTTATAACACACTTTAGATGAAAAAATTGAGAAAGCCTATGCGGAGGAAAAACCGAAATATGAACTAGCCGTTGAACTAAAAGAAATGTACGAATTAAAAGAAACAAAAATTTTACCATTCGTCATTACTGTAAATGGATTTAATCCACAAGCAAATTTCCCAACATATCAGACTACTTCAACTATCAGAAAATAGTATTCCGGCAGCTCCAAATGCAGTTATCTTGGGAACAACGAGAATTGTGAGCTCATTCTTCCAGTGTAGTTGACTGTGTCTTGGTTCGAATGAGTGAAAAAATAAAAAATAAAATAAAATAAAATAAAACACCTCCAAATCGACAATACTACAAATTCATGTTGTCTCCTCTTACACGCTGTTCAAAAAAAGAGCAATAAATTAGGAATACGATACCTTCAAAACAACTTTATGTATCTCTGACGGTAAATAATATTCTCGCATATATTTCCTTTGAGTAAAAAACCTCTAAAACTTACGTTTTTGGCTTTCGCGTCCAGCTACATCGGAGCTTTTCAGTTTTGCAAATCAAAAGTTTTCCTATAGCTCACGGTGATTAATTTACGTTGGCTAGGAAGACAAATTTAGTTACTTTCCAGTCATATCATGATGGAAATTATATTAGAGAGTACCATACAGGGTATGTTTAAATAGTGCGAAAACCAAATGTGATACATATTTATGGAAAAAATAAAACAAACTTAAGCTTCGAATTATTTTCCCTTATGTTGAATTTATTATCAATCCCAAATCGACAAAAACTTGTGTTAACAATTCTTCTATTGGAACCTTTGATGTGAAACACTAAACTTAAACTCGAGAAGTTTAAAAAATTGATTTGGTGTTTAGTGGTAAATCTCTTCAAGTTTAAAAACTTGTTAGTTTTGATATTATAAAGTCATTGAAATCTTTTTTCGTCTTCTTCAAGGGATACAGTTCGGATTCACCTAATTAAAAGACCTAAGTAACCTAGGTAAAAAAATATTAAAACACTCATGAACATTCTGATCATTATAGTTCACTTTAGGAAATATTCTTAATTTTCCTCTCTTAACAAGTAAGTTTTCTGTACGGGCGAGCTGAAAACTATAAAGAAAACTATTTAATCTCGACCGGCCGCATAAAGAGCGACTTCAAGAACGCGAAGAACTTTTTCAAAACGTAAGCGCAAAAATCAGAGAGGTTCTAAATTTTAAATTAAACTCCGCTCGATCGGAGGTGAACTCGCTTTCTCAATTTAAACGAAAATTTTGTCGAGGAAAAGATTATTTCGTCCTTCCTCTGCCCGCGTTCGGCCTCTTGTCCACCATAAAGCATCTCAGTGAATTAAAACTTTAATTATTCATTATCTAAGTTTCGCGAAACTGCAATAAAAATTAACCAAAGTTGGATTTGCATCGTTTTCTTTTCTCTTTTTCGCAAACAGTCGTCGAATTTCACGAACAATGATCGCGATGTCCCAAATTGGATAAAAATTAGTTTTATTTCACTTTAATTAACATTGTAGAGAGTTCTGCTTTTCTTTGCTTCACTTTGTCTGAAAAAGAAAGTCTTTGATCAGTGTGTCCTGCCCGCTATGACATACGGAAGTGAGACCTCGATACTCACATCACAGTCAGTTCAAAAACTTCGAGTAGCAGAGAGGGGAATGGAAAGATGTATGCTTGGCATTACTAAACGAGATAGAACGATCTGCACATGGATCAGAGAACAAACGAAAGTGAGTGACATCATTGGAAGAATAAAGCAATTGAAATGGAAGTAGGCAGGTTATGTAGCGAGACGATGGGACGAAAAATTGACCAGGGCGGTCCTGGACTGGATACCGCTTGATCGCAAACGTCCACTGAGAAGACCGAAAACACGATGGACTGATGATATTATTAAGTATATTGGACTCGAATGGCAGAGGAAAGCTCAGGACCACGAGTGTTGGAAGCATGCAGAAGAGGCCTTCATCCTGCAGTGGATTGATATGGGTAGATGATGATGATGATGATGATGATGATGATATATATATATATATATATATATATATATATATATATATATATATATATATATATATATATATATATATATATATATATGATGAACATCACATTATAGACATCATGACCAACGATAAAATAATATTTTGTAATTGTACTGCCCTTAAAAATTTTTATGTTGGAAGTGACCACCGAATGGTACGAGCAAAAGTTAGGATTAACTGTCGAAGAGAACGCAAAAAAATGGTGCCGCGCCGATTCAACATGCAGCTAGTGTAAAAAAACTATGGAAGAAAACAATGGGAATTAGCAGGGCTAAACAGAAGCTGAGAAACAAAAGAACGCAAATATATGCCTTAAGGCGTGAGGATGGCACAGTATGCAGGACGCGTACGCAAATGTTAGAGGTTTCCAGAAAATTTTATTCCCAGTTATATGAAGATCAAAACCAATCCTTTGATTGGAACAATACCCTCGGAAGAAAAAATGTCAGATATTCTAGTGGAGGAAGTAACATATGCCATAGAATCGATGAAAAATGGCAAGGCTCCAGGAAAGGACAGTGTAACTGTCGAAATGCTAAAAGATGGTGGTCGGACGTTACATAAAACACTGGCAAAATTATACTCAAAATGCCTCAAAGAACAAAAAGTACCTGACTTATGGAAAAATGCAGAAGTGATCCTTTTGCATAAAAAACGAAGCACAGGAAGATTTAAAGAACTACCGTCCAATAAGCCTCCTATCGGTAATGTATAAAGTTTCCACTAAGATGCACTGCTTAGCCAAGGGGTAGATAAAGCATAGGTAAACCTATTAGGATCAATATATGATGGAGCTACAGCAACAATTCACCTTAATGATCTTGAAGTGCGAATTAATGTAGAATGAGGTGTACGGCAGGGTGACGCAATATCGCCTATTCTTTTCTCGGCTTGCCTTGAGGAAGTATTCCGTAAACTGGATTGAGAACAGGATGGTGTAAAGATCAAAATCAGGATGGTGTAGAAATCAATCAAACTTAAACCATCTTAGATTTGCAAATGATATCGTTCTTCTTTCACAAGACCCAGAGGAGATGCAAAGACGCTTACAAGAACTGCAAAGGGCTGGCGAATCCTTTGGCTTGAAAATAAACCTGAAAAAGAGTCAGGTTATGTTCATTAACTTCGCTCAGAACAGAAGAATTTCAGTTTTAGGAAGGGATTTCGAGATTGTGGACATTTTTTTATATGTTGGGCAGAGGATTTCAATGGAGGGTAATACCGCCCGGGAAGTGGAACGGCGTGGTAAATGTGGCTGGCGGGCATTTGGCAGGCTCAACATTGTGTTTAAGAGCAGACTCCCACTTTGCCTGAAAAGAAAAGTCTTCGATCAGTGCCTTCTACCCGTTTGACATACTGAAGTGAAACTTGGACACTCACATCCCAATCAATTCAAAAACTTCTGGTAGCACAGAGGGGAATGGAAAGATATATGCTTGGCATTACAAGACGAGACAGAAAGTCCTGCGCATGGATCAGGGAACAAACGAAAGTCTGTGACATCATTGGAAGTGTAAAGCGATTGAAATGGAGATAGGTCAGCCATACAGCAAGTAGATGGGAAGACAGATGGACCAAGACAATCCTGGAGTAGATACCGCTTGATCACAAACGAAGCACGATGGATTGATGACATCGTTAAGTATATTGGACCAAAGTGGCAGAGGAAAGCCCACGACCGTGAAAGTTGGAAACATGCTGAAGAGGCCTTCATCCTGCAGTCGATCGACACGGGCTGATGATGATGATGATGATATATACTGATGTTGGTATATATGAGATCGATAAACTCCGACACGATTTGATCACCATGAAAGTTGGCGCAACTAAGTATTTTTTCATGGAGATGACATTTATGCTATCCATTTTGTTTCAACTCGCGACCAGATGGAGCTGCAGGAGATCAATTTCTACACTGTATAACCGATCGCATTGAAAATTGGTCATTTATATGGTCATGAATTTAATCGTTCCCTTCATCCGGTCTCCAGGTGTTCAGCTTAAACTAAGCTATTGACGGCCTAAGACCACAAACCGGTCCTGGGAGGCACATGTTGCCGCTTTGGGTGGCGGATGGAGGAACGACAAAGCACCAACGTGGAGCGCGGGTGTATTTTCTTTGTTTTTAACATATTTCTCCACGAGCCCACTTGATTATTTTTGAACAATCCTGGTAGTTACCCGAGGGTAGACGGGTCACGCACGGTCCCGCATAATTTGTCTGTCGCGGACGTTTACCGCAGGATGGCAGAGCTGCATGTGCTTGCAGCCACCATTCGACATGGCCCATTTATATGGTCATGGCTTTAGTCGTTCCCTTCATTCGCTCTCCAGGCTTTCAGCTTGAGCCCAGCTGATGACGCCTTAAGGCCAGAAACCGGTCCTGGGAGCACTTGTTGGAGCTTTAGGTGGCGGTTGGTTGGTTAATATATATATATATATATATATATATATATATATATATATATATATATATATATATATATATATATATTATTCATGTATGAGCCCTGGTGGATCACGCCAAGTATAGTTAGAGGCGTTCGTTTTGTTAGCCTTCCTTTGCACCATACTGATTTACTTCTTTCACTATGAGCTTTTTTTCCTTTCGTCAGACCAAATTGTTCTGGTCTTCCTATATTCTTCTCTCTGGCCAACCTGCCAAACTTTAACCGTGTCTGAAACAGTTTCTATGCTGAATTTCACTTTGTATAATATTTGCTGATCTTAGGTCCTCTTTAATTGCAGCAGTCCATTTAATGATTTCTATTTTAGTTCTACTCCTATTTTTATAAAATTCAACTATTTGTCTAGTTAGCCTACTCGGATTTATCCGTTTTATGTGTCCCTGAAACTTAAATCTTCTTTTTCTCATATCGCTATGTATATCTGTGTATTGTTTGATTTCTTGGTTTTCCCGAAATGTTGTGCTATTTATTTGTTTGGCGCCTAAGATTTTTTTCTTTCTTTTCAATCTCCTCGATGTCCTTCTTTCTATTGAAAATGAGCATTTCTGCGGCAAATAGATATTCTGGAATAATAACTGTGTTGTAATGTCTCAGTTTTGTATTTTTAGATATTCATTTTTTTTTTGTAAATATTTTGTGCAAGTCTCAATGCAGTTTCCATTTTTTGACATCTACCTTTATTGGCCGCTTTTTCCAACCCGTTTTCCATGATTATTTTACCTAAATATTTAAATTGAAAGACTCGTCTGATGTTACAATATTTTGTTTTTAGAATTGGTGTTCTCTTAGTCTGTTGCAGGTCATATATTATGTCTTTTCAAAGGAAATTTGGAGTCCCACCTTTTCTGCTGTTTCTTTCAGGATTTCAATCTGTTTTTATGCCGTTAATATACTTTGAGCTAAAATTACTAGATTATCAGCAAACGCCAGACAATCTATTTGGATGTTGATTCTTCCCAGTTTAATGGGCTGGTCAATGTTTAGGCCCGATTTTTTTATACGCCGCTCCTGTATTAATTTTTCTAGAACATAGTTAAATAAGAGTGGCGAGAGTTCATCCCCTTGTCTCACTCCGATTTTAATTTCGAAAGGCTCTGACATGTTACCCATGAATTTAACTTTTGACCTTGTATTAGTGTTGCTTTAATAATTGTCAGCGTTTTCAGATCTAGTCCTTGTTCTTTCAAGATTTGGGATAAAGATTCGTGGCCATTATAATCATATGCTTTTCTGAAATCCACGAGACTTTTACTGACGAGATTTTTATTGTATATTTTTTGATGTCTTAGGATCAACTTTAGATTCAGGATCTGTTCAGGGCAGGGTCTGCCCGGTCGAAAACCTGCTTGATATTCACCAATTTTAAGTTCTAACTGTCCCTGTGCACTGTCTAGTATATATTGAGATAGAATGTTGAAAAACGGGAATATATATATATATATATATATATATATATATATATATATATATATATATATATATATATATATATATATATATATATGTATATACATATATAGATATTGAAAACCATCGATATGTATTTCTTGCCACATTGTCTTCTGGTTTGCTATTTTTTATCAACATGACGTCGCTTTGACTCTTGCAAAAGTTCTTTTAAAAAATATCTTTTGTAATATTTAATTTTCTCCAAAATGTTGGACCTACTCCGTCATATGAAAAGCACCTCCATACTTTGTTGTTATCACCACCATGATTTAATGTACCAAAAGTGTTACGAAGTTTAAATTCTTCGTTGATACGTCTTGTCCCATAAAATTTGTCATCAGACCCAAATAAATTAATTTTGGTTTCATCCCTAAAAAATGTTTATGTCTGAACGAAGACGAATGCCATCTTATTAAACTGGCATGCAGTGTAAATGAACCCAACCATCGTGTATCTAAAGCAAAAACCTTCATGAAGACTCATAAAGATTAAAAGGTCTTAAACACTCTTAATATTTACCACTTTCACTCCAGATTGAGACGATATTTTTTGGAGGCAAGAATCCGTAGTGGTTGGTGGATCTTCAGAGAACTAAAGCTTATGGAGCACCAGGGCAAGTAAAGTCGACTGGTCCTAGATTTGCTGATTGAGTCGCGGACGAGCAGGTAGAGTTTTCCAACACTCCTGATGATGATTTTTTAACGAAAATCATATTCAGAGATTAGAAATATTTTCGTCTTATTGTCCCACACTGTTATATTTGTAGTGAGGAAAATGCACCAGCGATTCAAAAGAGGTCATTACATCGTGCCAAAATAATTGTTAAAACAATTGCGTTATAAATACCGCTGCTCAATCAAGGAGCAGTCCTTTAAAGTATATCAGAAACTACTAAGTGTTGTGCTTCACCACAAGAAAAATTTATTATTAGAAAACGGCCTTTCAAACATGGTTAACAATTATTAACACAAGTTGTAAATATAATTGGATTAAACGAATTATAAATCTTAAACCATTTTAAGTGTCGAAAAGACACAGAAAAATGATTGTACTTATTTAGATTAAATACAAATCTGTAGTACGGATTTTGTCTCACCGAAAATAGGATAAAAAAACACATTAATTTATTTTTTCGGCAAAAATCATTATTTTTATTCAAAATAGTCTCCTTGCGCATCAATACAATGTTTTGCATGGTCAGTTGCGTTGAAGAATAAATTTTTGAGCTCGGCCAAAAATATGCCCTTCAGAATGACGGTCGGCGTCTTTTGAATGGCTTCAATGTCGGCATAAAGCTGTCCTTTCATCGGCAAATATAGTTTTTCGAAGAGGTATAGAAGTTTCAGGAAGCCAAATCAGGCGAGTATGGTGAATGGTTGATGGTTAAAGCGCATTTTTGGTCAAAAAATCAGTAATGACTGTCAAACGATGGGGCGGTGCATTATCGTGCAACAAACGCCTGCTGTTGAAGCTGTGCGCTTTGGTAATAAAAACAAAGGAACGAGAGGAAGAGTTTCATTGTCAATTATGTCTTTACGAAAATTTTTAGTTTTTAGTTTTTTTAGTCTTTTCGACGGAGAAGTGAACATATTGAGTATTTTCAAGATGAAGCATTTTTAAATGAGAGGACATCTATTCAGGTATGAATTAGAATCATAATTGGGCTTAAATTGATAACAAATGTTTGTATAAATGACTTTTTGTGAAAGTAGTAACATGCTACAACTTACCCCGTTCTTGGGGTAAGTTGTAACTGGCATGGGGCAAGTAGTAACAACGTAATAATACAACATATTTGCATAATTTTTAGGCAGTTATTATAAATCGGTATGAAAAATATTACTTATAACGTATTTATTACAAAGTAATGAGGTTAACAATGTTTCTTTATCAACATTTAAAGATCTTTCTTGTCGTTTAGTATCTATTTAGTCTTTTAAATAAAATAACAACATTTCTATCAACAGTCAATATAATCTTCAATATCTAAACATAATGTTTGGTCATTGAACTTGCATAGTTTTAAAATATACCTAAATCACATTCTCTAAACTTTAGCTGGTTAAAAATCACCATTATCCAGTTTTGATACTAAATTATCAGAATCAACGTGACAAACTGGTCTAGCTTCATAGAATAAAGCATATTCAATGCAAATTCAGTCTTCATCAGAATTACAGTTCACACAAACGTATGATACAGGATCACCTTTTACACATTTAACGTGTGACTACAATTGCAAATCAAATATGCGTCCGTCAGATTTGCAGTATTCTTCTCCGCAAATCAAACAGAACCACTCTTCTGTTTCTGAATATAATTCGTGATTCAAAACCCTTTTCTTCACTTTATAAATAATAGCTACAATGCACTAGTAAGCTAGCTTTTTTACTTCTGATGGAAGCAATCCGGAGTAGATATCAGCACATTTAAGCAGATACGCGGAAATTTGCTCTTCTTCCTCTGGAGTAAATACTAATCTTGGTTTGGCATATCCAACAGAAAGAGGCTCGTCCTTTTTCTTCTTTTTGATGTATCTAAACAGCGGCACATGACAAAGGTGAAACATTGCAGCAGCTTTTCGAGTTTTGTTCCCTTTTCTAAAACTTCCCTAGCGGCTAGTTCATAGACGTCTTGAAATTTAGCGGCCCTTTCTGACTTTCTCATATAATATCTCATCCTAAGACACAAAAAGGAATTTGATTAAGATAAATTTGTAATAAAAATTGTTATCTGGTCATATTTTTTCTTTGTCCCGCCGCTTGTTTATCCAGTCACTGGGGTATCCAAGTACCAATGAGTTCACCTACTGGTAATTCTGTGTCCCTATGCGGGGGTACCCAAAGGGTTTGAAGTATGTATTGACCGGGTACTGCACAAAGTGGCCCCAAAAAGTTTGGTTTCCGTAACCAGAACCCAGTAGTACTCTGGTAGAACTGGTTATTTTAGAATTGGGCTCCGAAATAACCAGTTCTACAACGACCCGGTCCTTAATTGACCGGGTTCTATAATTACCGGGTCATAAAAAGGCTGGTATCTATAACCGCCGGGCCATAAAACCCCCTACAAAAATATCAAACTAATAAGTCTTAGTATGGCTTGGCCATACTACTACTACTAATCTACGTACATCTGACGGAAGGGTAAGGTTGGAGAAGTCTGTTTAGCTCGAGATTTGAAGTTAGACTGTCTCGCCCTTGTCCTGAATGATACAGGTGCGCTTCCAATTGAAACTCGCGGAATATGATCTTACCTGTAGCGATCGACAATTTGTAAACGCTGTAACATCTTAATGAAATGACCAATGATGTTCACTGTCAAATAATAGATATATGAATTTTTGGCTATTCTGTTCGACGAGTCAATTTTTGTATTTTGTCCGGTACGAATGCGAGGTGTCAATATGCTATGTTGCAAATCAATCCCTGGTCGTGCAACTGGCGAAGGATTCGTCGCAAAACGAAAACTTAAACTTTAATAAATTCACTGTGGTATGTAATGATGGCGCGAAAGCGATAATGGGAAGGAACAGTGGTGTGATAGTAAAGGTAAAAGACATTATACCACATATGGAATGGACGCACTGATTTCTTCGCAGAAATGTGCTTGCTATAATAAAAATGCCAGATAATTTACAAAATGTTGTGTCAGAAACCCTAAAAAATGTTAATTGTATTATAAGCCGACCATTGCAGACTACATGGCTTTCCACATTGTGCGATGAATTGGTGATAAATACAACTCACTGCTTTTCCATGCTCAATTCCGGTAGTTGTCACGAGGAAAAGTTCTAACGAGGCCTTTTTAATTGCGAGATTAATTGAAAATATTTTTTTATAGATAAAAATAGCTCATTATAAGAGTTCTTACAAGATGGAGAAACTTTGTTGTTGGATTACTTCAGTGATATATTTTCACATTTGAATGATTTACGATTTTGACTTACGAATACGATTTTACAAGACCGTAACAAAAGTATTTTACTAATGACAAACACAGTCAATGCCTTCATAAAGAAGCTTGATATTTATAATATACGCATTGAAAACACAATTTTAATGCATTCATTTTAACTTCGGATCATATTACCAGAAATATGGATTTAGAATATTCTGTTGTTGATCGCATGTTGGGGAGCATGAAAACGCATTTACGCGAATTGAAAATTCAGTTACTGGAATATTTCCAGATGATTTGTTGTTGATTCAACGATGATATGTTGAAAAGTTGGGTTCTCAATCTGTTTTATGAAGATGTTACAGCTGCTGAATTGCTTATTGAGATTCACAATCAAGAATTTTTAATAGAAGATTTGTATAAGTTTTAGCTTGCACGACGATGTGAATACGGAAGCCTAGTAACGGAAGCTTTGAAAACATTAACCTCTTTCGCTATTTCTTACTTATGTAAAAAAAGCTTCTCGTCTATGGTGGGTTTACTATATAAACTAAATATAGAAATAATCTATTATCACTGGAAAATAAGTTGCTTCTATGGGCTTGCCATCATGATCCACGAGTAGAAATAGTTTTAAGTGAAAAACAAAATCATCCATTACATTAAATTATGATTTCAAACAACTTTGGCTATTACTTTATTTAAGTTTATTTTATTATATTATTATCTGATAATATTTAATTTTCTAACACTTGTTTTTAAATTAAAAATTCTTTAATGGAAGGATGTTTCGTATACGGGTCTTATTTTTTGAACACATTGCGACCCCCATATTGAGAAACGATGCCTCAAGGTGACAATGAAACAAAAAAATTAGCGACATTTTTGGCCAAAGAATGAAAGTTCTGATCTGATTTTTTCGGAAATGGTTGCATTTTGGATACATGTTTTATGGAAACTCTTCCTTCAAAATAATGTAAATAATCTTTGGTTATATTTAGGAAAGTTATTACCCTAACACCTTATATATAACACCTATATTTACCTTGGCTGTGGGTCCCTTTATTATATAGCGAAAATCATTCTAGCGGTGCAATTACGATGGATAATGGAGATTATAATTTCTTAAAAATAAAACGGCAAAATGCGGCCGGATTAAATTTTCGGAAATGAGGTTTTCCGCGTTTCGCGTCGGCTACGCTTTCCCTGTTTTCGCTTGTTTTTCTCCGGTAGTTGAAAAATTCTTGTCGACGATGGAAACGGTATTTTGTTGTTCTAGGACGAGACGTGAGTTAGTTTGGTATTATTTCTAGTCAATGACAGAGAAATGCTGCTAGGTGTAGCATAAGGCTAAAAATGACTTAAGGAAATTGATTTGAAGATATATCTTATATAATTTGTAAAAACAAAAATTAAATATGAAATAAACATTTTATAGAAAAATAATCTGTTAAATGCTAGTGTGCCTCCCTGTAAAATTAATTGACTCATAGTTAACAGATGCCATAATTAGAATATAGATTGTAAGTATTAAATTTATCTAAAAGTTTTATTTTAAAAATTAATGAAAACAATTAGAGATTAAATAACAGTGCATGTGGCATAAAATCCAGAAATGAAAATGCGGATCGTCCAATAAAAAAAAGCCCTAAATTGTCAATTTTGGTTCGGGAGCTGACAGCCATATATATCCGACCTGGAGCGATTTGGAAAAAGATTTCCGACGCTGAAATGTATGACTAATAAAATTTTATTGGCCAGATAAATTTCTATCGTCTTTTAACAAATAATAATTGGTCCTCGAATGGCTCCGGGGCCACGAATACGCCTCAATAAACCACACTGCGACTAGCTACAAAGTAGATTTCTCCTTTCAAAACTTTTAATAAGGTGGATTGCAGGAAAAATTCCCGACGATTTCAAGCTATCGAAATTTGAGGACTAAAGAAAATTCCTTCTTAATCAGAGTTTAAATCAATTATATTTTGACGTACTTTCTTTAGCTATCTGATAAATATTGATTAATTTACCATTTATAACTGTTATTTGTATGCCCAATTTGAGTTTTCCGCAAGAAATAAACAATTGTCAACATTTTTCTCGAAAAAAACGTGAATTGGTTTGAGAACATTTTTAACAGAAAATAGTATATATCATGAAAAGTTGTATAAGGGGCCAGGGGAGCATATTAATAATATTCAAAAACAACAAATTAAAAATTACACATTCATCCAACAGCCACCAAAAAGTCAACAAGTGACTCCAGAGATCGGTTTCTGGCCTTATATATATATATATATTAGAATTACTAGGTTCTCGGGTACAACCGCCTTTTAAATTTGTAAAATCTCGACGTTTTGGCTTCTACTTTGGAGCCGTTGTTAAGAGAATCTGGTTGATTTACTCCGAGGCCTCAATCTGCCTACTCCCTAGAGTTCACAACTACAAAAGACGATACAAAACGAAAAAAAAAAGTTTGTGAATTGGCAAATATTCTCGAATCTGTGAAAAATGCTCAATCCTTCAAATCAAATATCATTCGTAACCATGGTATTATCACTGAGATGAAAATAATGCTGAAATTATGATGTGATAAGTAAATAAGAGTGAAAAACTGTTGATCAGAATACAGTTTGCTCTCAAGCTAAGCTGATTTTTGAGAGATTTAAAGCTAGTAACGGGTCGTTTAGCCGATTCAAAAGTCGCTATAATGGCATTTCCGCGGATGCTAGCGGAAAGTGGAGAGGCGGTAAGTGCTGATAAAGATGCTGCGTATCTATATCCATAGAAACTCAAAGCTATGATAGAAGAAGGTGTCTATAGCAGTAAAACGGTTATCAAAGTGAATGAGACTGGATTGTTCTCGAAGAAGATGCTTAAAAGAACTATTATCGCGTGTGCAACCTTCCAAACGTTAACCTTGTGTCTTGCCTCTGTCTTGAATTTCACTTTGTTCATTTGCTGATCTTAGGTCCTCCTTAATTGCAGCTATCCATTTAATTACTTCTACTTTAGCTCTACTCCTATTTTCATAAAATTTTACTAAATTGAACTTAAGTCTTCTTTTTCTCATCTCGCTATGAATATATATCGCTATGTCTCTGTATATTAAAAAAAAGTGATAGATAACAAAGCAAAAAATTGCTTTATTCCTTTTTAAAAAATGAACTATCACAAAGTAACGGACAAATCAATCAATTATCTGTATATTGTTTGATTTCTTGGTTTTCTCGAAGTCAGTATGTTGGGCTATTTATTTGTTTGGAGGCTTAAAATTTTTCTTATAATTTTTCTTTCCTTCATTTCAATCTCGTCGATGTCTCTCTTTGTATTCAAAATGAGTATTTCTGCCTCATATATACATTCTGGCTTAATAACTGTATTGTAATGTCTCAGTATTGTATATTTTGTGACGTGAATATATCTTGAGCCAAAATTGCTAGATCATCGGCAAACGCCAGACAACCAATTTTGATGTTGGTCCCCAGTTTAATGGGCTGGTCAATATTCAGGGACGACTTTTTTCCACACCGCTCCTGTATTACTTTTCCTAGAACACAGTTAAATAAAAGTGGCGAGATTCCATCCCTTTGCCTCACTCCAGTTTTAATTTCGAAGGGCTTTGAGATGTCACCCATAAATTTAACTTTTGATCTTGTGTTAGTTAATGTTGCTTTAATAATAGCCAGCGTTTTCAAATCTAATCCTTGTTCTTTCAAGATTTGGAATAAAGATTCGCGGTCAATAGAATCAATGAAAATGCTTTTTTGAAATCTACAAATGTTCAGACGAGATTTTTATTGTACAGTTTTTAATGTCTTAGGATCAACTTTAAATTCAGGATATATTCAGGACATGATCTACCCGGTCGAAAACCTGCTTGATATTCACCAATTTTAGGCTCTAACTGTCCCTGCGCTCTGTTTAGTAGACATTGAGATAGAATCTTGTAAGAAAAGTAAGAGAAGAGATATCTCTCTGTAATTGTTTACATCCATTCTATCTCCTTTCTTATGCAGTGGATGGATTAGAGCATATTTCCAATCTTCCGGAATCCGTTCGGTTTGCCAAACTTATTATAGAATTTTGGTTATTTCCTTGATTGTACCTGGGCCAGCGGATTTCAAAATTTCAGCTGTGATTCCATCTTTACCAGAAGCTTTGTTATTTTTGAGTCGATTGATTTTCTTAATTATTTCATCTTCACTGAAATGAAGTATTGTCATTGTCATTGTAAATTCATGGAAATGAATTTGGGTTTGTTTATTTAGGGTTTAATGTTGGTAATTTGTTTAAGGGCTCAAGACAGTTTAGTAGTTGTTCAAAATATTTCTCAAGTTCTTTGCGGTTGTCTTGGTTATTTAAAGCTAACTCTCCGTTTTCGTTTTGGAAGCAGAGACTTTGGGGTTGATAGCCTGTTAATTAAGTTGTAAATGTTTTGTAAAAATGTCGGGTGTTATTTTTTTGGAAATCTTTTTCTATTTCATTAAGTTGATTATTTTCATACTTTCTTTTAGTTTGTCTAATTAGCTTCGATGTTTCTTTTCTTACTTCCAAAAAGACGTTATAGTTTATTGCTGTTTTTTGACTGTTCCAATTTTTTAATGCTTTACTTTGGCTTAGTACTACTTGCTCGCAAAATTCATCCCACTACGGATGTTTTCTACGTTTTTGTAAAGGAACGAACTTTAACGCTGTTTTAATAATTTACTGTTTCAATTCTTGCCAGTTCTGTGCTGGTTGTTTATCAAGCTATTCTGTTAAGGTTGGTTTTATTTTTGTAGGTTCGAACTTTGCTATTAGTAGTTTCTTTGGAATACGTTTTCGAGGTTTATAGCTAAGTTTGATTCTAGTAATGATCCGTGTCTATGTTAGCTCATTTCCTGACTTGAACATTCAAAATCTCTTTATAATTGAGGTACGAAATGGCGACATGGTCAATTTGTAATTCACCCATGTACGTGTTTGGGCACCTCCAGGTCTTTTGTTTTTTTATTTACTTCTTAAAATGGGTTACCATTATTATTTGATTAAACTGCGAACATAATTCAACCAATCTCCTGCCATTATGGTTAGTCCATTTCTGAGCGGGAAAACTACCGTTTTTTATACTTTCTTTCCCTAGTTGGGCGTTGAAATCACCCAATTGGATTCTTATATCGTTAGAGGGAATTTTAGAAATATTCTTTTCTAGAATTTCCAGGACGTATTTACTTTTTAGGATTAGATTTATTTTCTTCGTTAACCCGGAGGTGTGCATTGACTAATGTATAGTTTTTGTTAGCACACTTGAGGAATAGTGTGTTAAGTCGATTTTTTACTGACTGGACATTAGTTATAGAACCAAGAATGGTTTTTGAGATAGCGAAAGCGACACCGAGATGTGCATTTTTGAATATTCTTTTGTCGGTTTTACTTTTAAAAAATCTGTAGTGGCCGAAGTCCAAGGTGTTATCATCTGTCAACCTGATTTCTTGCAGAGCTAAAATTTAATTTTTTTGCTGATTCAATGTTCGCCCCAATTCGTGTACTTTTCTTGGGCGCAGGAGAGAGTTAATATTTACCGTTCGAAAGAAAGTTTTTGTATTCGGTTTCAGACGTTGGCCAGACGTCTACGACTCCCTCTGAAAGATTTTGTGTTTAAGCCCGAACTCCCTAGAATCCGAAAGTCCGGTTGTGCCAGCAAAGCTGGCAGAGGATTGTTTACCTTCTGGGGTAATTTTGTAATTACTAGAATGCTTCATCTTGTAATCTTGTACTTTGAATTAAAGGTTTGAACCATGACATGATTAATACCATTTATTACCAGTATTTCAAATGTATATAAATAAATGCTTTTATTTCTCAGTTTAAAAATGTAAGTAAAAAATAATATACATTGGTTATATAAAATTGCAATATGCAAATGGAAAGTTTTGTAAACATTGGTTTTTAAATGTAATATCCAATTAAAGATGAGAAAATTTTGTTTCCAAAATTTAAAATTGTACCTATTTCTTAAGCTTTTGTCCTTATGAATTAGCTGTAAGTGTAATTATGTAATAGTTTTAATCACACTTCTTTTACCTAATTTTACACTTGTTTTGTTCAATTCTCTCATGCGAAAATATATTCGCGATCGAAAAAATAGTTTTTTTGCTTTTTCTGGGCATTCAATTTGATTACTTCTACGCATCAAATTAATCAAATAATTTTTGGTAAAGGTCAAGGATTCTCCATTAACAGACTTAAAAATGTGTTCAAGCTGTTTCATTTGTGAAAGAAAATCTTCAGAAAGTTTGTGTAAACCTCTTTCACTTAAATGATCAGTCCAGGTATATTTGGACGTGCTGAGTCTTTCTAAACTGGAATCGTTTAATTTGAAACATATGTATCCAGCTAAACGTTCGAGCCCATCATATTCAAGTTCATGAAGTTCCTCGTCAATATATTCTTCATGAGCACTGTTCAACATAAGTGGATTATTTTTGGTGTAGAATTTCTTGATCATTGAACCACTTATTGGCAAATCTGGGGTATCATCCATTTCCACTTCGCCTTCATTTTTGCCCCTAATATAAGATCGCAAACGATACTTGAATTCTATAGTAATAGGGTGATCTTTCACTCGAATAACTCCAAATAAATTCTCCAAGATATCTTGATTTAAGCGTCTTGTGAGAATATATTCAGTACTAAATCGTCGCTTTAAATCCTTTAGTACCAGTTTGAGGCCATTATTTGACATGAGTATTCCTACAACCGAGAATAAAGATGAAGTGTAATATAAAAAGTTGATCAAAAAGATTTCCAATTTGAAATGGTAGGAAAAATGTTTTACCGTTCACTTTCAGATTAAGAATTGTTTGAGACGTGCTGTCTATGATTCGATTCTGTTCATCAACTGAAAGACCATAAGCTCTATTTCTTATTCCCGAATCACAAGCAGAACACACTGATATTGAAAATATCAAACACGCCGTTCACCTACGACAACAAAAAATAACAATAACATGAATATCGCAATATGTATTTTGTTTTATAATATACGTGTTTAAAAAAATCAGCACATTCAGCCCAATTAATGTGACGAGGAAGATATCCCAAAGCGCCACATCTACTTACATTTAACCCTTTGTCGTTGAGTTCCATTGACATTTAACTTCTCCTTCGTCATTTTATTAGTAATCCTTAAATCTGATACAGATGTTTTGTCCAATATAGCTTCTACAATGCTTTTGTTAATTTCTTTTCCATTAATAATGAAGCCTTCATCAACAAAATGGTTTCGAACTAATTTAATCAGGTGAGGAACATCTGCCAGGACAAATATATTTTCTGATTATTACTTGGATTGAAAAAGTATGGCTTTGAATTTATATTTTTAAACTCTTTATGAATTCCTCTGTTCTCACCACCCAAGTCGGAAATAATTGAAATTACTTGGAAGACTGAAAACATAAACTTTGAGATTTATTACATAGTAAAATTTAAAAAAAAAAAAAAATACCACCATCTTCCACAAATTGTATTATCTTCAGTAAGCGTTCCGAGTTCATCTTTAAATCAAAATTAAAGAAAATTGGCTGTTTCCAAGATTTCAATATGACACTCATAATAACAACCTGGACCTATGAATATAGATTAATGGTTCATCTTCTGCACGATTATAAACATACCCTTTCCTTATTTTCATTTCGTTGAATAACAGGATGCAGACTTCGTCTTTTTTATCGAAATAAGAAGACTCCACAAGTCTAAAAACATTTATCATACTACCTGGTTGAATTTTGATTTGTTTTTAATCACTATCTAAGAGTTGAAACTGCTGGATATGGATGTCCCTTCTTTAAAATTAACCTGTATACTCTGGGAGCAGCAGAATATAAAACTATTGCATTTGAAATCTCACTAACAAACTACCGTATGCGTTTCTGTGTTTGGAGTGTTTTAAGCTGGTTTTTTGAAAATAGTTTTTCTATTGCAGCTAGTTTTTCCTTCAAACCTGATATTTCCTTATCTTTTGTCGTCATTGCTTTCGTGAGTTCATCAATATACATTTCAGTCATATTTGTTTGAGTACTAAAACAGAAGACAATAGTAAAAAAGTGCATAAGTATGAAATAATATGCATCAAATTACCATTTATTTGCATTAGGAATATAGAAATCATTCTCAATTGTTGAACTCGCACATACAACAGATGCTTTTATATTATGATTAGCACATACAATATTAGAAATATTACTACTTCCATCATCATTACTATTTCTACCACAATCCAAACATCTAATCAAACATAAATAAATAAAACCCTACTTTTTAAAGCAACAAATTTATAAACATGATTCAATGTTTTTGGGTTTAATATCTATTTCACTTATATTTCTCTTGTGAAAATTATCTGGTCAACTATTCGGCAACGACTTGTTTTCTCTCTCTTTTTTTAATTTTTGCAGATTGTTCATTCGATTATGGTTTTCTAGAACTAAATACCAGATTTTGAGTCGGTACAGCATCACCCTTCAATCCTCGGTAACTTTTGGTTGTGTAATTTAACAATGTATGCTTTTCTTTGAACTCTTTGAAATTCCTATTTAAAAAATGTTTCGAACAAATACAAGCCGTTTTCAGGTTAAACTTATCCTGTCTTTTTGTGGCATGGATCCATTTCTTACACGCAACTTAATTCTTGGGAAAATGAAAAAACTTCACATCACAAGGGTTTTTTTTCGACTGATTGTCGAAGTTACACACAAACACCGCACGACGCATTGTTATTATTGAATATTTTAGATTAACCCCACACAAACTCCGTGCACAAACTTCCAGTAAATTTGTTATATGTCCAAACTATCATGTTTATCAAAATTTTACTCTATGGATGGCGGATTCCCGCCAACAAAGCTCCACCAACCATGCGCAATATATTACCATAGAAATTATTATACCGCGCTTCTATATATATATATATATATATATATATATATATATATATATATATATATATATATATATATATATATATATATATATATATATATATATATATATATAAAGGAATTATATTCCTTTAAATCCCTTCTAAACTTTCTAAAGAACTTTCTAAAGCTCTTGAGAGATTAAGTAATGCCAATTGGTCTTAATCTCAATGATAGAAAAATCCGAACCTACACCTCCACGCGGTAGAAAGTGGGCACTTAGGTGGCAAACGTAGGTAGGGACCGAGTAGCTGTCGGGATAAGCAGCTCAACCTCTTGCTGGTCAACAGCTAAGGGTGGAGGAACTAGCAAGAGGCAGAGGGCACCCCCTTGTCCTAAGGTTGAGAAATCAATCTTAAAGGCGAAAGAGCCAGCAAATGGTCAACGGCATGAGGATGCAGAAGGCAACGGGAAACCACTGCATTAAAGATCTGACAAGGATATCCCTAGTACAATCAAAATGGCTATTTTCAAGACTAAATATTCCGGAGTTTCTAGCCCTCCAATCGGTTCTCCGGGGAGGGCAATCTTGAGAAGAGGTAAAAAACGCGAAGCAACAGACACAAGGAACTTAAAAATAGGTACGTGGAATGTGACCAGTATGTATGAGGCTGGTAAAGCCCACAATGTAGCACAGGAAATGAATAGATTGGACGTGGATATTTTGGGGATTAGTGAGACACGATGGCCAAGTGAAGGAATAACCAACATAGGGAACCATCATATAATATACTATTCTGGAAGCAAAGACACACGGCACAGAAATGGAGTAGCTTTTATGTTGAAAAGGGATCTGGATAAATAAGTATTAAACTTTGTCCCAATATCCGAACGAATTGCCTAACTACAAATGAAGTCAAATCACGCAACAATCAACATAATACAGGTGTACGCTCCAACAGCGGATAAAGACGACCATCAAATAGAACAGTTCTATGAGGAAATAGACGACACACTCAAACTGACTAAAAGAAAAGATGTAACAATTCTTATGGGCGACTTCAACGCGAAGATCGGAAGAGGAAAAGTAGAAAGGGTAGTGGGTAGCTACGGATTGGGTATACGCAATGACAGAGGGCATCGGCTAATTCAGTTTTGCCAAGAGAAAGATCTGGTGGTTGCTAATACGTTCTACAATCTCCCACCAAGACGACTATACACTTGGACATCGCCGCAAGATAGTGAAAATCATATAGTACGCAATCAGATAGATTATGTGATGATTAATCAGAGATTCAGAAATAGTGTAAAGTCAGTAAAGACCTACCCAGGTGCAGACGTAAATTCCAACCATAACCCCTTAGTGGCAAGGGTGAATATACAACTAAAGAAACCAGCTCAAAAGTCGAGACGAAAACAAATTGATCTCAACGGTCTAAATGACGTAACCATCAGAGAGAAAATAAAATTGGAGATAGACAACAATCTTAACAACTTAAATATGTCGGAGGATAACAATAAGAATTGGGACGACTTTAAAACGGCACTAATGGAACCAACAGAAAAATACTTGAAGAGACCCAAACCTAAAAAAGAACAAGGTTGGATTACAAATGAGATATTAAACTTAATGAATACACGTAGGGAAAGCAAACACCAGCCTAACTATAAAAACATACAGAAACAACTTCGCCAGAAAGTCAGAAAAGCCAAAGAAATATGGTTTACTCAGAAGTGCGAAGAAATAGAGATCCTACAGAAAAAACACGACCAGTTCAATTTACATAAGAAGGTGAAGGACTTAACGGGGTATCAAAGGAAAAGAACAAGATCATTTTTAGTGGATGAGAAGGGTCTAATTATAACAGACATCAAGGACAAACTTGTAACATGGACGAATTACACGAAATCCCTTTTCGCGGACACACGATCAGGACAGTCAGAGGAACCGGCTGAAGAAGACAGTGGTCCAATAATAACAACTGCAGAACTAAAATATGCATTACAAAATATGAAGACGGGCAAGGCAACAGGACCAGATAATCTACCAACAGAACTCCTCAAGCTCCTAGAGGACGAACATTTGAAAGTGTTACAGAGACTGTTTAATGAAATATACAGAACTGGTAAAATCCCAAAGGAGTGGCTTGTCTCCACGTTCATAACCATCCCTAAGAAAAACAAAGCTAATAAATGTGAAGATTACAGGACAATTAGTCTCATGGGACACACATTGAAATTATTTTTGAAGATCATACACCACAGATTATATTCAAAGTTAGAGGAACATATAGGTAACACGCAATTTGGTTTTAGAAAGGGCCTAGGAACGCGTGAAGCCCTGGTAGCATACAATATACTTATGCAACGAAGCCTGGATGTAAATAAAGATGTATACATATGTCTTATCGACTATAACAAAGCTTTCGATAATGTCAAACATGACATCATGATAAAATTGCTGAAAGACAAAGGTGTAGACACGCGAGATATAAGAATAATCTATAACTTATACTACAATCAGAAGGCAGTGGTAAGCATTGACAACTACAACTCAGAGGAAATTGAGATTATGAAAGGCGTAAGACAAGGATGTATAATGTCTCCAACATTGTTCAATTTATATTCTGAAAACATTATGAATAAAGCACTTGAGGATGAAATAGCCGGCATAATAGTGAACGGAATACCAATCAATAACATCAGATATGCTGATGACAGCATTGTAATGACAGAATCAATGGAGGACCTAAACAGAGTAATGGAAAAAGTAAGAAAGGCAAGCGAAGACCTCGGATTAAGCTTGAACACGAAAAAGACAAAGTTCATGGTCATCACAAAGAAAAACATCAATAATGCAGAATTGCGTATTCAGGGGGAGCAAATAGAACGAGTAAAAAAATACCGGTATTTGGGCACAACAATAAATGACAACAATGACAATACACCGGAAATTATTGCTAGAATAGAACAGGCAAGAAGTACTTTCGTAAGATTGAGAGGCGTCTTATGTAGCAAAGATTTGTCGCTGACTCTTAAACTAAGACTAATAAAATGCTACGTCTGCTCTGTACTCCTCTACGGAATGGAGGCATGGACATTAAACAAATATACACAGAATAAACTGCTATCCTTTGAAGTGTGGATGTACAGAAGGGTCTTAAGAATCGCCTGGACCAAGAAAGTAACAAACAAGGAAGTTCTGAATCGCGTGAATAAGGAAGAAAATGAGCTGCTGGCAGACGTGAAGTGACGTAAACTACAATATCTGGGTCACGTCATGCGCGGAGAGAATTACCATCTGATACAAATAATTATGCAAGGAAAAATCCAGGGCAGGAGAAGCATCGGTAGAAGAAGGATGTCTTGGTTACGTAATTTGAGAGAATGGTACAACTGCAACTCCAACCAACTGTTCCGAGCGGCAGTGTCCAAGATCAAAATAGCTAACATGATTGCCAAACTCCGGACCGGAGAGGGGACATGAATAAATCCCTTCGATTTCCAGCCCTGATATTATCCAGTTAATTGTCTTGCATTCCGATATGACCCGAAATCCATATAAGTCTGATATTCAAGCGAATCCCTCGATGGTTTGGCCTTTTCTGCCTCAGACAACGAATTTTTCTATTCACCTTCGTAGTCTATAAAAAAGTTACGTTACTGGTTTTAATTAAAAAGAAAGCTGAAAACGGGAGAACCGAACTGTAACCGACACGATATATCGAGCGCGTCTCCGTGTACGGCATCCTTTAGTTGTCAAATTCGACTAATTGTTACCGATAGTTACACAAAAATATGACTTTAATATTGAATGGGAAGCAGGACGTACTTAGCGTCCGCGTCACGGTCGGTTATAACACGCTCGCCCTGCCGATTAAATTCCTTTCAGAGCGGCTCTCTTGCTGCCGCTTTCCATTCGAATCACCGCGGCAGATGGAGCGACCGCCGTCGCTTTGTCACCTATCGTTCCCGATCACGGCCCGTCATTTTCCCATCACGTGCGCTCTACAAAATAAACAAAAAAAAATGAAAAAATCAAAATACAATCTGCGTTGAAACAATTTTCTGTCGGGGCTGTCGGGAAAAGAGCACCGTATTTAATTTTGCAGTCGAGAATGGAATGATTTGAATTACAATTCACATAGAGCAAAATATCAGGTTCTCAACTTAATTCTTGGCCTTTTTTTAAATACCTTCGGTATTTATTTAATGGGTAGTTTCATAAGTTCCCACCGTTTTTATAATTCGTTTGTTTTTCCTCCATTTTTATTTCGTTTCGTCAAGTGTATATCCCTTCCTTACTCTACAGAACTATTGGCCTCATGTTTAGGAAAAACGTAATTTTAATTAACTTCGAGGATTTTGCAATGGAAATTCAAGGCGCCAAAAAAAAAAATATATATATATATATATATATATATATATATATATATATATATATATATATATATATATATATATATATATATATATATATATATATATATATGATCTAAGTAGAGTAGTGGGAGTGTTTCGTATACTGGGAAATGCTGGAGAAAAACAAGACGGTCAACTGAAGCGGCCCGATCAACAGGGCCACGACAATACATGACCTCACACATTAAACATCAAGGAGGCCCTGAATGATCTAGAATGAGAAGCTCCTTCGCATCCGCCGTACTTTGTAGGAACACCTACTACCTTTATATTTACGGTTTAGGTGAGAGGTGGGTCAATTGGACCACGGGGCAATTGAATCAGTCGACGATAAAAATAAAAAAATGAAACATCCTCTTAGAATTATCTTGTAATATGTTAACCCCTGATTTGCCCAAAATTTGGAATCATTGTGATCTAATTTTGAAAAATGAAAATTTTTGTGCTTATGGGCATGGAAACTTTTTTATTAGTTCTCGACAAAATGTTTAATAATATTTCAATTTTTAAATATCATCATAAAATTTCAATTATAATATCTCCGTATATCTGAAATTTACAATCAGTAGCGGCTCGTGAGGGAGGGCGTTGGGGCGCCACGCCTCCCGCATTTATTACAGTAAATATTTTTTCAGAGCAATACACCATATTTTATTTCCGTTCAGTTTCTTTTCTTTAACTCATTTTCCTTGTTCACCTCCTGAATAGAGTTTCATTAGCAAGGAAAGTAGAAAGGAGGAAGGGGAAAGCAAAAAAAATCTTCTGTAGCACTATTTTCTTCTACGCCCTCCCACTTTAAAAATTTTCAAGCCGCCACTGTTAACTTGATTTATAGCGAAATAATATTTTAATAATTTTTTATTTACTAATTACCGCAATAAAATTAGATGGGGTCAATTGAATCATCAATCGTAGGAGCGGTTGAATCATCGAAAGCATCAGACTTGTGCGTGTATCTCGACCTCAGACGAAAAATACTTATAAAGCTAAACAATGTAGCTTTTGTTATTGAGATATTTTGTAGAGAATAGTTTATTTATTAAAGACTGTCAAAATTATTCAATAATTGTTGTAAGTCAAGAAAGGTCGAATTATTAGACAAAAAATCATTTTTCCCAAGTTGAGGTTATAACTTAACAAATTGATGACAGTCAATATATAATAGATGTTTTTACAAATTTTTCGACTTCTACTAATTTCAGTATCCTATAAATATACTAATTGAATTATTTTTTTTTTGATATAGATAACTAAATGCCCTGTAAACGTATGAGGAAAACTAAACGTGGTGAAGTATCCACTGGAATCTACGAAACGGTATGTAAAAGAATTTTGGAATCTAAAGAGACAACAAGAAGTGTTGCTAAATTATTGCATCTTTCTTACACAGTATTACGGCGGTATCCTTTAAAATTTAAGAAAAGTGAAAATTTGAATGCTGGGTACCATCCTCACAACAAGGTCTTCGTCGCTGAACAAGAACGTTTATAAGTCGACCACTACTTAACATCTGCTAAATTATATTATGGATTAACAACGATTGATTTAAGAAAGTTGGTATATCAATTTGCTTTTCGTAGTGATATCACAAAAAGACATCCGGAGATATTTATTAGAGTTCCAGAAGCTACAAGTCTTGCACGTGCAATGAATTTCAATAAACCTAATGATAGCAAGTTTTTTGGAAATTTAAGTGATAATGAACGTTATCACTTTAGATCAGAAAATACATGGAATTTAGACGGACATGCATTGACTACTTTTCAAAAACCAGTTGCTATTATTGCGTCAAAGAGGATTAAGCAAGTAGGATCCATGACTTCATACAAAAGTGGCACATTGGTAACATTAACAGCTGTAAATGCTATTGGTAATTCAATGCCTCCTTTTTTTGACTGTCCTAGAAAAAAAATTAAAAACCACTTTTTGAGAAGTGGATCTATTGGCTATGTTGGTTCCGCACACCAATCGGGATGGAATGTAAGAAGAAGATTTGTTATTGAATTTAAAGCATTTTGTTCAGAACGCCAAGCCTTTTGAAAAAATCAAGTTTTGCTGGTTCTTGATAACCATATCTCCCATATTTCTATTTCTGCTATCAATTACTGTCGAGAATACATTATTACACTTCTATCGTTTCCTCCAAACACGTCTCATAAGCTACAACGACTTGATAGAAGTGTATTTGGCCCAAGTGTATTAAACACCGGTTCAATATTGAATCCGATCGTTGGAGTAGAGATCATCCCGGGGTCTGTATGACTATTTGTGAAATTCCAGCAATAACTGCGGCAGCGATGTCGTCAGTAACACTAAAATATTAGTGCTGGTTTTAAATATAGTGGTATTTATCAGTTTAACCCAAATATTTTTCTGATGGAGAATTCTCACCTGCTATTGTTACTGACATGCCACAATCAACTCCTTTAAACGAAATATTTGATCAACCAGTAGAGTCATTAAGTAACAATCCAATGAACGATGATAATAACAGTCTTCAATTACAATGAACTCCTCAAAATGATAATAACAACCGTATATTACTTGACAAAACTAATCATACACAAGTAAATATCGGTACTCCATCACAAATACGTCCGTTACCGAAAGCTATACCAGCTAAGAAAACTAGAAAGGGTCGTGTACGTAACAAAACTGCAATATATACTAATACTCCTGAAAAAATTGAGATAGAAGTGAAAACTAACGACAAAAAATACTAAAGAAATTAAATTTAACTGAAAAATCAAAAAAAAGTAGAGTAGTTAAAAAAAAAGAAATAAAATGTATGTTAAAAGTTTTTAAGAAAATAAATATTATATATTCGGTAAAAGTGTGTAATAATAGTATTAAGATATAATAACTAATAAATTATTTATTAAAAGTGTTTGTTTTTGTTGCTAATACCTTTGGGTCAATTGACCCCAACTAGTGGTTCAATTGCCTGCGCTGGGGTCGGTTGAACCACTTAAAACGTTTGTACAATTATATATATATTTTTTAATTATAATAATTTGTTTAATAATTTACCTATCGGAAATAATAAAGCAAATAATACAGTCCTATATTATCTAAAGAAAAATAATTATTATTATTTAATTCTATTAAAAAAAAGCATTAATGTATTTTTGGTTCAATTAACCCCCCTCCCCCCCAACTCCCTTTTTATATACATTTACAACAGTTTTCAGACAACTGTAGAATAACAGATCGAAAACTTGGTGATTTCATTATATAAAGTTATTCCGGCTTTTTTCGCGCTAGATTTGGCCAATATGATGCTCGTGGAACGATATTTGTTTAATTTTTAGCGAAAAATTAACGAATATTTGTTGCGGTGTGTAGCACTACAATCTCTTTGCTTTTGGTAATGCTTTCTTTTCAGGGTCATGTGGAAGGTCTTCCTGAACGAGGTTCATCTTCAACCGTTTCTCTACCATCACTAAAATCCTTGTACCACTTGTAAATTTTATTTTTTACATAGTCTCATCACTGTGACACTTTGTTAACATTTTTAGTGCACTAGCACAAGAAACTTCTTTTTTTAAAAAAGATTAAAATTAAAAACTTTTAACAATTACAAAATACGCTATATGGTCAAAGCTCGTTTTTCACAGGGGCTACGTTCAGTAAATATGCCGCGAATACAGAAACTGCTTAACATCTGCTAAATTTTATCATGGATTAACAATGATTGAATTAAAAAAGCTGGCATATCAATTTGCTTGTGAAAATAATATGAAGTATCCCTCATTATGGGAAAACAATAAACAGGCTGGTAATGATTGGTGTAAATATAACACGAAAAGACATCCGGATATATCTATTAGAGTTCCAGAAACTACAAGTCTTGTATGAGCAATGAATTTCAATAAACTTAATGTTTAAAGAAATTTAAAAAGTGTTAATGAGCATTTTCCCTTTACACCAGAAAATACATGGAATACAGTTGCTATTATTGCGTCAAAGGGGATTAGGTAAGTAGGACCGTGACTTCACACGAAAGAGACACATTGGTAACATTAACAATTGAAAATGCTATTGGCAATTTAATGCCTCCTTTTTTGTCTATCCTAGAAAAAAAATAAAGACCACTTTTTGAGAGGTGAATCTATTGGCTGTGTTGGTTGAGCAGACCAATCGGGATGGAATGCAAAAAGAAGATTTTTTATTGTATTTAAAGCATTTTGTTCAACACGCCAAACCGTCTGAAAAAATCGAGTTTTGTTGGTTCTTGATAACCATAGCTCCCATATTTCTATTTCGGCTGTCAATTACTGTCGAGAATACTTGATTACACTTCTATCGTTTTCTTCAAACACGTCCCATAAGCTACAACTTCTTAATAGAAGTGTATTTGGCCCAAGTGTATTAAGCACCGTTGTAATATTGAATCCGATCGTTGGAGTAGAGATCATCCCGGGGTCCGTATGAATATTTGTGACATTCCAGCAATAATTGCGGCAGCGATGTTATTATTAACACTAAAAATGAGTCCTGGTTTTAAATGTAGTGGTATTTATCCGTTTAATTCAAATATTTTTCTGATGAAGAATTCTCACCTGCTACTGTTACTGACATGCCACAATCAACTCCTTTAAATGAAATACTTGATTAACCAGTAGAGTCATTAAGTAACAATTCATTCAAGGATGAGAATAACATTCTTCAATTACAATTAACTCCTCAAAATGATAACAACCGTATATTACTTCAATTCTTCTATTGGAACCTTCTGTGAAAAACACTAAACTTGAAGAGATTTACCACTAAACACCACAACACTTTTTTGAACTGCTCGACGCACGTTTCGCTAACCATGTTAGCATCATCAGGAGATGATTTAATCTAATTCTAAAACTAAACTGTGTTCTATTTATATGAAAACCATACGTAACAAAGCGAATAAAAATCATGAAGCGTGAAGTGTACTACGCCTTACATTAATAACTGAAAAAGTTGACTTAAAGGAATCGGTCCTTTATCTCGGTTCATGATTTTCTTGCATTTTTCTATTTGAACGCTTTCATATACATCCAAAGCCCTATTATTATTAACACTTTTAATTAGGCTTAAATCTATAATATCTATACTGTAGTCATACTGTGGCAACACAAGATTTTTCATTTCTCCCGTATCTAACGTAGGCAATATGTTCTATATACCTTGTCAATATGGATCTTTTTGTTTGCCCAATATACCTTCGATCACAGTCTTGACAACTAATTTCGTAAATCTCTGACTTTTCACGTTGCTCTACTTTATCCTTTAGATTTCCCGGAACTCCTCTTAATTTATTATATGGTTTGTACACAACCTTAATGTCCACTTTTTTCAAAATTTTGTCTAGTCCTCTTGTCAATTGGGCATCAAATGGTATTACCATGATTTTCTTTGTGTTCTGATCCTTTTGGAAAGTCGAAGATTTTTTCAATAATTTTCTGAACTTATCTTTTCTAATTAGTTTATCTAGAATGATCTTATTATAACCATTCACTTCAGATACCTCCATAATTAATTTTAATTAATAGTTATAATTATCATTATTTAAAGGAAAATTAATTAATTTATTTACCATAAAATTTAAACATGATATTTTCAGAAAAACCACCACCACTTCGAGATATATTCCTAACGATTCAAATCATAGCTTCCAAAATAAGATGGCTAGTTTAAATTTTAGTTGTCAAGATAATTATAACAAAGAATTAAAATTAATTAGGGAGGTATCTGAAGTGAATGTTTATAATAAGAACATTGTAGATAAACTAATTAGAAAACAAAAGTTCAGAAAATTATTGAAAGAACCTTCGGCTTTTCAAAAGGATCAGAACACAAAGAAAATCATGGTAATACCATTTGATGCCCAGTTGACAAGAGGACTAGACGAAATTTTGAAAAAAGTGAACATTAAGGTAGTGTACAAACCATATAATAAATTAAAAGGAGTTCTGGGTAATCCAAAGGATAAAGTAGAGCAACGTGAAAAGTCGAGGATTCACGAAATTAGTTGTCAAGACTGTGATCGAAGGTATATTGGGCAAACAAAAAGATCCATATTGACAAGATATAAAGAACATATTGCCCACATTAGATATGGGAGAAATGAAAAATCTTGTGTTGCCCAACATGCAATCGAACATGACTACAGTATAGACATTAGTAATTTAAGGTTAATTAAAAGTGTTAATAATAATAGGGCTATGAATGCATATGAAAGCATTCCAATAGAAAAATGTAAGAAAATCATGAACCGAGATAAAGGATCGATTCCTTTCAGTCAAATTTTTCAATTATTAATGGAAGGCTTAGTACACTTCACGGTTCATGATTTTACATACTTAGGTATGGTTTTCATATAAATAGAACAAAGTTTAGTTTTAGAATTAGATTAAATCATCTCCTGATGATGCTATTATGGTTAGCGAAACGTGCGTCGAGCAGTTCAAAAAAGTGTTTTTGTGTTTAGTCGTATATTACTTTACAAAAGTAATCATACACAATTAAATATCCGTACTCCATCCGTACTCCATAAATACGTCCGTTACCGAAAGCTATACCAGCTAAGAAAGCTAGAAAGGGTCGTGTACGTAGCAAAACTGACCAAAGAAACCAAAAACCAAAGAAATTAAATTTAACTCAAAAATCAAAAAAAGTAGTGAAAAAAAAGGAATAAAATGTATGTTAAAAGTTTTTAAGAAAATAAATATCATATATTCGGTAAAAGTGTGTAATAATAGTATTAAGATATAATAACTAATAAATTATTTATTAAAAGTATTTGTTTTTGTTTCTAATACCTTTGGGTCAATTGACCTCAACTAGTGGTTCAATTGTCACTGCGCTGGGATCCGTTGAACCACTTAAAAGGTTTGTACAATTATATATTTTTTTTAATTATAATCATTTTTTGAATAATTTACCTATTGGAAATGATAAAGTGAACACACTACTATATAGTTATCTAAAGAAAAATAATTATTAATATTTAATTCAATTCAAAAAATATATCATTAATGTATTTTTGGTTCAATTGACCCCCCTCTTTCCCAACCCCTTTTTTATATACATTTCCGACACTTTAGAGACAACTGTAGAATAACAGATCGAAAACTTGGTGATTTGATTGAGTTGCTAGATCTGGTAAATATGATAGTCATAGAACGGTATTTGTTTCATTTTTAGCGAAAATTGACGAATATTTGTTGCGGTCTAAAAAGTAAAGTTTTGGGTTTAGAGGCGCATCATCAACTAAGAAGGCTATTTAGCGACTGGGCCTATATCTTAAGGTGTGCTCCGAAGCACCTTCATCAGCTACCCCGGTCATCACCCCCCTCGGGCTATCAACCCTTGGTTTTGTGCTTAACCGAAAGTATCTCAAGAAGCTTACCGACTGGCGAGTGACCAACGTAGAAAACCTCTCAGAAGGCATCCGGCCTTACCCAGCCTCAAACTGGCGTGATTGAGTGGTGAGGCCTTGTCAGATTTTACACTTTTACCTAGAAACATTCACAAGAAATTTAGAAAAACTTTTTTGCCTAGTACGGGATTCGAAGGCACTCCCCATTAACTGCCGTATCGTAAGGCTGACACCTTAGTCACTACAGCTAATGAGGCTCCTTGTTGCGGTGTGTGATGGTGCATTATCGTGATGTAGAAACCGTGCATTGTTTTGTAACAAACTCACTATGCTTTCTTCACAGGTTGATGTGGAAAGCTCTAGCATCATTAAAATCCTTGTACCACTTGAAAATTTTATTTTTTATATGGTCTCGTCGCTGTGACACTTTCTTAACATGTTTAGTGCATTTGCACACAAATACGATTTTTATACAAGATTTGAATCAAAAACCTTTAACAATTACAAAACTATACAGTCTATAATTGACTATACAGTTAAAGCTCCTTATTCGCGCGTTCGCATTCACGTCCTCCATCCACCCGAGATTATTTTCTGAAATAATCGCAACATTTCACTGCTGGTAAGATGGGATAAGGTTTCCGTAGTCGAAAGCTACTCACAAAACCGTTATCTTCTTTCTATTCCTTGGTGTTTCCGCTGCTTGGCAGCCGGACGGGGTGGGCCAAGCGCTTCACACCATTCCACTCTGGGGGACAAGTACCAGAGGGGAGTGTAGTCTTAAGATATTATTTTGCTATCTCATTTGCCGATGACACTGAAGGTATTTCCACTATTCTTATCGTACTTACCTATTGTAGCTGAAATAGAAAACACTTCAACTTCACTAACTTCTATCTTTTTTCCAAACGTGGGACATGGTGGTCCCAATCGCGCGATGGTCGCGATCCCTCGTTGGGCAGCAGTCAACCTAGTCTTCCACAAGTTGAAGTTTCGGTCGTCTGTGCCGTCTGCTACCCAAGGCTGCGTTGTCTTCCGGACGGTAGTCCGTTAACCTACGCAGTTATTCACTTGAGTGGTCAGTGATCTTCAGGAAGGCTTTTTCTGCCTTTTTCTTGCATGCACTGTCTAAAGGGAGTCGACATCATCTCTCTATATATCTATATATTAGAGATAAACAAGTGGACATTCAAATCTAGTCCACTAGCTTGTTCTCATAGTTTCCCAGTAGCTAGATCTATGATTTTGCCATGTAACCCCACGCAATCAATCCGTACATTATGGCGCTTTTCACTAATAATTTAATCATTAGGATTTTTTGCTTTATGTCTAATTTGCTGGTTCTGTAAATTATCTGCAACTTTTGCATCTTTGCAACGATCACGGCTTTAATCCATGCGTTGTTTGCATGTTGTTTCCATGGCATCTTCTTGTCGAACGTGATGGTTAGATACTTTACAGTATCCTGCTATGCCACATTTTCATCCTCTATTTACCTTATTATATACCAGAAATCGTGAATAGGGAATAGTAATTTGTACGGGATTATAGGTAATATATTTCAATAATATTAATAATTATTATCAGGCTCAGGCAATGGTTTAAAGATTTTTTTTTATCTTGCCGCTTTTAAAAGGTCTTTCGTTTCGGATTGATATTCGGCTGTGGCATTAACAATTTGCCTTTTAAAAACAAGATTTCTTTCCATAGACGGATCAATTTTTATGAAATCACAAAGATCATTGTCCATTCTTAAACTTCACTTAGGTTTTTTAAGTTTAATGTCACCTTTTTAGTTTTCGTTGAGGCTTTCTCTTCAATGCAATGGGGATAAAGCATTTCCTTCAAGTCGGTTTTAGTCAAATGTTCAGCAATTCTTGAATGTCATTTGATTCTATCTATTCGAAACCATCTCGTCCTATGCCATTTGCAACTGGAGCAATATTTTCAGTTAATGTTTAAATTTGCATGGATTCTTCATCATTACAGAGAGTTAGATAAGGCCATCGTTTTTTTTTCAGCAGGATTTCAATGTATATTGCTTCAGCTCTTACAGTGATTCTTTCATGTTAACAATGCATTTTGCTGTGTCAAAATATTTCCAGTATTGCATAATATTCATATCAGGATCACATTCCATGGTGTCCAGTATAATTTTAAAGGTTTGCCTGATGCATGTTAATAGAACTTAGTTAAATAGGTCTGGAATATTCCTTGGCCCATAGGTTGGAGTAAGGGCGTCCTGTTAGGAGGCATAAATATCACCTTTATATTTGGCCCAATTCGCTATTCAAGCTCACGATGGCGACCTGGAGCATTGTCATGAAATGAAAAGCCTTGAAATCTAAATTATTTTTCTTTAAATAAGAAAAAGAAAAAACGAAATAATCAATAAAACAAATAATTCAACAAACAAATCAAACAAACAATTTTCAGAAACGAAACAATCCCGGAACTAGTCACAGAAAATGCCATTTGTAACCCGTTCTTTCTTGTTTGAACGCCAAAATACTAGTAGGTTATTCTTGTTGTGATTTTTTCAAGTCCGAGGTTTTACCGATCTGTAAAGCATCAGTGGCTTATTTAAACAATCTCCTGATGCATCACAACAGAGCAGCAGTGTCGTTCCTGAACAACATCAATTTGCATGTTTAAAAGGAAACTAAAATCAAATCAAACCCCTAAACCCTATTGTGGTTTGTGAACATTACATCATTATTAGTTTCAAATCGTACTGTTAAATGGTATCAGAATCTCTAAAATATGTAATATATCGCGTGTTTTTTTATGAGGGTTTGACTTGAAGCTTATTTTGCCTCTAGGTGATGAAAGTTGCTGTTTTCTTTTGGCATTTATAATACTTTTCTATGATAAATTGTTTTCAGATGGTTTTGAATACTAAATTTGAATGGTATTTTATTAATGATTTAATTATTAATCGTATAAATTATAGTTTTTTAAATAAAGCAAATAAGTAAAGTTAGTGTTGTTCAATAACAACATTAGAACTGTTAAGTAATTTTTTTTATTTTTGACAATTTTTTTGCAGATATTCAATCGTAGGTTATCTGATTATTTTGTTCGATTTTATGCAGATTTTGTATGAAAAGTAAATATGGAAGGAATTAATTGAAACAGAGTAACAGATGATTATATTTTTATTTAGTTTGATGGAAATACTTCGGAAGTAGATGGAAAAGAAGCCTTGTTAGATAATGAAGATGGACTATTACTGAAATTATGTGATGATGTACATCATACAGATAAAAAACAGCCACTTAAACCCAAATATGACGGTGTTATAGACTCACTGTGCTCAGCTGAACTTGAAATATATCCATGTCATACACCCGAATCTGAAATTGAACCAGAAATAGAGAGTGTGAATCCACCACACACGCCTGAACCTGAGATAAACCCACCTTACTCACCTGAAACTGATGAAATTGATCAACCTTGCTCCTTTGGAAGTAAAAAGGAGCGGACGGCTACACAACAAAGGGAGCCAAAAAACAAAGCAAAGTCAAATACAAAAAAATGGCCAAAAACAAAAAATAATTCTAAAAGCAAATAGAATCAACCAAGGAAAAGCAATCAAGGAAACCAACCAAGAAAAAACAAACTACAGAGAAAATGATTTTCCAAGGATGTGACTTTGTGCCTTCAGCAAGTGAATGAGAGGGTTTCGTGCCACTACCTACCTCCAGAAGAACATAAAACTTCTTATGAATATTATAAATTTTTTATTCAACATGACATAATCAAGGAGATATCGGAAGCAACCATGCCTATCAAGAAGATGCGAAAATTCTAAATACAAACCTATCAGAAATTGAGCAGCTGTTTGGCATATTTCTTCAAACTGGAATTGTCAAAATGCCAAGTACGAGAATGTATTGGACTACAGAATGTAGGTACCCACCCATAGCGGACGTTATGTCGAGGAACCGCTTTCAAAAACTATTGACTTACCTACACATTGTAGATAATACAAACCAAAAATCTAACTCTGATCCAAAGCGCGACAAACTGTTCAAGTTACGCCCTTTTCTTCAAGCTCTCTTCGAGGGCATGAGAACCATCCCAAATGAAGAATACGATAGTGTAGGTGAGCAGACGGTTCCGTACAAGGGCCGTGCGGCATAAAACAATACATAAAAAAATAAGCCGCATAAATGGGGCTCAACAGTTTTATGAGAGCAGGATTATCTAGAATAATGTATGATTTTCTGCCTTACGTGGGTAAAGGAACTTGTGGGGCTTTTGGGCTCGGATTTCCAAGAGATGTGATTATGGCGTTATGCCAAAGTTACCATCAGCTGAAAATTTTGAAGTTTTTTTAACAATTGGTTGTGTTCACTTCAATTGAGTGCAGCACTAAAGGATAAGAAAATCTTATGTGCAGACACTTATTAGGGGACACTCGATTAGAGACCTCTCGCTGAAAAAGATAAGTTGAAAAAAATTGGACATGGTACTATAGAAAAAATAAAAAAAAAATACCAAGAATCTCTCTTTAGTCAGGTGGTACGACAAAAAAGCCATAAACTTTGAGTCAAATTATGTTTCTACTGAGCCAGAGTTGAAATGTAAATGATGGAGTTTTGCTGAAAAAAAGTCTATAGAAATTATCTAACTATATGTGGTGAAATAATATAATAAGATTATGGGTGGCGTTGATAAAGCTGACATGCTTCTTGAACTATATAGAACAGATATTAAGTAAAAATGATTGTATATAAGAATTATTTTATGGTGTCTTGGGATCGCTATAGTAAACAGTTGGTTACTATACAGGCGCCATCAAGAACAACATGAGATGAAAGCTGAATGTTCGCTGCTGCAGTCTCAAGCTAGCATATCAGCTGGTCTAACCAAAGATATTCCAAAGGTCTACCAAAGGTAAAATGGGTCTAGGCCGACAAGGGACCTACCAGCAATGAACAGCTACAGCAGCGGCAAAAAAGAATTCCATTAGCCCCAAGGCCTATAAATGATATTAGGTATGATAATGTAGGGCATTTTGCTTTGCAATTCGTTGAAATGCAGGGAAGACGTAAACCATATCCAAGGGGTTATTCATTTGTAATATGCGAATAAATGTAATCTAGTGTTGTACAAAATACAGGAATCGTTTTAAAAATATTCCCACCAAATGATTATAGTTTTACAAAAATGTGAATTTTTGTTGCTTTTAAATTGCCAATTATTTTATTTGATGTTCCTATAAGTTTTATTTTCTAATTTTAAAGATATTTTTAAATATGTATCTTGAATATATTAAAAATATTGCTATTGTTTATTATCATTTCAAAAATATTGGACCAAAACCTTACTTATAACTAAAAAAAATGACATGGTAGGCACCTTAAAAACCCAATGTTGTTCCAGAACAACAATAAATATAAAAATAATGAATTAATTTTAATTAATAAAAGTACTTTTTGCGATTAATAGACACCATAGTCACTAAAAAATGCCAAGCAATATTTTTTTTAGTGTTGTTTTCTTAATTTGGGTCAGAAGGGGTTAAATCCAGAGGCGGGCTTTTCACTTTTGGATATAAAAGTTTTGTCTGGCATTTTTTTCCCAAAACATCAACAATTAACTTTGAAAATTTTTCTGGGTATGATACCGATTTATGCGATTCTCTATGATCGTTCATATATGTCAGTAAATTTCCTTTTCTTTATGCGATTTTCTATGATCGTTCACACATGTCCAATAATTTAGGTAAGTAATATTTAACATAAACATTTTCAAATAGATCTAAATTTTCTGCTCATGATTGATTATATTCAATAAGAACCGTTGCAACTTCTTGCAATGTCCATAACATAAGTAACACTTGGATCGTTTTAAAATGTGAAGATTTCCTTGGATTTGATGATAGTAATTGGGGCTCCCATTGACAACTACTTCATTACTGTCATTGTAATAAATAATATAACTACTGTTATCTTTCAATTTTTCTGTATATATATGACATATTATACCATATATATTTATATATTATACCTTTTTCCCAAAGATTCAAACGCAAATTTCCTTTTAATATTAAAATCAAATATATTGGGCCATTTTTTCTAACATTGTTGACAAAATGATAATTACAGGCCAGTTCCCGAAGGTAAGGGTTTCCCGATCTAGTCGTCTAGAAATTACGCAATCATTTTTATACGTCCATGTCATCTTATAAATATTTAATATTACCTCACAAGATTTAACACTGTTTTTCGCTGAGATAAATCGACAGGAAATGTAAAAAGTCTACAAATTTTTTTGTTCACTGTAATGTTTACAGTCTGGCACAAAACACATCACCACTTTCAACTAAAACACAAACACCAATATTATTAATATAATTTATATAAGAGATTTTGTAAAACATCAACTTACCAATAATAGATTCAACAAAATATATCTGAAAATCCTCCCAAAAAACTGAAATTGACACTCATAAAAGGCAAAGTAACATAACCTTAAATTTACTTCCACACAAGAAAAGATCGGATTAAAAACGTTTTACGAGCAATTCAAATATGTTAAATGTACTGAGGATTATGAAACTGTTAGAGAAATTGCTTATTAAACTTGTAAAGAGAAGAAAATGACTAACAAAAATTCTCTTATGAAAATTTCACATTTTCGTTGTTTGGAAAGGTTCGATAAGCTCCACTCATTACTGATGTCAGCGCTTAGGATGTCTGAGAATGGGACAGCACCCAAGATTGTAAATATATTTAATCTCCATTGCAGTCTTTGTTTTTCGCACGCGATAGAAAGAAAACAATAGCGGCACAAACTTGTCTGTGCCCAAAACACGTGTTCTTTAATCGTCACCGGGAATAACATTATGGATGTTATACTATAGAAGTCGCAAGAAGCGTAATCAAGGACAGAACAAAGAATAAATTAATATAAAATCTAAAATTATTTTTTCCACTTCATTTTTTAATTTTTAGGTAGGGCAAGTGCCCACGTGCCCTTATAGACCAACCAGCAGCTTCTCCAACAATTTTGAGCAACAATTTTATGCAATGATTATAGCACCTTGAACTTATTGAATCAACTTTCCGATGCTTGAAATCCTCCATCCGTATGTTCATTACCAGGTTCTTTAAAATGTGCGTTTATAAATAGTTTGATACATATTTGTTTTGAAAGGTAACTGGTATAAAAATACATGTTATTCTAAAAAAAAACTATATCACTGATTTTGGATCCGCGAATAAAAACATTGTTAGTCGCGAATAGAAGTAGTCACAATTTTTTAATCTGCGAATACTAAAACCGCGAATAACGGAACCGTGAATAAAGAACTTTGAATGTAATTTCTAGTTTAACAACTGAAAAGATACGAAACTTTTCTTAAATGTCAAGGACGGTCATACCAACTTAAAAATTTAGCGGCTATATCGATACGTAAAGCGCGCGAATTTTAAAATCAAAGTACTACATAAAATTAAAGACCCATAATGAATGATATTAACGATAACAGCGTACATTCTGATACAAATAACTACGTTATGATGTCTCTGGAGATTTACAGGAAACCTTTTAATGATGAAGGCCTGTCTCGAATCAAAACTCATCAAAAAGTTTGAGGAAAAACACCCCTCGCGGGTCGATGTTTTATTGCCCTTCGGTATCATTAAATATAAAACCTGGATAAGTTTTTCCAGTGGAGCGGGCCCGGTATGGCGCTAACCGGTCCGAAGATAGACGGGCTACTGCCGCTGGAAATCCATCCATCAAAGTCCGATAAGTTACAGTTGGCGTCCGCTTTACTTTTGCCGGTACCTCATATCAGATATATTTCGTTTGAAAAATGTTTATAGGAACATGAGTATTTACAATCTGGTAGGGCGCGCACCAGAATGCCTCGCTCTTTGACTGATGGATGGATGCAGTTGACGTAAAGGTTGTTCCACACTCGCACACAGTCCAGGAATTTTATCGATAGAAATTTCCGTGAGATAAGCATTGAAAAACATGTTTTAAAATTTTATGTCAAATCTGGTTAACGTCAAGTATACCAAAGCCATGGTTGATGGCTCATATTAAAATACATTGCTTTTCAAGTGAGTTTGGCTATTGGTACTACACAGAAGTTGGATGGAATCAAATTATGCAAAAATATACGCCTATATCTGAATTTGCCGTTAAATTAAGATTACCTTAATTTAGGAATTATAATTTAAAAATTTCAACCGCTTTTGGGCGATTTCTATAACTTTAAGTTTTCTTTTGTTTTCTCCGAAAAATGTTCTCTATATCACAAAGAAAGCTTTAAACTCAAACATCTGGCAAGCCACAATAATACTTAATTTTTAAGAGATGGCGCTGGAAACAAGGGTCGGTTTACAATCTAATCTCTTGTCATTTTGTTGCTACAACAGTACCTTTTAAAAAGCCGTTTAATATTTAAACGATTTCGAGTTAGCGTCATATTTTTTTGGTGAGGAAAATATATCGAGGTTCCAGCCAAATAAAGACCATTTGAGGCACGTACTGCTTTTCTTGTTCAATTAAAAGAAAAAATGCGAATACAAGCCGTTGTGTAAACGTGGAAACTTCAGGTGGCAATGTCCCAAGCAAAACGCCTGTGGGCGTTGGTTTAGACGATTCAAAAATGGTGATTTCGACTTGAAAGACAAAAAACCCGCAGGTAAACCGAAAAAAATTGAAGATTTCAAGAAGAATATGCTGATTGAAGATATGGTGAAAAATGGGTGCTACATCAGCTCAACGACAGACAGATGGAACAGTTTATATAAGTATATAAGTTTTGCTTTGTCGGCATCGACGAAAAACCTTTTTGCATGAGATCGTGACTAAAGACGAAAAAGGGATATATTTTGAAAACACAAAATGAAGAAGAGTATGCTTTGAACCAGGACAACCATCAACATCCACTTCAAGACCGAATCGCTTTGGAAATAAGGCAATGCTTTGCATTTGGTGAAAGGTGACGGGTTTCGTGTACTATGAGCTTCTGAAACTAAACAAAACTGTTAATATCGTTTACTACCATCAAAAAATGATCAGTTTGTATCATCCATTGATTGGGCTACAACACACGGAAAAGTGAATTCTAAACACGACAACGTCCCATCACACCCAGGGACAGTGGCCAGAGACATCATTTCTGCACTTAGCTGGGAACTCTTACCCTACTCACCATACTCACCAGACTTCCACTTGTTTCCGTTTAGTTCCGTTTAGTTCTTCCGACTACCACTTGTTTTTGTCGAGGTCTCACGCACTTTCTCTGAACACTTCAATAATTACGGAGATGTCGAAAAATGGTTTGATGACTGGCCCAACTCAAAAGGTGTACGATTTTTCTGGGAGGACATCCGCAAATTGCCAGAGAGGTGGAAAAAAATGTGCAGCTAACACTGACCCATACTTTGAATAAACAATTTTTTACCTTTCTTCCAATTTAAACGTATTTTTTTAAAGAAAAAATGATTAATTATTAACCGCCACACCTGGTGTTGTTTTATCTATCACTTATCTTATCTATCAACTTTCCACAACACTTTTCCTTATTGTACTTGAATTCTTTTTGACCAAAGAGTCATGACCCATTGAAACCCTGCTTTAGATCATCAGCATAGATGGTCTGTTATTGGGTGGGTTGGTATTGTCGGAGATCGCCTCCTAGGGCAATACGTTTTTAAAATAGAGTTATTGATGATGTTTTTTCAATTTTTTTTTGCAAGATAATTTTAAATAGCGGATTGAAAAATTGCCTTTAACTGTAGTTAGGCGAATGTGGTTACAGCTAAACGGCGCTTCTCCACATTTTAAGCAGGCAATATTGGCCATCAATTATGAATATAAATGGATCGGTAGGAGAGGTTCAGTACAGTGGTCAGTCGGATCCTCGGATTTAACAAAACTACATTTTTCTAATGGGGTTAAAAATGGGATTAAAAAACAAGTTTATCAAATGCCACCCACCACAATAGAGGACATTCAAATTAGAATAAAAAATGTGTTTATCAATGTTAATAAGGCAATGCTAATTACAGCCAATAGTTTTTTCGAACATAGGTTTAGAGTTTGTATTGCACAAAATGGTAGATATATTGAACATTTAATTAAATTATTGATTGATTTGTCCGTTACTTTGTGGCAGTTCATTTTTAAAATCGAATAAAACAATTTTATACTTTATTATCTATCACTTTTATATTTAAAAAATATATAAAAGTGATAGATAACAAAGTATAAAATTGTTTCATTCGATATAATTAAATTGTAGTGACTTTTTCATTATAAATGTTTGTAGTTAAACTGTCTTACTAAAAACTAAATATTTATGACGTGTTGTTTAATATAACAATAAGTTTGTTACATTATATTAATTGCTTTCTAATCAAATATTAAAACATGTGGTGACCTAAATTCTTAACATAACTTGACTTATCATGATTTTATTCATTAGTTTAATAATATCATAAAGCTTAAGGTGAATTGTGAAATTGTGACAAATAGATATAGGACATAGTTAACAAAAATAGAAGTATTTTGTTTTAGGAATATCGTAAAATGAAAAAATAGTAAACATTCTATTTAAAAAATTGAGATAAGTTTTGATTTTTTTGATTTATCTCAATTATCCTGGGACACATTGTATAACGTAGACAAATTTTGTTTACTTCAAAAGTTAAGACATAGATTCACTATTCCTCTACCAAAAATGATAATCCTAATTTAAAAAATAAATGATATATGACACTGCAAAATAGTGTCTGAAACTCCAATATTATTTACAAAATGGCGGATATCGGTAAAACCATTGGGTTTAGGTAGAGGACATATTTCACAAAATATGTTTAGAATCAATAGCAGAATACAAAAATGGATGAACATATAAGCTATTCTATAAGAAAAAAGAAAACTATGCCCCGCCACGGTTTTGTGAGACACCCTGTATATATAAAATTAATTTTAAATTATGCAGCCTATTTAGTTGTACAACTCCTATAATTAAATTACTGATTGATTTGTCCGTTACTTTGTGATAGTATAAAATAAAAGTGATAGATAACACAGTATAAAATCATTTTATTCCTTCTTATAATTAAACTATTTCTCTATCTCCAGCGATTATCAAGATATCAACCGATATCACACTATTGTAACACCCTGTTTATATATCTATATATACTGACAAAACGGAAAAAACTGACATCCAAAAAGAAAAACTTTCAAGCCTTATTAAATCCCAAAATCCAACACCCACGCCAACACCTGCATCGACCAATTTTGTACACAATTTTTCGAATACCCACATTAGCGATTCAGCCCATAGAGCCTTATCAAAAGGTTTTAATTTCGCAGTGACTCCTAACACTATCCCAGCAGAGAAAATAATTTCCCAAGCGGAAGATGCTTTATCCCGCTTACCTTCACTTGAAGCCGAAGAAACCCTTCAAGAGATTGCCAGAATCCTTCGTCGTTCCAAACCCCCGAGATCTAATTTTCCGTCTGACGAAAAACGTGCCTTACTTGAGTTACGCAGAAATTCAGACGTAACCACCAGTCGACAGAGGGAATGCCACGGTCATAATTAATATTGTTGACTATGAAATTAAAATGTCTGATCTATCAGAAAGTGCAGATTACAAGCAAATTCCTAACGATCCTACAACAAATCTAGAGAAGAAAACGCGCTCTGTCATCAATAACTAACTATCTATCTTCCATTGGATGATAAAATGGCTTTACTACCTCGCGAAAAATCTTCTCGTATTCCAAAAATGTACGGTCTCCCAAAAATTCATAAAACTGACATTCCTCTTCGTGCCATTGTCAGCGCATATCGTTCACCAATTCACAAATTAGCAAGATATTTAGCGAAAACTCTACAGCTGCTCGTGACTAAATCAACGCCCTACATCAAAAAATCCTCTCACTTCATTAAGCTTCTTCAAACGCACAGTATATCCGAAAGTGACATTGTTGTTAGGTTCGATATTGTATTGTTATTTACGAACATCCCCCTTCCAGAAACACTAGGCATTCTAAAAAACAAACATCACACATCAACGGATAATCTTAGTCTTATTGAACATTGCATGTCCAATACATATTTCATCTTCAAAATATAAATCTTTAAACAAATTCGTGGAGCTCCTATGGGCTCCCCTCTTTCTCCGGGTCATAGTCAATATTTTTATGGAACACTTCAAAACTCAAGCCATTAACAGCAGTTCGTTGAAACGTATTGTTGGTTTAGATATGTGGATGATACCTTCGTCATTTAGCTACCCGGAATACAACCTTAAAATATGTTCCATTCGCATTTGAACCGTATACACCCCCTGGTCCAATTTACAATGGAGGCTGACAATAATTCAGTCCTGCCTTTTCTTGACGTTCTAATATCAAAAACGTCGGACCAAAGCTTCTCATATTCAGTCTATCGTAAACCTACCCACACAAACCGTTATCTAAATGCGAACTCACATCATCATCCATCCCCATTAAATTCGGTGGTCAAAAAATTAGTTAGGAGACCTCTAAGATTGTCTGATAAGGAATATAGGCAAACAGAACTTAATTCCCCAGAAACGGCATTATTCAAAACGGCTATGACATACGTCAAATAAAAAGGCATATTAATAAAGTTCATGCAACTGGTCATACCAACCAGTCCACTAGAGAATTGTCCCAAAACCCCAAAGTTCTTCTGCCATACATCAAGGGAGTTACTGATAAAATTTGCCACGTATTCAGATCCCGTAATATCGAAACGATATTTACAATAGAAAGAAATATATCCAGTTTCCTTAGATCAGTGAAGGATAATATTCCACAAGACTCACATGGTGTCTATGAGATTCCTTGTTCTGGCTGCTTTCAATCATATATCGGCCAAACAAACAGACGTATCCAAAATCGCATATACGAGCATTCTCTCCTTATATATTTATATATATATATATATTCTATATATATATATATATTTATTTTATATATTATTATATTTATATATTATATATATATATATATATATATATATATATATATATATATATATATATATATATATATATATATATATATATATATATATATATATATATATATATATATATATATATATATATATATATATATATATATATATATATATATTTGGAAGTCGGCCAAAACATGGATTGTTGGCTGTGGATAGGGTTTCTCTATTCTTGGTGGCAATGTATATGTCGGTGCCCTGAACAGTCTGAACATCGCGAGACGAAACATATGCCATCCAGTTGAAGGGATGGGTGGCGCTCATTCCCGGTCAAACAACCCACAAAAATGTTGATGTATCTATATATATCATATATGTTGATATATATATATATATATATATATATATATATATATATATATATATATATATATATATATATATATATATATATATATATATATATATATATATATATATGTATATACTATATTAAACTAACGACTAACTAATAACGATAAGTTTAATAATAAAGGAACTATATTAAACTAACAGTAAGAAAAGTAGTTACACCCTAAACTCTATCGATCTAATACGGTAATTACTATAAATAATACCATAAGTGATAATGGTGGGAATTGAATTTTTTCAATGTCTAGATGCGCAACACAAATTTGAAATATAATTAGATTTAGATAATAAATATTATAAATAAAATAGTTATAAAAACGTTATAATTAAACAGTTAATTTAGTATATGCTGTAAATAATATAAAAAATACCGCGTGTAAAACAATTATATATACAGGAAAAGTTACCAAATTAATTATTATCTAATCAGTTATCACAAATAAATATATAAATATTGCTTTCAAAACAAGTAATAGTCTAGGACGTCTCATTAAAAGCAGTAAATGGCAAATGAATAAATTTGTAAATTAGTTTATTTTATTGAGTGCCGTTTATGTCCAAAAATATATGTTGCACAACCAAGAAGGTATTCTCCCACTAGGCTTAATGAAAATAATAGAATTTATTTTTATGAATAAATCTGAAAAGCTAAATCTCTAGATGGCTTAGAAATGTAGACTTTAATAGTTCTTTTTAGTTAAATTGATATTGCACATCTAGACATTGAAAAAATCGATTTTCTCACTATTATCGTTTATTCTGTTATTGGGTTTATGGACAGTTTAGGTTGTAAGTACTTTTTTACTAGTAGTTTAATATAATTCGTATTTGAAAAAGGCACTGTGTATCGAAACAATTGTAATACATACAACTTTTAAATATAGTGGAAATTTCGATATAAATTTTAGTTTGTTTATTTAAAATAAATTTTCATCAAGTATTCGGCTACCTTATTTAAATATAATTTTGTTTTAACAAAAAATATAAACTATTTTTTCCGGCAATGTTCCAAACAAATCTACTCGATAGCAAGCTATAAAATTATCTCAACTGTAAAAACAATTTTTATCGTCCAGCAGCTGCTCCCCCGACCCTCTCCCCCATTCTAACTTTTCTCCAACCCGTAAAACCTCCATCACTACTATGTAATAACTTAATGCTTGGTTCTAATTCCGGTTTTATTAACCATAATGATCCGAATTACCCTCTTCTGATCTTTGTTGGGACCCTTTTTAAGCGTCACTCTTCTGGTTTTATTGCATAAGGTCCGAGAGATCGTTGCTAAGTTCCGGCTCATTGGTTTGATATATTTTCAGTGGTGGCGAGAGGGAAAGCAGATCGGGAAACTTGGCGAGGGTAACTGAGCAATGTGGATTGTGTCAAGTTAGGTTTTGTGGCGCCAATTAAGATGAATAAAAGAGGGTGAAAAAATTTTGATTATGAAACTAGAACATACATTTAGCTTCGTTAAAAAATCAAAAACTCTCACTCAAAATATTCCTCAAGAAATGTATAGAGCTCTCATTTAATCCTATTTGAGTAGTGATTTATTTAAACTTGGGAACTATCATTTTTTTATGTTGAGTTATTTAAAGTTTGTTACCAAAAATATTACTAATGTTTCTCCTAGATCAGTCATCATGATTTGTTCGCCGTTTGGTTTTAAATTTATTGTATTTTCAGATTTTTATTCAGTTCTATACTTCGTTAAAGAAAGTTTTGTTTCATTAAGACAATGCTCCAATACACACATCCATCATCGCTATGACCAAAATCAATGAATTAATTCCTCATGCACCCTATTCGCCAGATTTAGCCTCCTCGGATTATTTTCTCTTTCCGCACTTGAAAAAATTGCTCAGTGGTAAAAAAATTGCCAATAATGAAGAGCTGGAGTCCTGAGTAACAAAACATTATTTAAAAGTATCTCTTAACCTTCCTTTAGTGGCTAGTGTATTAGTGGCATAGATCGTAAGATGCATTTTATTAAGTAATTAACTCTAATAAACTAAAATTTATTTAAAGGTTTTAACTCAGAAGAAAATAATATTGTTAGAGACATAAATGCTCAAAAACACATAAAAAAGACCATTCTAATACACGACAGCCGTTTTAAAAATACCTAAAACTATAAGAATTTTAAATCCTATTGCAAAATTAAATATTCTAATTTTTAAAATAACATTCACATATTACTTCAATATGCTCTAGACATAAAACCTTTTTACAGATTTCAGTACAACTGAAATATAGTCAGATATAGTACAACGTCCTGTAACTGTTAGCCTTGCAACATCTATGCGGGCTTGATCCAAACCACATACTTTTGATATTCGATTTCTCAAGGCTCTTGGAATAGTATCTCGGAAGTTTCCGCGATACTGAAGAAAATCTTTGCGAGTGACTTTTTCTCCCTATTATTTGTGCTATGAATTATAGAGACGTTGATACCAGCAATGTTCATCAAGCTGTAAAAAATTACCATCGAAGGTCTTACGTTATTATACATAGAGGATAATTTATCAACCATATCCGCACCACCTTGTTTTAGTATATAATCAGCTCGGGTTTTCCTGTTTCTTTATCTAACGCATCATCGAAGTGCATTGTAGATAACAAAAGAACAAGTTTTCCTGGTTTTGTTACATAGGAAACTAAAGTGCAATTTTCTCGAAAAGTAAAAATGCTTGATCCCTCTGGCCTATTTTTTCTTTGAATCAGTAATGGAGGTATTTCAGCTTTGTTTTTACGAGTTTGTGCCTAATATGCCTAATTTAGTTGATCCTAAGTGCATCGACTAATTCGACCCTTTTCTAATAGCTGCGATATACAATAATCCAAGTAATGCTTTTATCTCTGGAATATTAGCCTGCTTACAATTTCATTGTCGGATATAATTTTCTTTACTTTTTTTCTATAAATTTGTTCGTATTTTCAACAATTAGTTGTAAAATATTTTCGTTCCCAAATAGCAACAGGATCTTTGATAGCTCTCTAGTTATTTTTTAAGTCTAGAAGATGTTTGATAATGTTAATAGATCTTGTTCTAACGTTATTTTTCTGTATAAGATGCTTTTTTCATTTAGTTTTACGATTTTTTCTTAGAAGATACGGCCTCCCTGGTATATCGGCATCTGTGTCCACCTCCTGTTTGCTTTCACTATCTTCTTCTCTGATTTCTGGTGCGTTTTCATCCTCTTCAGCTTCATCATCAAATTCAAGTAAAACTTCTTATATTAATGTTGACAGTCGCTGCTTTTCCCATTCGTAAGCCATTATTAAGAAAGAACAAAACATAAAAAACAGAGCCAAAAGCTGAAACAAAAATTTACCTGTATACACAAAGTCTTGCTAATCGTTTTAGTGGCGTCGTTGTCTGAGACGGTAAGCGAAAGAACAAGTGCACTATTTAATATATTCGCACTGTAACTGACATGGAGTATCCTACATACGTTTATGGAGAGGTACTTTTCATTTGAACGTTTTGGTCGGGTTGATTCGTGAAAAGTTAAACAAACTAGATTATTTAAAAGAAATAACATTCGTTTTTTTGCATTTCATCAACATTTCATTGCATTGCATTTCACCAATATTTTCCATAGAAACGACAACATCCGCTTCTTTTTTTTTACTTTTATGGCATCTGCACCGATGCATTCAATTTAACATTTTTTGAACGATTCACGCCACATTAAGAAACACATGATTAATTGTTGTATTATAGCTCGTATAAAATTAAAACAGTTGCACGCCAATAAGCACGTGATCAACAATTTGACTGCTTTGTTGCCAGATTGCGATTAAACATCATAACCTTACTTTAGCGAATAATTTTTACAATTTAAGCTTTAATAAACTTAAAAAAAAAATAAATACCTAAGTAACTAAAATGCTTCGTTCAAAAACGATTAATATTTTTAAATATTTGAATAGTTATTAAAATCAAAAATTATATAATTACTAGTAACATTTATTGATATATAATATGCAAGTATAATATATGCATTAATATAATAACTTATCTTCAATCAAATATATGCTCTCAGTCACACCATTTCATTATTTCATTTTCTGTAAACTTGATTTTTTTTCTAGATCAAAGCTATTTTTCTTTCCTTGATATAACCTCTCAAAAATCTATACATTTTAGGGCAACATTAGGAAGTTCCATAAGCCCTCGTCTTGGATCATATTTCTTCCGTTTAAGACCTCCTTCTTTCAATATGTGGCAAAATGACATACGGAATTCATCAAACAGTTGTTTCTCTTTTAATTGCTCATGTAAGGAATTCAAAGTTACTTGCTGTTTTGAAAATGAAAATTTAACTGTGAGTACCACGTATAAACTACAAATTGAAACTAAAAACAATCTTTTCTATAATTCTTAGTACGAATACTTACAGTGCTCATATATAATATAAATGTTGTCATGATTAGAACTTGTATTCTGCAGTATTAGTAACCCTTTTAGTAGAATTGCACTTCCTATTCGATTTTAAAACTTCATTGATTTTCATCTTTTATGAAATAGTACTAACAGTGTATATACTCAGCCTTAAGGCTGCTGCTAAAAAAAATATGACTTAAAGTAAACATATCCAAGTATTAGCAAAAAAGGTAACAATGGACCATTACTGTCTCTTTCTTGTTCAAAATAGTGCATCAGAGATACTACTAACTCTTGACAATGACTATTTAACTGATTTCGAATTTTGCAGGCGCTACTCTGACATTATAACACAGTGGTAGTTCTTAAAAGAACTGTTTTCGATCGTAAGGTAAAACATGAAAGTAAACGTTCAAAGTACATATAGTATTATCTATATGATATGGCCTCCAAATGTGTCAATAAATATCAACTAGAAAAATTTTAAATTCTGTTTGATACTTTTATTTTTTAATTTATGTGGTGGTATTTCTGGCGTTCTTCAATATTACATAATTATATATAATTCTTCAATAGCATCTCAAACACTACTTTAAAACTAAGTTTTAGAGTAGTGTTTGAGAATGTAAAATCGTTTTACGAAACTTTAGTCACACACATTTAAAAATAAAAGTGATAGATAACAAAGTATAAAATTGTTTTATTCGATTTAAAAAAAGAACTATCACAAAGTAACGGACAAATCAATCAATAACATAATCAGAATTTTAACTCGAATGGTATGTCTCAAAGCAAGGAGTTCCCAAGTTCCTTTTTAAAAGGAACGTGGGCCTTGTTTAGTTAAGTTATTACCACATCTCTACCAAGACCAAGACGTTTTTAGGAGTCGCATTTTCCTGTATAGATTTCAAAAGAAATCATATAACCGCTATTGGTACAAATACTCTTGTTTTTATATCCAAAACGTATGGGTTTTACCATTATTATTATTTTGCATAATGCTTGCCACAGTGGGGAATCTTGCTCTCGTCGATTAATAAGACATCTTCTAATGATAACTGTGATATCTAAAATTCCGATTCATTACTTTAAGCTAAGGACGAAGTTTATAAAGTCTATCATTCTGGCTAATATTAACATTATCATTGAAATGTAAATGCCGCAGTAACATTTCAAATCCATTCAAGTGCATACTGTTAGACAAGACCTTCGGCACGTCTTCAGAAGAACTCCATATAACCTCTTATTCGGATACTTTCCATAACCCGAGAAAAGCATTGCCCCAAGTAAAGCATAAAATTGGTCTTTAGTGAAATTTAGCTGATTATTGTTTTGCACTCCCTAGCGGTTGAACAATTGATGATGAAGAAAACATCTACAGGAGTTTGAGCAGCTTTAGCCTCTAAGGATGACTTGCAAGGCACATACAATTTATTTTTAATAAGGTTAGGAGGTTTTTCTCACTTGTGAGGCTTTTTGCTTTGATTTTCTATAAACTTACGTTTTCGGCTTGTTCTTACTTTGGGGTCACCACTCGGTCCGGTGGAAATAGTCGTGCTAGATGTATCAGATCTTCTTCAACAGAGTCATCTTGCTTTCTATCACTTCACAGTTTTGTTGTATTATTTCACTGCACAAGTAATTTACATCACTAATGTCATCTGATTTGTAACTGTCTTCCTCGGTGTCTGCCCCCTGGTTCTCGGGAGTTCCAATATACACGTCCAGATAAGTTTGGTTATTAAAATCCTCATCATATTCAACCAAAGAAAACAGTTCGTGTAACGACAAACCGCAAAGCAAATGTATAATTGCTGAGTTTTGGCTTTGGTCATTCTATCACCTCTTTCGTGCCCCTTGTAAGGGGCGATACAAATATACACTAATAAACAAGTTGTGCAAATTGCGTATAAAATGTGTGCGACCAAACTAGTAGTAATAACGCTCGTTTGGCAAAATTTGAAAGGCCTAGTGTCTATGAAACTTCCATATAAGAAATAAAAACACTCTCTATTTTTCGTTGAGGAAAGTTCGGGATCCATAGCCGCAGAAATCACACCTCGATTTGTGTTTATACTCTGACCTGCACATAGTTTACTAAATCCTTAAATGCATCAAGTAGCCTAAAATTAGATTTAGTATATTGCATCCTGAAAACATTGGGCGTCCTTTATGAGGGACATTTTATATTTATACCGATTTTAATATCGAAACTAGCCAGTTTTGAAGAAGCTACAGTGTTAGAGAAACGCAACAAATAGTAACAATAGAGTGGAAATCTTTTTGTCACAATTTTGAAATAACACTCTTTGTCGTGGCGATATTATGAAGGTTGCCCCAGCCTTCAGAACTGATGTAGTGCATTAGTTTATTTGTAGGTTTTTTTGTGAAATAATAACTAATTCATATTTTCTAAATGTGTTTTTTCACGTATTTGCTTAAAATGTTAATCTTTAACACAGTTTTTCAACTGGTGGTTTAATAATTTCGCATTTTTTCTCTTCGGTTTTTGACCCTTGTTGTAAGGAACATTTTTCATTAAAATGAAGTATAGAATTGTTGGAATTTACGAAAGTACCTTTTCTAATAGCCTATATAAATCAAAGAAAAAGATCACTTATAAAATCTGTTAAAAACCAATAAATGTAGATTAAGAAAATTAGTGATTTCATGTCAGTCATACCAACTTGTCGTGTTGGTTGTCCACATTTATAGATCACGTAGGTTTCAGAATTAATTTTAGTCAATATGTATTTGGAATAATAATTTGTTGACTAGCAGAAGAAATAGAAGGATATTCCAGTCCTGCATTTGTGAAATAGTATAAATATAATCACCTTTAGTGCAAACATACTGACTCAATTCATTTGCTGTAATATAAAGTCGTTTCCTCTTTTTCCGAACGCTCGGAAAATTGGAAAAACCCCTCCCGTTTTTCAAAACGTACACCGTGATAAATCGCTCGATTTACAGTCGACTTACAAATGAACTTTTCGTTGAGGTAAAAGTAGACCGGTTTGGTGCATTTTCTCCATAGTTTATCCCCGCCGGAAAAGACGGCGAAATATGAAAATCCCGCAGGTTAAAAGTAATGCAGAAATTGTTTGCCGTGACGGTTCAGGAAATCGACTGTTTATTTTACGAAGGCGGTGCGTTGGAAAATTCAATTGGCGTTCGACGAGTGAAATGTCTCGATTCTGTAAGCGAGGAAAATGATACGGGTTGCCTTAGACTCGATCCAGAATAGCTCGAATGGATCATAGACGATTTATTGGATAACTTAAAAGGATTTTATTTCGTATTTTAACTACTTATTTGAAAATCTTTGTAGTAAGTTTTCCGAAAATTGGACCTTAACTTAATTTAAGAATAAGGTAACTATTTTTATATACTACAAATTAAGTATACTGCCATAGAGTAATGCCAAGCATACATCTTTCCATTTCCCTCTGTGCTACTCGAAGTTTTTGAACTGACTGTGAGTGTCCAGGTCTCACTTTCGTATGTCATAGCGGGCAGGACACACTGATCAAAGACTTTTCTTTTCAGACAAAGTGGTAGGTTGCTCTTAAACACCCGCCAAATGCGTGCTATCCACATTTAACACGTCGTTCCACCTCCCGGACGGTGTCTCCTTCCACTGAAACACTTTGCCCAAGATATATATATAGTGATCCATAACTTCCAAATCCGTTCCTAAAATAGAAATCCTTTTGTCCTCAGCAAATTTATTGGACATGACCTGACTCTTGTCTTGGTTTATTTTCAAGCCAAATGGTTCCCCAGCCCTTCGCAATTCTTGTACGCGTCTTTGCAGCTCCTCTGGGTCTTGTGAAAGAAGTTTAAGTACGCACTATTAATCCTTATTCCATCTTGTTCCCAATCCAGCTTACGGAACATTTCTTCCAGGCAGGCTGAGAAAAGAAGAGGCGATATTGCGTCCTTTTGCCGTACGCCCCGCTCTACATTTATTCCCACCTCAAGATCGTCAAGGTGGACTGTCGCTGTAGCTTCATCATATATCGATCCTAGTAGGTTTACATAGGCTTTCTCTATAGCTTGATTAACCAAATGCATCCATTATAGCCCGCTTTGAGATTGAATCAAATGGTTTTTCATAATCGATAAAACCCAAGCACAGTGACATAGTGTATTCGTTGTGTTTTTGTATGACCTGCTGTAGAACCTGGATATGATCCAATGTACTGAATCCACTTCTGAATCCTGCTTGCTCCCTTGGTTGTGCGTCATTAAGTTTTCTTAGAATTCTTTTGGATATTATTTTGGTGAAAACTTTGTAGATCACTGGTAGTAGGCTTATTGGGCGGTAGTTCTTTAAATTTTCCCCTGTTCCTTTCTTATGTAAAAGAATCACTTCTGCATTTTTCCATAAGCTGGGTACTTCTTGTTGTTTGAGGCATTTTGTGTATAATCTTGCCAGTGTTTATGTAAGGTCCGACCACCAAATTTTAACATCTCCACCGTTATACTATCCTTTCCTGGAGCATTGCCATTTTTTGCCATGCCTGGCATTACTTGTCGGGATAGAAAGACCTGCACAAAGATTAGAGAAAGATAGAAGAATAAAGCAATTGAAATGGAAGTGGACAGGCTATGTAGCGAGGCGATGGGACGAAAGATGAACCAGGGCGGTCCTGGATTGGATACCGCTTGATCGCAAACGTCCACGGAGAAGACCGAAAACACGATGGACTGATGATATTATTAAGTATATTGGACCCGAATGGCAAAGGAAAGCTCAGGACCGCGAGAGTTGGAAGTATGCTGAAGAAGCCTTCATCCTGTAGTGGATTGATACAGGTTGATGATTATGATGATGATGACCATAGAGTATTTCAAAAAGTTCTTAGCCTGAAAAAGACAACACAACATTATTGAAATTTTTAAAAATAATCTACAACTAATAAGACCAATGATGTTCCAATACCCTAAATATATTGGGATTAGACCACCTCTGAAAAATAATTGATTGACTCAGCTTTGACCACCAGTCACCCCTAAGACAGACAACATGACATATGAAATTGCTTTTAAATTCTTGAATAAAACCCAGAGTTTGCGTTGATTTCACAAAACTTCTTATTGCTAATTCAAGTATAGTGTATGGTGTTTAAAGACGAAATATAATATCTGCCAAATGACCTCCTCTTACAGATGCACGGACATCCACTCTTTTGTCAAAATTTTGGATGATATTTTTACATGACCGGCATCCTATCTCATGAATGAGTCGAATATTTTCATTCTTTAGTTCAGGAATCGATTGTGGATTGTTCTTATAGACCTGGCTTTTCACGTACCCCAAATAAAATAATCCAACAGGTGTCAAATCATATGATCTTAGTGGCCAACTAATTAACATCACCGTTTCTTGCAATAACTCGTTCAGGAATTTTTTTCTCTCATTAAATCAATTGCTTCATTAGCAGAGTGAGGTGTAGCGCCATCTTGTTGGAAACACATATCTTTCATATCAATATTATTTAATTGAGCCCACAAAAATTATTCAGATCAGATTTTCCTCGCCCCAAATGCGGCAATTTTGTTTATTAACATAGCCACCAATTTCAAAATGGGTTTCATCTTCAAAGGATGATTTAAAAAAAGTCATCTATTTGTTCTTTGATCCAATTGAAAAATGCACGACGTTTTGAATGATCCGGTGGCTTTAGTTCCTGTGTTATTTGAACCTACTACGCCTTTAGAGCTAAATCCTTTCGTAAAATACTCAATGTGGTGGATCCACTCACACCAAACTGTTGTGAACGTCGACTAATGAAAATTAATATAATCCTGTGAACGACCACGCTCTTGTGAAACCAGTTGCTAGAAATTTTTGAACAATTCTATTGATAGTGCATTCAGATGGACGACTGTGCTAACGCAAATATCACGTTATTTTCTCAAAATATTTTTTACTGAAAGCCCATATTCATAAAATAGCATAAAAAGCTGTATAATCAATGAATTCTCTCTGTCTTAATGGAGCCGAAACTTCTAATCTAATAAAGAAATTATGCCAAGAAACAGAGGGCCCACGAAAGAATAATGATTCATATTAAACTGAAAGATTCTAAGAACTTAACTTTAACGAAGAATAAAACAACAAACCAATGTGGGAGACGTTGTAGAGAACAGTATACAAGTAAAATGGAACTGGGCAGGAGAATATATCTCCCGGAAAACAGATGATACGTAGGTGTGGCTATTAAAAAACAAGACTTACGCTGCTACAGAAGTAGTACGCATGTGCCAAATACCATCGACCAACAGCTGTTTAGCGAGAAGCTTTCTCTTTTGAATGCAGTACCTCTCGCTTCTGTAAACAAATCCGTATAACCGTAGTCTTCGTTCGCATTAGAGTTGTTTTTTTGTCTCGCCGGAAAAATGTTAAGGGTAATAATAGAGCAACGAATTGTTGTGAAATTCCACTTAAAACTTTGAAAGATCGCTACTAAAACTAATAATTTATTGAAAGAAGTGTATGGCAATGAATATTTATCCCGTGCACGTGTTTTTAGTGGTTTAAGCGTTTTCAACATGGCCGAGAAGATGATCTACGTCCGGGTCGCTCTTCCATGTCAAAAACGGGTGATAATATCGTCAAAATCGGTAATCTGGTTCAACCTGACCGTCGATTAAGTATTCGTGCGATTGCTGAAACTGTAGAAATTGACAAAGAATGCGTACGGCAAACTTTACATAACAATTTTAACATGCCATAAGTATGTGCTAAAATGGGGCCTAAAATTCTCACGTTTAAACAACAAGAAGCTCGTAAAAATGTTTGTACTGACACTTTGAATGCCATTGAAAATGACCTAAACTTATTGAAAACGATAATAACATGTGACGAATCGTGGTTTTTTATTTATGATTCTGAAACAAAGTGCCAATCCATGCACTGGAAGACCCCAAATCCATCGAGAGCCAAAAAAAGCTCGAATGAGCAAATCAAAAGTCGAAGCAACGATGATTGTTTTTTTCGATATTCATGGGATTGTGTACCTTCACTGGGTTCCTGAACTGATAATTTAATGTTGAGGTTAACTCATCTCCTGATGATGCTAACATGGTTAGCGAAATGTGCGTCGAGATGTTCAGGAAAGTGATTTGGTGTTTAGTGGTAAATCTCTTTAAGTTTAGTGTTTCACACCAAAGGTTCCAATAGAAAAATTCATGGGTTCCTGAAGGAACCAACATTACTACATTCCGGTTATAGCCAAGTACAGCATCCCCAGTGTTAGATCATCCGCCTTATTCACCGGATCTTGCGCCGTGCGAATTCTATCTATTTCCTAAGCTGAAATCTGCATTAAAGCAATAAGATTTGAGTCCGTTGAAGCTGTGAAAGAGAAAGCGGCACGCGTTCTGAAGGAGCTGACAGAAGAAGATTTCCAGCATTGTTTTGAACAATGGAAGATTCGCATGGAGCATTGTAGGTATAGCGAGCTATATATATATATATATATATATATATATATATATATATATATATATATATATATATATATATATATATATAGATATGTATATATAGAAAGCGTGTATATTGAAGATGATATACTATTAAAGGTGATATGAAGGTGTATGATTGAAGGTGAAGGTAAATATATATGAAATCAAATTAAAATCTTTTACAGCATCAGTCAACGGTGTAGTGGTCGTGTAGTACCTGGAAAACGGTATGACCATCACCGTGTAGTATTACGCTTCAATATTGGACCAATAAAATGGTGCAATTTAAGCTAAATGTCCACATCTGGCAAAAAAAGAAAATGTTTATTCGCCTCGATAATTCACCTGTATACATCCCGGGAAGTCGGTGTAAAACTTTATGACCTACCTTACCCCTCCGGATTTAGTTTCAGACTCAACTTTCTCTTCTCAAACCTGAAAAAAATGACCCCCCTGGACCCCCTGGATCCACTTTAATACTAGGTCTGTAAATATGAAATCGGAATTTGCCCATAGATGGTTCTAGCTGTCAATGTAGTTAGTGTCAAACAGCGGTATTGGCGCCATTTACTTGTTGACGTCAGGCAAAAATTTTCAGCTGACAACAATATAAGTTTCATACAACAGCACATTTTGTAATAGCGTTCAACATGTCGAATTTTGTGCCTAAAAACTACAATTTGAGGATAGTATTGATTTTCTTTTACTATTTGAAAAAAACTACTCCAGATTCACATCAAATGCTCGTCGATGCTTACGATGAGCATGGTCTTGGTAAATCACGTGCTGTGAGTGTTAAAAAAATGAAAAGTGGCGATTTTGCATTGAGAAACGAAGAACGTGGGAGACCACCGTAAAACATTGAAGGCAGCGAATTGCTAGCATTTTTGGATGAGGATAACGCTTAAAAGGAACAATAGCTCGCGGATCAATTAAATTTGTCGCGAAAAGCCATCTCTTTACGTTTGAAAGCCATGGGAAAGACCCAGAAGATGGGAAAATGTGTTCCCCATGAACTGAATGAAAGACAGAAGTAAAACCGAAAAACCATTTGCGAAATGTTGATCTCCAGGTATAAAAGAAAGTCATTTCTCCATCGAATTGTAACTGGCGATAAAAAGTGGATATATTTTGAGAATCCTAAGCGTAAAAGATCATTGTAACTCCAGGCGAACAATCGACATTAACTGCAAGGGCAAATCGCTATGGATGGAAGACAGTGCTCTGTGTTTGGTGGGAACAGAAGGGTGTGATCTATTATTCTCATCTAAAACCTGACGAAGCCGTTAATACTGAACGCTACCGATAACAACTAATCGATTTCAATCAAGCTTTGCGTGAAACATGACCAGGATATCAAAAAAGGCAACACAAAGTGATTTTGCTTCATGAAAATGCACCATCACACACAGCAAAACTGGTCAAGGAAACGAAAGAGGCGTTTAGTTGGGAAATACTCATCAGAATTTGCTTCATCCAATTACTACTTATTTGCATCGATGGGACGCGCACTTGCACAGCAACACTTCACTTCTTACGAAAATGAACAAAAATGACTCTATGATTGGTTAGCCTCAAAAGAGCACTTTTCTGACATGGCATGGACAAATTGACAGACAGGTGGGAAATATATATATATATATATATATATATATATATATATATATATATATATATATATATATATATATATATATATATCATTATCATGATCATCAGCCCGTATCGATCCACTGCAGGATGAAGGCCTCTTCAGCATGCTTCCAACCTTCACGATCCTGGGCTTTCCTCTGCCACTCGGGTCCAATATACTTAATGATGTCATCAATCCATCGTGCTTTCGGTCTTCTTCGCGGACGTCTGCGATCAATGGTATCTACTCCAGGATTGCCTTGGTCCATCTGTCGTCCCATCGCCTCGCTATATGGCCTGCCCATCTCCATTTCAATTGTTTTACTCTTCCAATGATGTCACAGACTTTTGTTTGTTCCCTGATCCATGCGCAGGACTTTCTGTCTCGTCTTGTAATGCCAAGCATACTTCTTTCCATTCCCCTCTGTGCCACCCGAAGTTTTTGAATTGATTGCGATGTGAGTGTCCAGGTTTCACTTCCGTATGTCATAACGGGTAGAACGCACTGATCGAATACTTTTCTTTTCAGGCAAAGTGGGAGTGTGCTCTTAAACTAATGTTGTAGTGTGCTCTTAAACTAGTGTGTGCTGTAGGCTGTAGTGTTGTACTATGTCAACATAGTTGTTGAGCCTACCAAATTCCTGCCAGCCACACTTAACACGCCGTTCCACCTCCCGGGCGGTATTCCCCTCCATTGAAATCCGCCCAAGGCTATATATATGGCTATATATATATAGCCATGGGCAATACTTCGAATAATATATTTTTTATCATTCTCATACAATAAACGGGTATTTTCTATAGAAAAATTTTGTTTCAAACGATACTCCTTGCTGAGCTGTTCTGTTGAATGCGCCGGTACATCTGATCCTTAATGGACAAATTAACCTTTAATAGAGAGTTACCTTGAATAGTCCTAATTATATTCGAATATTTCCCTAATAGTTGACACCCTTTATGTAGGATAGATAGGTAGCTGAACTATTTCGATATAGATTTTTCCTCGTTTCTGTCACTGGGTTTATAAAAATATGGTGACGCAACTGAAAAGTCCAGTATTAACTACATCCCATCTCTACAACTATACATCATCTTCAGCGCGCACGAAGGCAGACGGGGCAGGAATGCGTCTCACGTCTTCTAAAGGACGCGACAGTCTGCGTGCTGCTGACAAGAGGCGTCCGTCGGCCTTCCTGCTGCCGCCGACAGGAGCCCGCATCACCGCTCCCATTATCATAAGCTCGACTGCGGTTTACAGTTTACCTGTGCCGCCCATCCAGGAACAGGGAGATTGGGGAGACATTATGGAAATTTCGACGGAACGCATAGTCAGAAATTCTATCCAGGTTTTTCTCCGTCGGATATATCCCGATTAAGAAATATATCTGTTATAATAAAACTTTCGAGGTGGTTCAATTTAATATACATAAAGAGGTTCCAATGATACATATGATATTACTTTTTATATATTTCATTTTGAAAATCACCGTTTTGTACAATAGTTCTATTTCAGCTTGGAAAAAGTAATGCTAACTTGATTTTCTAGACCTTTCAGACAAGTGGTATCTGGTAAAAAGAAAGAGAAAACTGATCATAATCAAAATTCGTTTATCAACAATACTCTCCAGCAAATATTGAAAACGTTGAATAAAATGGATGAGCGCAGCACGACAGGGGAATATAATGCCAAAGAAGCTATACCTAAGAAAAACACTCATGTATAATAGTCTAAGAATAATGGAGTGGAATGCCAATGGACTGCTGCAGCGCCAATAAGATTTGCAAGTAGTTTTAGGCATAGAAAAAATAGAGAAGGTCAGAGAAGGCTGTGTATTAATAATTAGAAAAACCGATCGTGTATCATCAGGAGAAGGGATGTTAAACTGAAGAATTTCAGGCTACCTCAGTAATGGTACAATGGTAACATGTCATTAATAAAGAACAATATCTAAACTTTCTTAATAGTTAAGGTCACATATTCATCATTAGAGGCGACCTCAATGTAAAGCACACTCATTGAGGATCTAGGCTTAAAACAAACAAAGGGAAAATATTGAAGGAATCAATGCATAAACTATAGTACGACTCGCATTTAACTAATAAAGCAACATATTGGCTCGCAGATAAAAATAAAATACCAGACTTGATAGACTTCTTTGTTGTTATGAATATTTCAACAAATTATATCCCAGTTGATGAAGCATGGGATTTAAACCTAGATCACTCTCCCATTCTTTTTATCCTTAGCGATACCAACATTGACCCAAAGAGAGCTCCTTTGCTTTGCTATGATTTAATCACTTGGGGATTATCAAAACAACTTCTAAAGAATGCTATAATAAATCTTACACACCTCTTTAATACCTCATTCATATTAAGGTATGTTCATAGAATGTGGAAAGTGGCAGAAGTCATTATGATCCCTAAGCCAGAAAAACCTCCTCACGAAGTGTCATCATATAAATCAATCTCTCTACTGCCTATGTTCTCAAAATTATTTGATAAAATATTCTTAAAAACTCTGAAACCCTTTATTGAAGAAAGGCACCTAATACCAAAACATCAGTTTAATTTTAGAGAACCATTCAACCTTAGATCAGGTTCCCAGAGTAACCAATGTTATTGAAAAAGCGCTAGAAAATAAAGTTTACTCTGCTATCTTCCTTGATATTGCGCATGCTTTTGACAAAGGATGGCGCAATGGGCTAAAATATAAGCTGAATATGCTTCTTCCACAAAAGTAATCTGAATTATTAGAATCTTACCTATCAGACTGATTCTTTGGAGTAAAGCAAGGATAAGCATACACATACCTGAAAGAAATTGGAGCAGGGGTGCCATAAGGAGGCGTTCTAGGGCCTATAGTGTACCTGATCTACACAAGTGACATTCCACAACTAGAACAAGATACAATAGCTACATTTGCAGACGATACTCCTAGCCTAGCGGTAGGAAAATACCTTGAAGTAGCTGCAAATAAACTCCAAATATCAGTTAACTAAATAAACAGTTGCACAAAAGATGGCGTATAAACTGAACAAGACCAAGTCTGTACACATCAATTTTACAAATAAAAGAGAACAGATTCCAATTAATAAAAATAATGCCCAGATCCCCTATCCAAATTCAGCAAAATATCTCGGAAGAAAGAAAATAGAAGAACTTGATATAAGGTGCAAGAAAATGTATTGGCTACTTGGTAGACAGTCCAGTTGATCTACCTATAACAAAATATTGTTGTATAAACAAAACCTCAGACGGACTTTGGCATAGAGCTCTGGGGATGTACCACCAAGATATACTCTAATCGTCCAGAGATTTTAAAACAAACTACTGAGGAACGTCCCCAATGTGACATTGTACATCAGAAGTAGTAATCTCCATCGAAACCTTCAGATGTACACTGTTGACCAGACTGTCACCAAATTCGCACAGAGTCACGAACAACGGCTCCATCAACACATGAACGTTAAGGCAATCTAGCCCCTTGACAACAATATAACAAGAAGAATTTGGAGAGTGAAACCTTTCGAGTTATTTAAATGATTGTGTTAGGGCAAAGCAGAGTATAGTGCGGTTATGTGCTACATATTAGTTTAGTGTAAATAAGTTTTTAGATTCTAAGGTATTCTAGTGAATAAAACCTCAGATTTAAGTTTTCGAAGTAGAAGTTTAAGTTTGAACTGAATTACTTATTGATTTACATTAGATCAGATTGTAATATCAGTGAATGTATTTCGGGGTGTTATTTGAAAAAATAACTTGATTATCGAAGTAATAATTTTATTATAAGGAGCATAATTTTTCTAATGTTATTACTAAAGATACGCCTATGTTCAAGTAGAAAGAATCTTAAACTAACCGCATCATGCAGTACATTGTTTATTTCTTCCACACGATTAGGCAAAAGTCGAAGCAATATCCTGAAAGGACCATCGAAATCTTTTACTTTGGTTTTCGCATGATTCTCGAAGGGTAGCTGGGGGCGAAAACCTACCCCACGTACCCTTTTATTCAAAATAAAGTAGCGATCTTTCGGTTTACGTTTCGGAAGAATGGAATCGGTAATGGGGGCATGTGACGGGGGGGACGGCCTAGCGTTGGAGCAGAGGGTTAGTATGGTATTTTCGAAAGCAATCACGCAGAATGCGAATAGAACATTTTGGTTTGTTTTGTTTTTTTCGGTTCGGAGGAGAATTGTTGCAGGAATCAATTGAAACTTAGCTTTTAATACGGAGATGTTTCATGAATGTGGTCAGTGGATCAAAAAAGTATTGACGTGCTCTGCTTTTTCAGCTCAATTCTCAAAACAATCCACTTATCAGTTGATAATGTATATATATATATATATATATATATATATATATATATATATATATATATATATATATATATATATATATATATATATATATATATATTATATATATATATATATATATATATATATATATATATATATATATATATATATATATATATTATTCGTGAGGAGCAATTAATCTAATGTTTTCAAAGTATGTATTAGTAAACAAGAATGAATTAAAACACAGTTTTGGCAGTATTCGTATGATTGCTTGTTTATTCGACTGTTTTAATACGGCAAAAACTGGGGAACGTTGTGTGCACATTCGTAACCAAATGGTTAAATTGTATCGTAAAGGACTGATGTGTCGTAAAATAGATGGTAGAATAAGACTTAGTTTCAGTTGGGTTAGGAACATAATAGAAAATATTAAACAGACTGGTTCTGGGATAAGCTCCTGTATCAATTCGGACTGCTTAGCTCTGGGTCAAAGGCAGGGTCTTTTATGAGCTATGAAGATTCGGGAAGATCATGTCGAAATAATTCACTAAAAGTTGGTTTCTGATGCTAGAGCGATTCATTCAGAACTCTACTTAGCTCAACTTGAGGGAACACACGGTGTTGTGTCCGAAAACTATCCAGCTTTGGTCAAGCCGGCAAAACTCCTCCTGCAGCTAGACAACCCAAAATCACATACTTCACAGCTGATCACCTCAATAATGGACGAATTCAACTTTCAACGCAGCATACAGTCCATGCCTCACTCCATCAGATTCCAATCCAATGCTCATTTTTACCGAGGAAACAAATTCAAGACTGAAAAAACTAAGTGGGTCCAATTCTACGCCTCTAATAAAATGATTTAATAAATTTTCATGATACCGAAGAGGAATAGAATTACTGGCTCAAAGATGATTTAAGTCATCGAAAATGACGGTCTATAATAATAGTCAGCTCTACAGGCCTAGTGGCCCTTGGCTTTGAGTTCCTTCACTCTTTTTTTCCATCTTTTTCGGTCCAAAACATCATTCTTCAAATCTCTGACTCCTACTTTCCTCAAATCATTCATCACCTCATCCAGCTATTCCATCCTCGGTCGCCCTCTTCTTCTCTTTCCCCCTTCACCTCTCATCAGTATTCTTATAATCCATCTCTCGCAGGGCACCCCCGCTATGTGCCCCCGTCATCTAGCTCTGCGCGCTCTTACCACGTAAGTTTCGGTTTTTTGAACAGTTCTTCTATTTGTCTATTTGTTCTTTTAAATTCTTTCAGCTTACTTTATTCCTTCTTTATCATTGTCCATGTCTCGCACGCATATGTAAGCGTAGGCCTTAGTATTTTTTGATATACTCTTACTTTTACAACTCTTGTTATATTCTTTGCATTTAAAATGTTTGCCCTCTTCATCCCCTTTACATGTCAATGTTACTCCCAGATATTCAGTTTGTCGCACTTTCTCTATTGTATATTTCTTATTTTCTGCGCAATCAATGACTAAATTAGAGGTATTCTGTTGGATCTATTTCATGATGAATATCATGAAATTGTTGATTGTTAATCTTCCTAGCCTGAGCCCTACTTGTTCGTTATGATATTTCTCTAATCGATCTTTAATTATCTTTTCAATCACTTTGTAAGTCACGTCGCAGTGCAATTCCTCGGTAGTTAGTGGCACTCCTCCTTAGCTTCTTTTTTTGTTATGTTGTTGGCATTATCACGACTTTATTCCATTTCTCTGTCATATTTTCTTCTTCTCAAATTCTCTTCATTATCTCCCATGTTCTTGCCACCAATGTATCACCACATTTATTATATTCATCTTTCTGAACTGGCCTGTAATTTTTATCCTGAACATTTTATCTGATACCCCTTCGAAGTCGATAACTTTATTTTTGAATCCATCATAAACTCTGAACCCTACTCCCAATATTCTCCGATCAGTTTCATTATTAAAAAATACGCAGTTTTCCACTTCTGTAATCGTTATATCTCTTTGTTTAGTCTCCTGTAGTGCCAGAATATTTACACTGCACTTTCTCATCTCCCCAATAAGGTGTTTCAGGGCTCCGTAAATGTCCTGTCTGATTTGTTTTATCCGGTTTTCTTCCTGCTTACATATAGGTTGCTTGCTTCCAGTCTCAATCCATTTCGTTGCTGGGTCAGATCCATATTTCTGTACACTTTCACTCTTGTTGAGCGTTGAGTTTTTTTTCCAGTTTTTTTCCAACCAGTTTTCTCGTCTATTCCATTTTCAGGTTTGGCCGTTTACCACTAATTTCAGAAATTCCATTTTAACATTTTTTTCACTGGCCATTTCCTCCTTTGCCTTCTCTCTAATTTTCTTCTGAAGATCTCTTTCTTCTCTGATTAGGTCGTCGTTATTAAATATTTTGTCTTCTGGTCTATTCCTTAACTTTTTTTATTCTGCATCACCTCTATCTTGTTATCATCGCTACCAAATCCCACCAAACATCCCACCACAACAATCTTTGTGCTGTTCTTACTGTACTTACTACTTCTTTGAGAAACTACCTCATCTTCTATAAACTTTCCCATTACCCCTTTCAGAAGGTTACTATCTCCTGTGTTTATTATCAGACCCTCTATGACTATATTTTTTCTTCTCTTCTTGCTTTCTAACTTCTCTATTCTTTTATTATTTTAATTTATTTCTTTCTTTAAATCATTTATTTTAGCCGTCGCTTTTTCACTTGCGTCTTTTAGCATAGTTATTTTTTTCTTAAATTCTGCTTGTTCTTTTCTTAATTATTTTATTTCTTCCCTTAAGGCATTAGTCTTATAGTCGTATCTTCCCTTTGAGCCTGATGTTCTAGCTTAATATCTGCCTTATATCTGCTCTTATATCTGCTGATAGTCCCTTTATTAGTTTCATCATCTTTTTCAACATATCATCGCTGGTTTTTGATGGGCTTTTTAAAGAAATCCTCCTATAATTTGCCTCCTCTTTTACGTTTTCCATCATCAAATGAATCTGATTCCATCTCGGTTTTCTTACTTCTTCTTATTCGATAAATTTATTGAGTTCGTCTGTCCCTTTTGCACCTAAACTTCTGTTTCTATCCAACGCTTGGCATCGACGCAAATAAATTTACTACGGTTACTTATTCTCTTATCGCAATAATCTCCTTATAATTACACGTATTATTTCTAGTATTTTGTTATTATGTCTAGTATTTCTAGTAGTTTGTTTAGACAACTATTTTGTGTCACACTGTACCTTGGCTCACACTGTTACTGCTTATATATACACTGAGGTTTATTTAATTCTCGCTGCAAAATCCATAAAACGAATTTAATGCAGGTGAAAAATAAAAACACTCTCTACGTCTACGACAATTTAACAGGTTTTTATTTTTTTCAAGAGAGCGATAGAAACAAGGGTCGGTTGACACTTCATCTCTTATATCATTTCGTTGCTACGACAATATCTTTCAAAACACTATTTATGTTTAAACGATTTCGAGTTAGCGTCATATTTTGTTCGTGGGGTAAACTAATCGAGTTTCGAGCCCAATAACGAGCATTTGCGGTAGGTACTACTTTTGTTGTTCAGTCAAAAAAAAAAACGCGAGTGAAAGCTGTCGTATATTTATAGAAATTTACGGTGCCAATGTCGCAACGCAAGATGCTTGTAGACGATGGTTCAGACGATTCAAAAGTGGTGATTTCGACTTAAAAGACAAAGAACGCCCAGGTTAATCAAACAAATTTGAAGATGCCGAATTGCAAGTATTGTTGGAAGAAGACGATATGCAGACTCAACAACAAATAGCAGATAGTTTGAATGAGAGGTTAAATGAAAGTTCCAGAAGGCAGAAAAATGGGTACCACATCAGATGAACGACAGATACATTGAAAAGGGAAAAACCCCTGTGCGAAGTTTTGTTTTCTCGGCATGAAAGAAAGATTTTTTTGCATCGGATCGTGACTAAAGACGAAAAATGGATATTTCAATTAACGATGGTTTATTCAACAATTTTGACTAAAACAGTTTTCATCTTTCTCCCAAATTAAAAGTGTTTTTTTAAGAAGAAATTAAGAATTAATAACCGCCACACCTGGTATAGATTGAGGATTAACCTCCCGATATAAATGTTTTAATTAGTGAATATTTAAGTACGTCACAATACTTTTGTTAAATCCTAATGGTTAAAAATGAAAATAACGAGCTAGGCCTGTAAAAAAGGCTTATCGCCACCGGGACCCGTGTTGTGTGCGTAACATCTACCGAAATCACATCTAATAACATATATTTGACCAGTTTATGGGACCAAATTATATAACGCGCTTCTCCAAAATGGATTAGCAAGCGTTTGTTTGGCGAGAATAATTAGTTCGATTCATTTTATGGCATAAACGAGAAATTACTAATTGATATGAGAAAATGGACCGTTGATCAATTCGCGTCCACTCTGCATGCGTACCGTCTATATGACGGACCGAGTGATTTATCAGGCTTTAATTTAGCAAATTCGGTGCGGAATTACCATTGGAAAATGTCATTAGACATTGTCAGCATTTCCACACGATAAATATCGATGATGAAACCTTAATTAATAAAAATGACCTGGTTCCTGATGATAGATTCGGGTACGAAACTACTACTGATATTTATTGTAGTGTTTATGAGTTTTTTTAATTTATACACCGTGGACTACCATGATCAGTAAGATGTAACTATTTGTTTATTAAGTTGGTACGACTGTGTTTTACATCTGAAAGAAGCTTTATATCATTTCGCTTGTTAAGTTAGATATTATAGTATCTTTTGTAATTGTTAAAAAATTAAAATGGACAAATTAGTTGCTAGATTTAGTCTCACATGAGATGCGCTCCTTCAAGATTTTTCCCATAGTCGAAATCGAAGAAAAAAATCACCGAGGCTTAAAAAATTATGGTACGGCAATTTTAGTAACTGCAGCTGAAAGTGCCAGAAAAAATGCTTTTTTTTGCATATGAATATATTTTTATAGTTGCTAGATTTAGTCTGACATGAGATACGCCATTTCAAAAGTTTATCCTTATACAACATCGATTAAAAATGTTCCCTCTGGTCAGAAAATTACGATACGTTAATTTTAGTGACTGAAGCTTGAAGCATAAGAAAAATGCTTTTTTTGGCCTATGAGAAAGTTTTTATAGTTGCTAGATTTAGTCTGACATGAGATGCGCTATTTCATAAATTTACCCATATTTTAATTTACCCATTTATATCATCGAATATAAAAAATCTCCGTCATCTAAAAAATGACGTGCGTCTATTTTAGTAACTGGAACTTGAAGTGTAAGAAAAATGCTATTTTCGTGGCATATGAGAATTCTTTTATAGTTTTTAGATTTAGTCTGACATGAGACGAGCTCTTTCAAGCATTATTCCAAAAATGTCATTTTTCTTGCCTATGAAAATATTTTTACCGTTGCTAGATTTAGTCTGAATATATTTTTTATGCTTGAAAATAATATATTTTCGTTATTTTTAAGAAGTTTATATAATTTTGTAATCTTTAATTTAGAAATCTTCAGATTAAACTGGATCAAAAGAATCAGGTTCTTCAATGTTTTTCTCACATATTTCTATGAGCTCATCAACAGTCAGCTAGCTCCTGATTATGTGAATTTAGCAGTTTTTGTACGTCCTCACCATCCACTTCAAAAATTTAATTATCTGGCAAACAGTGGCGTAAGTATACCATCTGAGGACTGTGGCAAATTCATTTGATGGGGTCCTCCCGGTAAAAATCATCACGTTGTAATTTAATTTTAATAAATCACTTAAGTAGTTACTCAACAATATTACTAATATTGTGTACATTTTAGTTAAATATTTAATAAATGTTATTTTCAAAAGCATATGTATTACATAATTTTAATGAAATAACAATTTAGTATTAACAAGATATTTAGAATATTAATAAAATTCTTTTCTCCGAGCTTTTTGTTCCGCAAATGTATCGATAACATCATCAAAGTTTAAAGAGTCACAGAATTTTCACAGAATAGCCAAGTTACGTAGCCTGTCTTGTCCCATTGAGTTTCTTAATAAGGTTTTTACTAATTTTAGTTTCGAAAATGATCTTTCAGCACTAGATGTAGTCACAGGAATTGAAACAAACAACATTAATGCAGTACATACTTCACGAAAGCTGCACGACATAAAATGATTCTTTATTATTAATAAATCAGCAGATTCTCTAATACACGAAGACTTTTCTATTTCGTCTCTGAAGGTGGGCCGACTCTGAGAATTTCCTTGGCAAATGATTCAGATATGTCTTTTTCATATATATCAACAAATTCTAGAGCTTTTTTAATAGTTCAGTGTCATTCAAATTTTGCAAAGTGGCAGATTGCAAAACACTGAAATTGGACTAAACTCGAAGAGCACTAAACACCAAATCTGTCTGTAGATTAAATCAACTCCTGATGATACTAACATGGTTTGGGAAACGTGCGTCAGGAAGCTCAAAAAAAGTGATTTGGTGTTTAGTGGTAAATCTCTTCGAGTTTAGTGTTTCACACGAAAGATTCCAATAGAAGAATTGAACTGAAATTGGAAACAATTTCATTCATTGGAAGGAAACGCGATTTCAGTTGATTAATACTGTTGTCCAATACTCGATAAAATACTTTGCGGATCTTGGAGACGTTCATCTTCGCAAAGTTCGTCAAAATAGCATTTCACCTTCCTCTGACGAGTTTTAGAAAGTTCAGGGTTGATGGACCAGTTTTCTGCTACACTATTTCCTTTATTTTTTAAATGTTTAAATTTATGTCTATACCTTTCCAGTTCTTCCAGACAAATTTTTAGACATTTTGAGGCATTTGAAGATCGGTGACTTTAGACTGAAGTGCTTTAGAGGCTGCATCAATAGTTTGTAGAATTTTGCAATGGAAAACCAATAACATAATAAAATTGTAGTTTTCGATCTTCTTCTTGAATGAAATAGCTTCATTTCTTTTATCTGATTTGTAATTTAACAGAATTGTTTTCGTCAGCGCTTTTTGGACTTCAACAAACCGAACTTTTAAAGCAAAAATAGCATTATGTCGTCCTGCCTATCTAGTAAGGTTCAATGTTTTTAATGTTATAGAAGTTGAAGACTCCCTTTCTTTATCAGATATAAAACTTGATAAGATATTCCATCTTTTGATACTATGCCCAAAATATTATAAATTTGTTGAACTGTTCCAAAAAAATGTTGCAAATCAATAAAATCTCTTACTGCATCATTAAGTACCAGATTTAAGTTTTAAACAGCAGCACAGTGCACAGCAACATATACCGCATTTGGTTCGATATCTTTTATGAGTTTTCAAACTCCACCTTAAGTGACTTTCATTGTATTAACACCGTCATATCCTTGTCCGTGACACTTATTTAGAGGTATATTTTTGTCATTTATGGATTGAATAATTTGGTTGGACATTGCTAAGACAATTTGGTCCTTAACTTCATGAAATCCTAAAAATGACTCTTTAATGACGAACGCATTTGGGATTCATTTTCGTCTTTCTCGATCATACAATAACGGTAAAGTTCACACATTTAATCTGTTTTTGAAATATCTTGAGTCGTATCGAATATGATAGAGTAAAATGGTGCGGCATTTATTTCATATATGCGGGCACTTTCTATTTTTAGAACCAGAACAGAAATGAGCTCATTTTATATTTTGCGACTTAAGTATTTTCTCTGGCCCTTTTGTTTACTTAACTATTCTTGTAAAATCGGATCGTATTTTGCTAATAATTCAACAATACCCAAAAAGTTTCCTCGGGAACTTGGATCATTGCTCTATGCCTTTTCTCTGTGGCCACGAAAGGCTAAATTACACGTTGAAAGTGTCAGAGTAACTTTAAGGAGTCTAGAGATTACTTGGCGTCAAAAAGATTTTTTTTCTTGATCATAGACTTGCCCTTCATCTAGTGTTCCATGTAACCGCCATTGTTGATACGTAAGACAAGAATCCAGGTAAATTTTCGATGTCTCGTGTCTTTCTATGGCATCTGCAATATGTTTCCAGTCGTCATAGCTTTCCATCCAAACATTTTGTATTTTTTTGGATGCCCGATTTGTGAATAACCAACATGGTTCACAATACGCCTTCTGAAGCATTAAGGAATAGGATAGCCATGTACGTTCAAGTTTCACGCCAGTCTTGGAAACAATATAGTAATGTTTATCTAGGAAAGATCTATTGTGACTCTTTTAAGAAAGGACCCTTAGGCTTACAATGTCCGGTTTCGATCACGAACCGTTTCACTTGGTCATTTAGTTCTTTGAAATTAGCCTTATCAGTAATATATGGTGAAAATGCAATATTGCTCACACTAATATATGATTCCCTTTGATTTTTGCTTGTACCTTGTTGTAATTGTCCTAGATCTGGATATACCCTGGTGTCGAGTGCTGCATCTGCTATATTGTTACTTTTAGTTACGTGCAATTCTTCAGTTTTGTAGCACTGTTCACTCGCATTTTCATCAATAAAGTCATCATTCTTAAAGTACTGACTAATTTTGGGTAACTTTTTATTTTTTTCTTCAGACTCCCTCTATCTCTTTCGTTTTTCGCTCCCACTTACATATTTTCTAGAACTAGACATATTGATATATAACTTTCACAATTAACTTTACTTTGAAAAATCAAAGATGACCAATTGTCATAACAATCAAACAAAGAATGCGTAGTAGAGCCCTCCATACTTGAAAAATTGAAATCCGGGATTCCCCTAACATTGTGGGTCGCCCGCCAGCGCGAAAAAAGTACTTTCTTGGTTAACAAAATGCTGGAATACCCCGAGTATCACCTCTCGCCCGCGCCACTAAAGTACCGTGACAAAAAATGAAACAACCAATGGATGCGTTTTAAAATTGATCGACATCCTTTTCTTATGAATGCGTTTAAATCTTAATAATTTATTTGAATTTGTATATGGTTTAGTTGTGTCTACCTTTAATTGATTTTAAATACATATATAAAACTTATAATTTTTACTAAATTTTGTTAAAAGTGTTAGGTTACTTCTGAGCTCGCGGCCTCTCGGACCGGAGGCCGACAACGTCTTCAATAACATAATCAATTTGATCAGGCTCTGGAGGGAATAATATACAATTCTATACAGATTTATTATTATTAAATAATGTTTTAAAATAGTTAAATATTATATTAGATAATATATATTTATCTAATAAATATAATCTAATTTTATAACTATTTATACAAAGAACAAAATACGTTACATTGAAGAATAATGTAAAATTAGTCTCTTTTGATGTAAATAGCCTCTTTACTTCTATACCAGTAAATGATTTAATTACAATTTTAAAAAGATAATGCAGACATAGAAGACAAATTAAAAATTGGACTAAAAACAACAATCCTAATTTGTTTAGAACAAAATTATTTTCTATATAACAATGAGATTTATCAACGAAAACACGGTCTTGTAATGGGCTCACCTATCTCACCTTTGCTATCTGAAATTTTTATGGCTTATTTCGAAAATGTTATTTTTAACTCATCCATCTGTCCATCCGTCCATCCATTCGATCCATCAGTCAACAATATATCACACTGGCACAGATACGTGGACGATATTTTTAGCATTTGGAATGGTACGGAAAGAAATTTACACGCCTTTTTAGGCCATTTGAATTCCATAAACAAAAATATTTAATTCACTATGAATATTGGACTTAATGATGAAATTAACTTCCTAGACATAAGGATAAAGAAAATATGTAATAAATTACAATTTGATATTTACAAAAAACTTACTACAATAGACACGATTATACACTTTAGTTCTAAACAATCTTGGCAAGTCAAATTGTCTGCTTTTTATAGCCTAATACATAGGTTAGTTAGTTTTCCACTAAACAAAGAATATAATATAGAGCTCTATACCATTAAACAGATAGCAAAAAACAATGGCTACAAAGAAGGATTAATACACTGCGTGTTTGGAACCTTTGGCGTTACACTAACAAACTTTTATTACAAAATTTTTTTCACAATACACCAAAACACAATTTTTATATTCTGGACACACGTTTCGCTAACCATGTTAGCATCATCAGCAAATGATTAAAACCCAAGATTCAGTTTCGATGGCCGTGAAGCCATTGAAGAATACACTGCGGGTTTGGAACCTTTGGCGTTACACTACTAACAAACTTTTATTACAATTTTTTTTTCACAATACACCAAAACACTATTTTTACACATCAGCAGATGATTAAAACATCATTTAATCATCTGCTGATGATGCTAACATGTTTAGCAAAACATGCCTCCAGAATATAAAAAGAGTGTTTTGGTGTATTGTGAAAAATTTTTTGTAATAAAAGTTTCAAAGAAGGATTAATCGACAAATTGTTAAAAAATAAACAAAGAATGTTGAATTTGTAAGAATTCCATAACATTAAAAAGCAAGAAGTATATAATATTGGTAGAATGTTAGTTAATAATGAGGGTAAAACGGATATTTTAGATAAATCGGGTGTATATGAAATTAACTGTAAGTATAGGTTGTAGAATACAAGAACACCAAAAAGATAGCTAAGTAATATATAAAGCACTGGAATATCTACGCATTGTATTGAAAACAATAATTTTATAGAATATACACTCAGAAAAGAAAAGTAAAAAATTAGACATACTACAAATATTGAAAATAAAAAAAAATCCTTAGGAAATAGTTATATAAAAACCACGAATGACCAGCTAAATTTCTAAAACACCCCGGTAATAGATAAGATCATACTACAATTGAATAGCTATATTTGACCATTAGTATTAGTTCAAGCTACTCTTAAGAAAACCCTAACAAGGCGAAAGATATGTAGAGCAAAATCTATAATAAACGTTTGAAACATTAAAAAGCTACTACTATGTCATTTAAAATCCTAGTATTTTCAAAATGTTTCACAGGGAACCAACTGCGGAATCCATAAACAATATTACTTAAAACTTTTAATGTTTCGATTATATATATATATATATATATATATATATATATATATATATATATATATATATATATATATATATATATATATATTAGGGTGGTCATTTAAAATTAAAATTTTTCCGACGCCCCAAAAAAAACCTTCCTTTTGATGGAAAAATACGGGGGAATTTTATATTTTTTTTAATAAAAATAACACGTGCTTCAAGACGATCTAAGTTAATATTTTAATTTTAGTTAATATCTCTTAAAGAATACGGATTTGCGAAAAATAGATAGGAGCAATTTTGTAGAAAATTCTCTACAAAAAAGGTTCTTTCTAATTTCTTCAAAAAATTCATATTTATGGAGATATTCTCAATAATAAATTCATTAACTCTATATAACCAATATTTTAAGGCCTAAAAACGTCATTTTTTCTGAAATATAGTTGAAATATAGTAAAAAAAATACAATATTTTTTATCTTGCAGAAAAAATTACGTTTACAGGTCATAAAATGTTGGCTATATTGAGTTAATGAATTTATTATTGAGAATATCTTCATAAATATGAATTTTATGAAGAAAATGGAAATAATCTTTTTGTAGAGAATTTAATTTCCTACAAAACTGCTTCTATATATTTTTCTCAAATTCGTATATTTGTAAGAGATACTTACAAAAAACTACGATTTTATGGATATTATATTAGAATTACTGGGTTCTCGAGTAGAACCACGTTTTAGATTTGGTATACAATATTTTCTCCTTTTCTGGTTGCGAACTCTGGGGAGTAGGCAGATTGAGACCTCGGAGTAAATTAATTAGATTCTCTTGAAAATGGCTTCAAAGTGGAAGCCAAAACGTCGAGATTTTATAAATCTAAAACGCGGTTCTACCTGAGAACCTAGTAATTCTAATATTACCGACCGCAGAAGCCTTTCCGAACATATATATATATATATATATATATATATATATATATATATATATATATATATATATATATATATATATATATATATATATGTTAGTTCGTAGTGTTTCGCGGATGGAAGACTTCATTAGACTATTAGTCCGGGAGTACATCCGATCGTTTGTGTCCCGTTTGTTCGGAACGTGCAGACGTATCGCCAAGGTCACACTTGGCATTGCCAAGTCATACTTAGAATGGCAGGTGTGACCTTGACGAAACGTCAGCACGTTCCCAACAAACGATCGGATGTAATAAGAAGAATCAGCTTGAACTAATATTTTATTTATTGGGGTATATAATTAATTATATCCTTTAAGTATGATTTTTTAAAAGTTACTATTGCAGATATTGAAATATAAAAATCTAAATCAAAATAATTTTTTAAAATGTCTTTTCCATCATTAGAAAAATGTATCATACCTTTTATATTTTTGTTCCTTTTTAATATTTCTATTATATATTTTGAAGATTTTCTAGAATGTATTATAAGAGGTTTATCTATTTCTGTACTTAAAATTATCTGATATAGGATGCACTATTTCAATATTTTACCCATAGTCGACATCAATGAAAAATATTCGTGACTGGAGCTTGAAGTGCATGAAAAATTTTATTTTTCTGGCCTATGAGAATATTTTTATATTCCATCATTCAGTAACAAAATTTTTTTCGTACAACGTTTTTCTTTTATTCGTACAACACATGGGTGCCTCTGCTCATTTCAATTAAGTCAACACCATAGTGTCAAGACAAGTGTCACCCAGAACCGATTTCTAGCTCTCGTAGCTATGCATTCTTCCCGCAGTGTTAATGAATATTGTTCCGCACTAAATAAATTGATAGGTAAAAAAATAATATAGAATCGAACTTTGACAAGAGCGTTTTGGTTTTTTCAACGGTTTTTGAGTAATTGGCAACATTTTTATAAACAAATAAAAATGTGATAATAAATCCGTCTATGGTTTTCTGTTCAAGTGGGGTTTTTTTATTGATTCAATTAAAATTAATTCAAAAAGCCCTTTAATTATAAATCAACCAATATATTTGACGACCTAAAAATAGGTGAAAAAGCTATTCTTCAACTGGACTCGAGCTTAACGCAATAAAGCAGCTGAAGAGAAACAATCAAGACCTGGCGAAGTCAACTGGCCATATTGATGACTGATCGCAATATTTATACATCCCACGCCATCCTACGGTGAATCTTCGCAGCAGAATGAATATTGTTCTGCACTAAATAAATTGATAGGTAGAAAAAATAATATAGAATCGAACTTTAACAAGAGCGTTTTGGTTTTCGGTTTTTGAGTAATTTAGTAAAATTTGCGTAAAAATATTTTATAATAAATAAAAATGTGACAATAATTCCGTGGGTTTTTTATCGATTCAATTAAAATTAATTCAAAAAGCTCTTTAATTATAAATCAACCAATACATTTGACGACCTAAAAATAGGTGAAAAAGTGGGTCAATATATTAATTGTGATTGTTATTAAAAAGAAAGCGTCCCGCACAATAAAAAATATACGCCCACGCAGGGGAAAATGAACTCGGGTAGGTGACAAATAAAGCAAAGTCGTGTTCCACGAGCTGCTGTTTTACGATCGACTTTTGTTTATGGCGCCCATTACGTGGAAGAAGCCCAGGCCGACTTTTCTATTGATTTTTTTTTGCGTTTCTGAATGTGATTATCATTGATGCTTTCGATAAATGACGGATATCACTTTCGTTCCCATTCCATCAACAGAAACGTTATATTAACCATACGTTTTTATTAAATAACCATGTCATCATTTTTAAGTAGTGTATTACCTTTAGATCTTCATAAAATTATTTCGCCCCATATTTGACATTGTTTGACATGAAGAGAACTATAATGTAGAAGAAAATTGTTTATTCAAATCGTAGATAATTAAACAAATTAAAATATTATTTTAATGCAAAAACATAAACCGAAGTTACTTTGTTTCCTATGTTTTCTAATTTCTAACCATTTTTTAATTGAACTGAGGGCTTCGGTCACGTTTGCAACCGTCATTTGATCTTTAAATTAAACTGGGTCAAAAGAATCAGGTTCGTCAATGTTTTTCTCACACATTTCTATAAGCTCATCAACTATCAGCTCCTGACTAAGTGAATTTAGCAGTTCTTGTACATCCTTACCCTCCACTTTTCAATTTAATTGTCTAGCAGTATCGACAACATGATAATAACATAATCAATTTGATCAGGCTGCGATGCTGATTCCGCCGGAGTTTCACTAGTAAAAAAATGGACACACTTTTTTTCAGACACTATTTAAAGTTTTTTGTGAAATTTTATCCCAAGATTTCTCAATGATGTTCACGGCATCTAAAACATTAAATTGTTTCCAAAAGTCTATATCAGAGAGCTCATTGTTTTCCCTCCTAGCTTCATGGACATTTACAAATTACGACTCGTGTAATACGCTTTAATTATTTTGATGACACCCTGGTCCATTGGTTGAGGCAACTTAGTTGTATTTGGTGGCAAAAATTCAACTTTCACACGTAGGTCGAAATTAGTGAGTGTAGTAGGAGGATGATCTAATGTATTGTCGATTAAAAACATCACCTTAAATGAGATTTGATTGGTAATAATGTTTGACTTCGGGTATGACGTGATGATCAAATCAATCCTCAGAAATGGAGGCTGTCACCCAAGTTTTAGGATTTGACTTCAAAATTACGGCTAAACCAGCTTTAGATTTGTTATTTAAAGTCCTTGGATTTTCCGATCGAAAAACTAAGAGAGGTTTGAGCTTATAGACACCAGCTGCATTCCTACCAACCATCACTGTGAATCGATCTTTGTAGGCTTTCAAACCTGGAAAGGTTTTTTCTTCATGCGCGATAAAAGTTCTTTTAGTTATCTTGTTCCAGAACAATCCAGTCTCATCCACGTTTTGGTGGCTATAGCGACCTTCTTCTATTATAGCCTTGAGTTTCTCTGGATAGAGAGACGCAGCCTCTTTATCAGCACTTACCACCTGTCCACTTTTCGCTATGTTATGCCAGTTACAGCGACTTTTGAATCGGCTAAACCACCCGTTACTAGCTTTAAAGATTTCATCTTTAGCCGCCTTCCCAGCTTCTTCTTTTATTGTCTCAAAAATCAACTTAGCTTGAGAGCACACCGTGTTTTGATGAACAGGACAGTTTTCCCTTTTTTGATTATCGCACCATAATTTGCTTATCACACCATAATGTCAGCATTGTTTCTATCTCAGCGATAAAACCATGAAAAACGTACATCGAGTCCATGCGAAACTTATCTGTGCATGTCGTAAATCGAACACAAGTATTGGCTTACATACATCCAAAAGTTTGGAATATTTACAAATAGGATATCTACACCTATGGTACTTTTAAAATTGTGAAAACTGGATATTTATTTTAGAGTAACGAAAGCATTGTTTTGCTGATAACATTTTTTAGATTTTTGCTTATACTATTTATAATGGTATTTACACATTATTTCAGTTCTTTTTCAATGTTCAATCAATCCGTTTAAAAATGCCTAGAAATATGATATATCATTTTAAAAGATCATGGATAATTGTTTTGTTACAACAGGGTTTTAATCAAAGTGATATCGCGGAAATTGTAGGTGTTTCCCAAAGTTCTGTATCGAAAATTTATTAAAAAACTCAGGAGGATAAAGGACGCAAAGGATCGCCCTAGAAGTAGTAGAAAACGATGTATAACAGTTGCACAAGACTGACAGATATCAATGATAGCTTGAAGAAATCATCTGGAATCTACAGGTGGTATATCAAGGGGGCTTGTTAGGCTTAAAGGAGTAAATGTTTCACGACAAACGATCACACGCAGACTAAAAGTGGTAAATTTGCCTCGGAGAAGATCTTTACGTGTTCCCAAGCTAACCCTTGAACAATAAGATGTAAGATTGCAACGGACTCAAGTGAAATAGTGGATTCTAGTCCTAATTGGAATAACCTGTTCTCTAATGAGGCGAGAATTGGCTTGGTTTCTGATTCACAAAGAATATTAGTTTAGAGAGCCCCTAGTCGACAAACTCGAGTAGAGTATCCCATTTGAAGTTGGGAGAGCGATGTTTTGGAGTAGTATTATAAGGGGTACACAGAAAGAAGAGTCACTGGTGCTGTGTACATCGAGGAAGTTTTAAATCCAGTTGTGCGTCTGTTTCAAAGCGCAGTGGGCGACGGATTTGTTTTCATGGATGACAAAGCACCTCCTCACTCTTCGTACAGCAGCAGTACAAAAGTTTTCTTAAAAAAGAGGGAATAACCAAGTTAAGGTGGCCAGCAAATTTCCCTGATATCAGTGTCATTGTACATGTTTAGGACATTCTGAAAACATGCATCAAGAAACGATACAATTCTCCTCTTACCCTGTGAGAACTAAAAGATTCTACTCTTGAAGAATGGGAGAGAATTCCACAAGCCCAAATTGATCATTTAATCGACAGCATGTTAAGTCGCCAACAGGCATGTACACAGACCCATGTAGGAAATAATGCTTCCAAACTATTGGACATACATATATACCATGAAAAAAAAAAAAAAAAAAAAAAAAATATATATATATATATATATATATATATATATATATATATACATATATATATATATATATATATATATATATATATATATATATATATATATATATATATATATATTTATTTATTCATTTATTTATTTTTTCATACAATTGGCAATATCGTTTCAGCATCGTATTCTTTTTACAAAAAAAACCTATACATTAATGTCGTTTAATGTCAAAGTTGACATTACTATTTTTCACTAAAATCACTAATTTTTTAGACCATTACACCATAACAGTTTGAAATAATTCACATCATATTAAAAATACATGATTAATCCTTTTATTAATTTAACATTCAAAATATCCATCATCTGAGCCTGTGCCCGAAATAATTCTGACCCAATTTCCCGACTTCTTGAACATAATGAAAAAATCCTGGTACTTTAATTCTGGTTACTGTTTCCCGTCTACTCTGAGTTCTTTTTTCGACCGGATTGTTTAGTTTCTAAAAAGTACAGTGTCTATTGCTTTTTACTTCTATATACTTTTTCAAGCATTTTTCCAGTCTTTGAAATATTTTTTATACTCGCCTTCTTTCAGTGACAATCAAACACAATTTGGTTTCTTTAATCCAGGGAAGAAAAAACTCACAGGGTACCATATCTCGTAAATATGGTGTTGTGAAAATTGCTGAGCAGTATGAGTTGTTTTGTTACAAATATGGACGTTTTTTTTTTCGAATGGACTCTAAAATAATTTTTATTCATAAAAAAAAATCAGTGTTTTTTGAACAAAATAAGATGAGAAATGAGAGATCCACGAGACAGTCCAAAACTACTCATAATTAATCTAAATGATATATATATATATATATATATATATATATATATATATATATATATATATATATATATATATATATATACATATATATATATATATATATATATATATATATATATATATATATATATATATATACATGTACATACATATACATATATATATATATATATATATATATATATATATATATATATATATATATATATATATATATATACAATATATATATACATTATACATATATACATAATTATATATATACAATTTTTTATTTCTTTTGACTGCGTCTAATGAGACAACAGTAGTTAGGAGTTATACACCCCCGACCGTTGGGTTCTACAATCTCATGTGCACGTACAACAACCTGCGGCGCAAATTTCCCATAAGTGAGAAAAGTACATTTTTTTTATCGATAGAAAAAGGTGAATATAACATTTGTACTTTTATAGTAGTCGTGAATGAATTTCGAACATATATTGCATAGAGAAAAAAATTAATGTAATTTCAAACTGGCCACGATGTACGTAAGTTGGGACAGTTGAGGCACATAGGTTGGGACACTACGTGTTCCCATATTTTCGCGAATCTTCTAGAATATTCCATCAAATTATATTTATTTTTCCAGAATTATCTCCTATTGTCTAGAGTATTCCATCAAATTATATTGAATTTTCTAGAATATTCTATAAAATCCTATCTGGAGAATTACATAGAAGATTCTAAAGAAATCTTTCGAGAACATTCCGAAATCGTAAAGAAACGAGATGCTGAGATGATGAGAAACTTCGAGATGTTCTATCCCCACCACTGGATACTTGTTCACGGCCAGCTGGGGGTATATAAGGATTTTCACTTCCCCTCTCACGCTAGTTCAATTTTTGTCAGTGAAAAAGTGAAAACAAAAACAATAATCGAACAAAAGAAAAGAATAAAACAAAATAGTGTAAGAAAAAATAGAAAAGTGATAAAACAAAAATAAAAGTAAAAGGTAGTTATTCAAAAATGACAAACATAGCTACAAATTGAACTAATGTAGTTTGTCGCACTATATTGTAAAATAGGATAAAGAAGTTCCAGATATTTCAAATATATCTTATGAAGAGTTGATGTTTATCGTTCGCCGTTTTACATAGTCTTCGACGCCAAAGATGGTTCGACATTTTTTTATTCATTTTGATCACATGTTTTTAATATCTTTGTTTTTTGATTACATAAGTGTTCAATGACGAACAAGAGGAAACTTTGGTCGAATGTCTTGTGAGACGCTGTCATATCTTAAGCATAACCGAATTGAAACCATTAGTCTACGAATTTGCGCGCAAACTGACTATCGAATATCCAGCATCATGGAATACTGATGAAATGGCTGGAAAATCTTGATATTACGCCTTTATGCTGCGGTACATAAAACTTTCTGTGCGCACGCCTGAACAAACAAGTCTCAACCGGATCAATTTCTTCTGCAAGGAAAATGTCGACCCATTTTTTGATCATTTAAGTGTGCTTTTCTATTTGTAGCATTTTGTCGTACAATCCATATGGAATATGGACGAGTCTGGTTTTTTGACAGTTCCAACTAAAATTGAAAAAAACTATGACAACTATGGCGCTTGCCCTAAATTCTATTGCGCCTTTCTTTATTTTCCAGAAAAAAAATATGCAAAGCTGTTTCATTGATAATATCTCATCAGAAAGTGATGCCCCCTACAGTGAATCTACCTGGATGCAGCAGAAAGAATTTGTCAGATATATGAAGCATTTTATCAAGCACACCACTCATCAACAGACAAATCGACACTGCTTCTTCTTGATAATAATACGTCTCACTTATCTATTGAAGCAATTGACGTGGTGCTCTAAAAAAAGGGCGTTCATATTCTTTCTTTTCCACCTCATTGATCTCAGAAAATGTAACCATTGAATGTATTAGTTTATGGTCCAGCCAAGGCATACTACAATATTGAATGTAGCGGTTAGCAAAAATCTAATGTTGGAAAGTCATTGGATATCCGACACATCCCTAAACTCGTTTGCCAAACTCTAGATTTAGTCTTGACTTCAAACAACATCAAGTCTGGCTTTTCGAAAACGGGCATCTTTCCATTCAATCAAAACGTTTTCTCTGAATCGGATTTCGTTAAGGCAGAAATAATTAATTTAACTGCAAATACTATTACGATTTAGAACAACTTGAACGAAGGAGAGCATCGGTGCAAATTTAATGGATGTTGCTGTATATGAAAGCGAAGAGCCATCAACATCAAGTGCAACACAATAACCATTGTCACGTTTGTCAAGTATTTCCTTAGTTTTGTCTAGAGTTGGACCAGTTAGATCAACAACACCTTTGAAAAAGTTCAACCGTGGGCGTAAGCCAATGAAAAGCACCATTCTCACTTCACCAGAAAATGTTGCCGTGCTCAAAGAAAAGCGAAAGAATATGGAAAACAGTGCAAAGAAGCTATGACAATCAACATAAAAAACGCCAGGCAAAAAACGAAGCCACACCAGTGCGAAGACTGCCAAACTAGTGCGAAGACTGCCAAACTAGTGCGAAAGTCATCGTCGTCGTCGTTGGATGTTCATTTTTGCATGATTTACATGAATTTTAGAAATTTGCCAGCCTCGCCTAACTCGCGATAATTCTGTTGAATGTAACAAGTGCCAGCGATCATTTCATATGAAGTGTGTAAATATACACTGTATATACTCGCACTATATATACTCGCACAATATATACTCGCAATATACTCGCAGCTACTATACTTGCCAAAATTGACGTATACTAGCATATATTTGATTTTCTTTGTTCTGTTTTTCATAGCCTTTGAAATAAATAAATCGACTATAATGTATATTTCTATAACTGTCCCAACCTACGGACCACATTTTTTTAACCAACATCCACGTGTCCAAAAAAATGATAATAACTTTTTTATTTTTGAAGCTATGAAATAATTGTCTGCAACAAAAGTTCTTGGCTACACTTTTGTTGCCTTATATTACCTTACCTTTCAACCGTTTACCTTACCGTTTTACATTACCTTTCAAAGGGTATATAGATCTCCGAGAAAAATTTATGTAGTCAAATGCTACAGCCAAAACACAAAATCTGTTCCAACCTACGGACGTTTTCTATTTATATATATATATATATATATATATATATATATATATATATATATATATATATATATATATATATATATATATATATATATATATATATATATATATATATATATATATATGTACAGCTCTACAGGCCTTTAAGACCTTTGGCTTGGTTTACAATCTGCCGCCAAACTACTCTATTCTATGCCTTTCTTTCCCACTGTGTCACAGTCATTCTGTCTAAATCCTCCTCCACCTCCTGCAGCCACTTTCTCCTCGGTCTTCCTCTCTTCATTCTTACCTCGTCTCTCCCCCTGCTCACAACCTGTTTTGTTAGTCTGCTTTCTGGTAGCCTTTCTATATGTCCTAGCCAGACTATTCGCCGTGCTCTAATGATCCGCGTTATTGAGGGTTCTCCAAATACCGTTATTATTTCTTCATTGGTCTTTCTTCTCCACTCACTCTCCTCCTTGATACCACCGTATATTCTTCTCAGTACTCTACGCTCCCACACCTCCAACATTTTTTCACATATTACACAACTGGTATATATTACAACTGGCCTCATTATTGTCTTATAAACTCTTACTTTGGCTTTTCTTGAAATATTCTTCTTTCTCAGAAGTCTCTTCAGCATCCGTGCACATTTATTTCCTTTTTCTATTCTGGCCCTAACCTCCGCTTCCATTCCATGTTTGTCTGAAATAGTTGAACCAAGGTAACAAAAACGATCAACCCTTTCGAAGTGTAGTATTACTTTAATTTTCAGTCTTTCCCGGCACATTTCGTCGTTTTTAATTATTATTTTCATGTATTTTGTTTTGTTTGTATTTACTCGGAGCCCGAACTTTCCGGCTTCTCTCATTGATATTTGAGTTACATTTTTCATTTCTCCCAATTCTCTTGTTATAATTGTTATATCGTCAGCGCAGGCTAGACATTGGTGTTTTTGTCATATATTATTCCTGTGTGATGTATCTGACTTCTCGTCAGCACAGCTTACAACACTAGATTAAACAAGCACGTAGACAACGGGTCCTTGTCTGAGGCCTGATCTTACTTAGAAGGGCTCTGAATGTTGGCCATTTACTTTAACTAAGCTGACTATATTTTCAAAAGTCATTTTTGTTAGAGCTATTAGTTTTTATTAACCCCCAGTTCTCTAATTGCTTTTGGTAGTTCCTTTCTTTTAATTGAGTTATAGACCCGTTGGAAATCTATAAAGAGCATGTTCATGTTTAAACCTTACCGGTAGTGTCTTTCCTGTAGTTGCTTTAGTAACATTATCTGGTCTACTGTTAATCTGTAACTCCTAAAACCACATTGGCACTCTCCCACTAGATCTTTTGAGGTATCCCTTATCCTGTTCTTGATTGCTGTCGCTAGTATTTTGTACACCACTTAATAATGTTTTATTCCCCTTCTTGTAAATTGGACACAATAGAGCTCGTTCCTGTTTCCTTGGCATTTTTTCCTTCCTCAAGCACTGGCCTAGTATATTTGTAATTTATTGTAATAGCTTTGGACCGCCATATTTTATCAGCTCTATAGTAATCTGGCTTTTATTATTTTTCATGTGACTTTGATCTCTTTAATTTCTTCAATGTTGGGTTCCGTTGCGTTCTGCCTTTCCGCACCTTCTTCCAGTTCCCTCTCGATATCTCTGTCCATTGTATCCTCTTCCTCTCCATCAGTGCTTCCTAGCTTGTTCAATATTCAAAATAACCTAACCAACTTTCTACATTTTCCTTTTCGTTTATAAGTAGTTTCCCGTCGACTTTCTTACAATATATGTTTCTTGGTTGATGTCCTTTATTTTCGTGCCTATTACCTTGGTAATAATGCCTTATTTGCTTTTGATTGAAATTGCTTTCAATTTCCTCCATATCCCTTTCCAAAACTTTTCTTCGTTTCCTCCTGTATATTTGTTTGACCTCTTTTGTTCTTTTTTTTTAATTCAGTTTTACTCCCTTTCGTTTTTTTTTTCTCCATAACCTTTAACTTCACCTTACGTCCTTCACTTCACTTTTTCCACTGCTACCTCACATTCGCTGTCAAACCAGCTATTCTTCTTTGTTCTTGTATCCATATCTAATATTTCCTGAGCCACTGTTATTATTGTTTTCTCTAGATCATCCCATCTTTCATCAATTGTTTCATGAGCCATTCTTTTTATTCTACTCTGCATCCTGTCCTCGTATTTCTTTCTCAATTCCACGCTTTCAAAATTCTTTGTAAATATATTTTTTTTATTCACATTTCCTTTTTCTTTTATTGGTATTTTTCCATTTTATTTTCACTCCTACCAAAAAAATGATCCGTACTCAGATCCGCTCCTCTACAACTCCTAATCTCAGTACCATCAGTAAAAGGACATACCTAACAAACCACTTCGATTTGTTTTAAACATTATCTCACACCCTTCTTCTAATTGTAGCTAAATTTAAACAACAATTAGGTCAAAATATGTAATATAAAAGTAATATATTAAATATGTTTAAGACATTGGGTGTATGATTTGATATATAATCTAATCCCTTAATGTTATTTTTGTTTACAATTACGAGACTAAAAAAAAACCTCGTACCTTTCCCAAGTTTTGTTCACACGAGAGGGTTCAGACATACACAACCCCGTCTAGACAATATTCAGAGTGTTTTCAGTAAGATCGTTGGCGAAAACTTACCACTGAGTAGCAGCGGCAGGAGATGGAGGAGGAGGCAATTTTTGTAAGTAGCAAAGCCCGACGTAGAGGCATTTCATCTCACCGATAACTTTTTCCATTTTTTACTCCGAAGAGCATATACATTTATTGGGACTGGGTTACTAAAAGTTTCTTTTCGCAGGATATATCGTTAATATAACTGTCGCAGGATAGAGATTTTTTCTATAAGACCGGACCCGAGGGTTTAATTTATTACGTCTCAGTTTGAGGAGGGTGAGCGCCCTATCGACAAAGGGTTATAAATTAAAAATATCTCCGTTTTTGGCGTTTGCGAGAGTCGAAGGAAAAGATTCTAAAATATGGTATTTTTTCCATCCCTTAGTGCATATATAGATTCTCCGTTTATTACAGACTTAAAAATAAACCCCTCTAAGAGCACCGTTTCGAGATATCTACTGGATTTATATTTACATCAAACAAATCAACGAAGAAAATGACTAACATTGATTTAAGAACGAAAATTATTTAATACGCCAACTAAAATATTTGTCGTAGCTTTCAGTACCTTTTTCCGATATTTTTAACAAATTTTTTCTATATCGGAATTTATTCCTCGTTAGAATAATGTTTATTTACTTACTTTGCAGCCATGACATTCTTGGTCTTCCCTCGTTTCTTCTGCTCTATCTTTCTCTGCATCATCACTCTCACCAGTTCACAATGTTCATCTCTCATTAGGTGACGTGATTTCTCTCAGTATTCCAATTTGTTCTGCTGCAATTGTTATAATACTCTATCAGTAAATATTCTGCCTAGAACCTCTTCATTTATGACCAAGATATTCGTAGTATTTTTCTGAATAGCCACATTTCGAAAACTTCGAGTCTTCTATTCATGTATCTATTAAGGGTGGATGCTTCTATACCATAAAATAAAGTATATGTAGTAGCAAATCATTCGTTTTTTTAATTCATCTGCTCTTATTTTTCAGTAGAGGAATGATTTTATCTCGTAAAATGTGTTGCGAGCTATTTCTGTCTTGTTTTTTATTTCTTCGGTATTATCATTCATTGAATCAACAGAAATTCCTAAATTATCATCATCATCATCACCCTATTTATTCATCCAGAATCGACTTCGAGATTTCGAGTCTTCTATTCATGTATCTATTAAGGGTGGATGCTTCTATACCGTAAAATAAAGTATATGTAGTAGCGAATCATTCGTTTTTTTCATTCATCTGCTAGTATTTTTCAGTAGAGGAATGATTTTATCTCGTAAAATGTGTTGCGAGCTATTTCTGTCTTGTTTTTTATTTCTTCGGTATTATCATTCATTGAATCAACAGAAATTCCTAAATTATCATCATCATCATCATCACCCTATTTATTCATCCAGAATGTCGATCTTCGAATGTCGGTCTTTTCCAGCCCTCTCCATCTTTGTCTATCCTATGCTGTTTTTTCCATGCCAATCCTCCGTTTCTTTATGTCATCCACTCATCTCATTTGTGGTCGACCTCTGTTTCTTTGACCTTGATATGGGCACCAGTTTTGGATGACTTGGTTCCACTTATTGTCTGAGAGCCTTTGGTTGTGTCCTGCGAATTTCTGTTTAAGTCTGGCAGTATGTCTTTTTATGTTTATAACTTTAGTTCTTTGTCGAATCCACGTCTTTTTTTATGGTAGCCTAGATTTATATTCAGTATTCTTCGCTTCATAGCTCTCTGTGTCTTCGTCAGTTTATTAAGATTGGACTTACTGAAGGTCCAAGTCTGTGCTCCTTACGTCATTACAGGGAGTATGCATGAGTTTAATATTTTGGTTTTATGTTCGACTGAAACCTTCTTGTCCTCCAGGATAAAAGAGAGTCTGCCGGATAATGCCCAATCCATTCAAATTCTTGATTATTTTTATTCAGTTTAATTGATTGACCCAGGTATATATATATATATATATATATATATATATATATATATATATATATATATATATATATATATATATATATATATATATTCGTTCACAGGTTTTAGGTGGGTGCCGTCAATACTGACATGCATGTGGTCGTTGTTCATGACTTTTGCTTTTGTTAGGTTTATTCTGAGACTTTTGTTGGCTGACACGTGGTGGAGCTCATGGAACATTTTTTGAATAACTTCATGATTGTTTAGTATATTATGATATCTTCCGCAAATCTCAGATGGTTTAAACATTTGTCATTTATATTCATTCCCATATCTTCTCAGTTTAATTTTTTAAAAATGTCTTGTAAGGCAAACGTGAATCGTTTAGGAAACACTGTGTCACTTTGTCTAACCCCCTAAGGATCTTAATGGGTTTGGTATCAGTATGAGTATCCATTTCTACTGTCATTTCAGATTTTCTGTTAATATTCTGTATCAGGGTTCTGTAGCGGTGATCTATTCTGCATTTGACAAGGCTGTCTTCTATTGTCCAGAACTCAATACTGTCAAAAGCTTTTTCGTAGTCCATAAGTACACAATAGAGCGGGAGATTCTCTATCAATATTTTAAGGGTTAATATACGGTCCGTTGCGCTGCATTCTCATCGGAATATAGCTTGCTCAACTGGCTGGTAATCATAAAACTTGTTAATAAATCTGCTTATCGTTATTTTGGTGAGAATGTTGGAGAGGTGTGACAATTAAGAAATTGGTTTATAGTTTCATATGTTATAAGCGTCGCTTTTTTCAAAATTAATATTGTCAGAGATTCATTCCAGTCACTTGGTATATCTCCTTCAGTCAAACATTTATTAAGAAGACATTTATGATGTTTTATAATTTCTTGCTCTCCTTCTTTAATCAATTCAGGCATTATGTTATCCTTTCCTGGCGCTTTATTTATATTCATTTCTCTTACTGCTTCGGATATTTCGCTTTCGCTTAAGCCTGGCATTTCTTTTAAGTTTACATTTGTTATTTTTTGTTTTAGTACTTTCTGGGATTATTCCTTTGGTACGTTCTTCATTTCATAGAGTTTACCATAAAACTGTTCTACTACCTTGATCTTTGATTTTTTTGTCTCTGACTATTGTTTCGCTATCGTCCCTTACTCCAAAGAAGTTCTTCGTTCCTTTCCGCTGCCTTAGACTTTTTAGGTTTTTGTTGTTTTCTATGATCTTCTTGATTCTTATTTCTTGACGTATTATCGTATAATTTAAGTTATAAATTGTTAGCTCGATCTCATCATCGGAACTTCCAAGTTGTTGTTGATATTTTTCTCTATTGTCTGCTAATGTATCTGTGTCACTTAGTGGTTGGATACATGTGTTCTCTATCTTTAGGAATATTTCCTAATATCTTGGTTGGCTGGTACTGCGTGTAACTAGTACTGCGTATTGAGTCAGAATACAGGACCGCACTTTGTTCCGACAGTATCGAGAATTTGTGAGAGTTGATTTAAAAAAATAAGTGTTTTCTTGATCAATCTTTTGCTCTTATTTGAATAGGCTTTAACAGAGGGTTGGTACCATGTTTCTTTGTTTTATATCTATTTTAGTGCTAGAAGTAACGCATCAATTTTAATTTGTTACTTTTCGTTTACCTCACTCCAATGCTGGTACCTTGGTTGATTGGCAGTACTCTAACGGAGAGCTACTTCGCGGGCTTGATTTTTCGAAGGACTCATTTTTGGTCTCCTCTCTTCAGATTCTTTTTTCGACCACCTTCGAGAGTAGTCGTACATCAATAGACTTTGACCCAGTGCAAAATTTCCTCTGAATATAGTTTTGGAGTTCGAGATATTTATCAGCTTTGCTGGATTTTATTGCTAACACACTGGGAGCTGCCCCTGAAGCCTATCGAGGGGATTGTTTCCATTTTTTCATATTTTTCTTATCCACGTAGTTGATCCGGGTGAATCTTTGGCTTCTTTCCATGCAAGTCTTTAGGTGTCCTCGAAGTCCTCGCGACCCATAGAAGTAGACCCACGGAATATCTGAAACCTTAAGGGGTAGACAGACTAACGTTTCGCCTCACGTGGATAGGATACTCATCGGGAAGTTTCGTGGATTGACTGATCAAAGATAAGTTATCATTCTACTAATCACATTAGATTCAGTTCATTAGTGTTTATTGTCTACAAAACGTCATTACTTAATTCTTGTACATTACTAACCTAGTTAATTTAATATTGTAACCGATCCCCTCTTATGTTCTTTTAGCTTTCACGATGCTGTCTATACGATGAGAATAAATGTCTAAGTACCGAGTAATGTTTTCTTTTGTCACCTGAGATCTCATGTTTTCTGAGCATTAATTAGCCCTTGGTATCATTTAACGTAGTAAAATATATTGTATGTATTGTTTTAAGAGTATATTTTTGAAGCCCAAACCTGGAACAAGTAGTTCTCCTCTTTCATTGCGGATCCCAATTCCGAATGCTCCTATGTTATCTTCTGTTGTTTCCTCTTTTCCACCCAACTTTGCATTCAAATCTCCAAGCAGAATTGTATAGGTACTTCGTTTTCTCATAATGGCTTTTCTTATTTATTTGTATATCTCCTCCACTTCTTGGCCTTCGTAGGTTGAAGTGGGTAAATATATTTGGATCATTGTAAATATACTTGTGATATTCCCATCGTAATTGAAATCACCTTTTCTATAAGGGCCTCATATCTTTTTATCGTGCTGATGACCTTCTTATTAATGAGGAATCCAACTCCGTCTAGTGTCTCATTGTTTTTTCCTTTATAAAATAGAACATGTTCCGAGGGTAGTGTCAAGCAATCCTCTCCTTTTCTCTTAACCTCTAATATTCCTAGCATATCCCATTTAACGTTACTGAGCTCTTGTTCCAACTCATTTAATGCTTCTTCGGTGGCTATAGACTGTATATTAGTGACGATGTCCAATATCGTGCATGGTTTTCGTTTTGTCCTATGGCAGCCTGGTCTAACCCAGACATTCTTTATACCCCCTGCTCCTTGACTAGAGCGGTCACTGCCTTGATCCGGATCTTTAGAGCTGCTGCAGACTGAGGGTCCTTTATTATTTATTTTATTCATGGAAGGTTATAGGCGAATAAAATACTACGCTCACTAGTGCGTCTTGGTGAGCATCAATTTCAGCTGCTAATTGTGGGTCTGATACAGTTTACGGTCGCCCGCTCCATATCAGGCTCTGTTTGACTAGTTTTTGGCCCGCCCCGGATATTTCATTTCCCAGGTATAATCTATATTTGCTGTCCGCTATCCGCCACCTGGAACGGCGCCCTATGGGGACTAGCATCCCCACATGGGCTAGTTCCTAAATACTTGTATCTATATCTATTTACTCAATATTACTATTGCATCAACTGGGTATTGGAAGATTTCATGAAACACATGTGTTTTACTTTCTTTAGCTTTATGTTTAATTCATATAGTTTGCTCATTTCTCTTACTTTTTCCGTTAATCTTTGTACGTCTAGTGCGGCTATATCATAGACATACCTAATATTATTAATAAGAACTCCATTTACTACCACGCCGGTTATTTCTCCTCGAAATTATTCCTGATGAAAGTGTTATATATGAAAGTATTTTAAAAATTGCAGAGCTAGTACTACAAGAAATCGATATACAGTAATCCTTCGTCGACCGCAGTGGTTCCATTCTGGATAGAGGGCCGCAGTTGGCAAAACAGCGGTTGGCGAGGGATTTTCTGGGGTTACACTTGAAAACAGAAAAATGTACAATATGTTATTGATTGATTTTTCCGTTACTTTGCGATAGTTCGTTTTTTTTAAAGGAATAAAACAATTTTTTACTTTGTTATCTATCACTTTGTTTTTTAAACAAAATTTGTGTGATTATAGTTTCGTAAAACGTTTTATAAAACTATAGTCACACAAATTTAAAAAAAAAAGTGATAAATAACACAGTACAATATGTACTTATCTATGTATTAGTGTGTGAATAATAAGACACTATAGATTAATACTTCTACAAATAACACTGGGGAACAATTAGAAAAATAATTTCTGTTGAATTCGATATTTAAGCTGTTTTATACATAAATTGACATGCTAATTCCAAAACTTTATTTCGTTTTTTTTCTATCACGTTAAGTTTTTTTTTCTATATTTGTTGCGCATCCGACTAAGCTTGGCGAAGCACAGAAGTCACTACTGCTCTCCTACCGGCGAATCTTCTTCGACCTAGGAGTGGGAGCGTGAGTGACGTTGCGTCATCCAAAATTAGTTCGGTCAGTTACGCATGAGATGCTAAAGTACGCGGGTCTGTGTCGCTCTGATATAGTGAAGTCAAAGTATACATACACAACTACAGATTTTTTCTGCCTCTGGTAGTTTTCGTCGTAAGTGCTTAAACAGCCCTGATTCATTTTGTTATACATGGCAGTTTTACTATCCCCATTCAACGGACTAATATTAGTACATTTGTCAGGCAAGTCTATTTTGCTTATTTTAAAGTGAAAATAGGAGACCAAGATAAATCATGGGCCCCTCATAAAGTGTGCAAGCGGTGTGTAGAGAGTTTACGAACGTGGACGAAGAGAACACGTAATAAACTTTCGTTTGGTATACAAATGGTTTGGCGAGAGCCCAAAGATCAGTTAAGTGATTGCTACTTTTGCATAGATGTTTTCAGGATTCAACAAGAAAAACAAACATAAAATTGAGTACCCTAGTTTACCGTCAGCTATACGCCCTGTGCCTCATTCAGCTGAAATTCCATTGCCAGTTTTTCAAGAATTACCTTCTTTAGAAATACAAGAATGTGAATTAAGTGAAGATCGAAGTGACTCCACCGACGAAGAATTCTAAGTTTCCAATGATTCTGTTCGTAAAGGATTCAATCAACATGAATTAAACGATTTAGCACGAGATTTGAGACTATCCAAAAAAGCATAGGAATTATTAGCATCAAGACTGCACGAAAAAAATTTGCTTGACAAAGGAGCTAAAGTCACTTACTATCGATCCAGAGAAAGTGAATTTAGACAGTACTTCAGAAATAATGACGTATTTGTATATTTCCAGAACGTAGAAGGTTTAATGAAAGAATTTGCCATTTCTAACTATAACGCAACTGAATGGCGATTGTTTATAGATAGCTCAAAGCGTAGCTTGAAGTGTGTTCTCCTACATAATGGAAATTTATACGGTTCAGTCCCAATAGGTCATTCAGTTTCTTTGCGTGAAGAATATGGCGACATAAAGAAAGTCATTGACTTGTTGCAATATAACATGCACCAATGGATCATCTGTGTTGACCTTAAAATGGTCTGTTTCCTTCTTGGCCAGCAACACGGGTATGTCAAGTATCCCTGTTTTTTGTGTATGTGGGACAGCAGAGCTCGTGAGAAGCATTGGGTGCAATCAAACTGGCCACCAAGATCTGACCTAAGACCTGGTGATCCAAACATTTTAAACCAGCCACTTGTCGACAGAAAAAAACATTGTATTTCCGCCTTTGCATATAAAACTAGGTCTCATGAAGCAATTTGTTAAGGCTTTGTCAATTTAAGGATACTGCTTTAAGTATATCATTTCGGCATTCCCTAGCCTGTCATATGAAAAGATAAAGGCTGGTGTGTTTGATGGTTCACAGATTCAGCAACTCGTTAAAGATGAAAATTTCACTGAAACAATGACCGAACTTGAAAGGAATGCTTGGTTGGCTTTTAAAAATATTGTTAGAGATTTTCTTGGAAATAAACGAGCCCCGAATTACATCGAAATTGTTCAACAACTCTTCATCATGAGCATCAAACTGCATTTTTTACATAGTCATCTTGCTAACTTCCCAGAAAATGTTGGTGCTCTTAGTGATGAACAAGGCGAGTGATTCCACCAAGATCTAAAGGTTATGCAAGCGCGGTATCAAGGTAGATGTGATGTCAGTATGACGGCTGATTACTGTTGGAGCATCAAGCGAGAATGTCCACAAACTGAACACTCCAGGAAAAGCTATAAAAAGAAATTTTTACCATGATATATTTTATTTATTTTTTCTATAAACACAACGAAACCTCTGTATAAATAAAATATTCTAATCTATTTGGTCAGATCTCACCTTATTTCCCTTCGTATGTACACTTTTAAGGTAAAATGAAGAGTATGCTGTAGCTTAAGAACTTGACGTGATAGAGAAAAACTGTGAATATTTTTGAATTCAGAGATGAAAAATTAGTCAAAAACAAGTCACAGATCCATGTCAACAAAATTGCTGTTCCCCAGTGTAATTGCATCTTAATTTTGTTATAGAGGTAAAACTTATATTCGAAAATATTGCAAAATTGTTGGCCGTTTCATTTTTTTTGAGTTCCTTTTGATCTCCCTATAAGGTTGTAGTAGCTCATTCAAATCATCTGAAAACTTTAGGCTTCTTTCGGTTGTGCGGTTAATTCTATTGCGCGGTTAATAAAAATTTTTTCAACTACTTAACGTTAGGTATGTAATAGTCATCTTAGTAGTCGTTGCCTCCTCAGGGATCGCATCGTATTTACTGCATTCGACAACCGATGTATATTCCAGAATTTCAAGCAGTTCTGATTCTGATAATTCACTGTCGTGAGAAATCTTCGTGAGAGTGAACTTCTTCAACGTCACTTAGTTGCAATTCGTTGAAAACATCGCCATGAATTTTATGTAAATTTCTTACAATGTCTACAATTCTGTTGCTTTGTCAGGAAATGCAGACCTATCGTCCATAACTTTTGACTAATAACTTTCTCCAACAGAAATTCAATGTTTCTTTTTACTGTTTTTTTGATAAATCTTATGTAATGGCTTTCCAACTCTCAGTAACAGTGAGAACTTTATTTTGTTCCATGCTATTCAATACATAACTGAAAGTTCGCTTGAGAAAATATCTCTTAAACACTACTATTATTCCTTGATCTAATGGTTGTAGCAGCGATGTAGTGTTAGGAGGTAGGAAGCATATTTCTAAGTTTGGATCAGCAAACTTTAGGGATTCAGAATGGCCGGGAACATTAACAATAAGAAGTAAAGCTTTGAATGGCAACGATTTTGAAGCCAAATGTTACCTAACACTGCGTACAAAACAGCTCACAAATCAGTCTGTAAAAAATGTTGCAGTAACCCAACCTTTTTGATTGGCTGTCCAAAAGACCGGCAGATCATTTTTGTTTTTATTTTTTAGAGCACGTGAGTTAAGATAGTTGTATACGAGCAGTGGCTTTATCATGTAGTTACCTGAAGCATTACAGCAAATGAGAAGAGTAACCCTATCATTTGCAGCTTTAAATCCTGGTGCGGATCTTTCGGTTTGAGACACAAATGTTCAAGCAGGCATCCTCTTCCAAAATAAACCTGCGTCATCGGCATTAAATACCTGATCTAGTTGATAACCCTTGCTTTCAATCAATTGTTTGTATTCAGTCGGATTAGCCGATTCAGACCGATTAGCCGCCTCGTGATCTGCAGAAGTCGACTCCCTAGTAATTTTTACGTTATGTACCAAAAAGCTCTTTATAGAATTTTCAAATCAACCCTTACTGGATTGGAAAGTTAGAGTTTTCTCATCTGACTAGATTCTCCAAAAGATGCATAGCTTTTCCTGAATAATTCGGCTTTGATCCAAATTTCGAGCACTCTTTCCATCTTTTCCATCGTTAGAGGTCGCGAGAAACACATTACTTTATTGCCGGTGCTAGTATCGCACGAAACACAGGCCGGAATGGATGGCTCATTCTTTTTTAATGTTCTTACTTTGGATTCATTCAATTTAAACTTTTTCACTGCCTTTGCCTACATTTTGCTTGCATAAAGACAGTCTAACAGTTGAATTTTTGCATTAAGCGTCATTATATTTCACTTAATTTTAACATCTTGGCCTGTGGACGCCATTAGATTTTAAATACAAACATACATACAAACTATGTAAATACGTAACTAACCGCCTTGCGTCATGTGAAAAAGGCAACAAAACAATTCTTGTAAAATTAGAGCAGCAGTTCGCACACCTTGCGACGTAAACGCACCGCTGCTATATAATTCGATTGAAAATTTAGTCTAGGCGATTTCGCACGTCAAAACCGCGTATAATCAAAATCACGGATAACTAAAACCGCGGTTGACAAGGAATTACTGTATCTACCTTCAGATTTAATTTTTGTTGTGAAATAAATACAGTTGTAGTAAGCAGAACTGTTTCAAAAGTCGCCTGTCTATCTGAGACAGATAAATGGAGCTACGTTCAGTTTGACGAAAATCGCCTTGCATAAACTACTATATAATAATATACTACTATGTATATGAATATCATAATATACATATACTACCAAATAATCAAAAAAGTAAGGTGATATTTATTTCTAAAATATGTTTTCTTAAATTGGTATGATTGTCCTTGACATCTTAAAGATATATTATATTGTTTGTTAAGTTAGAAATTACAGGTTTTTTGTAATTGTTACAAATTTTTGTCGGCGATAGTTTAAAATGCATACATTTCTATCAAGAATTGGCAGGAAAAATTTTGTCTAAAACGAAATTTCTTGGCCTTGTGCATTATAAATGTTAAGAAAGTATAAAAATAGTTTCGATCGATTGCGGCGATTGGCTCTTGGTGAAACATAGTAGCAATCATAATAATTATAACTTGGTATTTGTTTCACAATATATTCAAAATATTCTCTGACATGTTTCGACCTTGCAACCATTCTCAAAGAGAGTTATGTAAGAACTTTAGTCAGATTAAACAGGTTCGCTTTATTACAACAATCCTGGCGAACGGCCGAAAAGTATAACGGTAGAACAAGAAGAGGACATTTTGGTTAGTTTCGTAGAAAATCCTGAACTAGGTACTAGGCGTTTTGAGGCGTCTACAGGAATTAGCAAATCTACCGTTTCAAGAGTTCTCCATAAAGAAGAATTGTTTTCCTAGCATTTTTCGCATGTTCAAAATTTATTGCCACTAGATTTACCACATTGATTTTGTCAAAATCTACTACATAAAAAAAAATGTTCCTCAAAAATATATTGTTAACTGACGAGGCAACTTTTACCAGACGTGGAATCTTTAACTGGCGAAATAATCATTATGACGCCCTGAAAAATTCACGCCTACCAAGACGGCCCTGACTAAAATATTCAATTATTGATACAAAAAATGTTTTTCGATTTCAACTTATTGAAGTATACTGAATTTTACGACTTTAGCATAAACCGTTTCAAAAATATTGCCAACAAATCATCTTCAAAGTTCCCCCTGTCTATCTCATTTAAGAAGCAATTTTGGAGGTATGTTTATAGGACCTTTTTTTATATTTTAATCCCTAGAATCACCTCTCAAAATATTTCGACAACGTTTCTAGACAGCCTGTATATATATATATATATATATATATATATATATATATATATATATATATATATATATATATATATATATATGCATGTATATATGTATGTATGTATATATGTATGTATATGTATATATATATATATATATATATATATATATATATATATATATATATATATATATATATATATATATATATATACATATATATATATATATATATATATATATATATATATATATATATATATATATATACATATATATATATATATATATATATATATATATATATATATATATATAAAATGAGAAAAAATATAAATTGAGAATGGTCGCAGGACCGAAACATGTCAGAGAATATCTTGAATATAATGTGAAACAAATAGAATATATTTTAATTATTTTCAAAGTGTTAAAGGATGAATCTATCTTAAAATAATTGTTGGTACAAAGGACTTTAGTGATGGTAGAAGAGAAACAGTTGAAAATGAGCCTCCTCCAGGAAAACTTTCCACGTTAACCGATGAAGAAAACATTAAAAAATCAAGGAACTTATTATGAGTCATCGCCGATGTGTCCATTTTTCGCTAAAAAAACAAGCTAATATTAATCCAAAGGCGCCAGATATGACAGTACCTGATATGGCAGTACCAGATATGGCACTGTGTGACTTCTTTTGTTCCTTCGATTGAAGAAACCATTTCATAGACGGTATTTTGAGCCTATACAAGCTATTCAAGATATTTCGCTTGCCTCTTTAATGGGAATACCATAAGTATGTTGCAGTGAGAGGAGATTACTTTGACGGAGACAAATATATTTGGATGAATCAATACTTGGTGTATTAAAGTTAACTGATTTTTTGAATTTAGTGGAATTGGTAGATTTAAAAAAAATGAGCCAATACAAACAGTATTGGTAACGATTGTAAAGTCATATTTGCTTATTTTAATAAAACTATTACATTTCTATTATGTGGTGATAGTCCTGTAATACCCAGTTTGGTCTAGAGATGAATTGCCGTTCATTCAGGTTCTCAAAATACTGTTGCCATAGACCTGTTAAAGGTTTATAAAAGCTTCCATAGAACTGTGCCTAAGTCTGAAACAAAAGTTGATGTGGCACCGTTGCTCGAAATTGTTGTCACTCATTTTCATAACGTATAAAAAAATCCTGTTCACGAAAAAAAAATGCTACGGCCCACCAAGTGAATCTAAAGCATCTTTCCTCAACCGGGGGGGTAGCGACCTCTTTGGGGGCCGCATCAAGAAATAAGGGGGTCGCAAAGTGTTCAAAAAATAAGACTCGTATACGAAACATCCATTGATTAAAGTATTTTAAATTTAAAAACAAGTGTTAGAAATTAAATATTACCAGATAATAACACAATAAAATAAATTTAAATAAAGTTAAAGCCAAAGTTGTTTGATGAGCCAAGGTTGAGTTTGTTTTTCACTTAAAAGTTTTTCTATATGTGAATTATCATTGCAAACACACATAAGCAAGTTATTTTGTCTTTGATAATAGACGATTTCTATATTTATTTAGTTATTAGTATTATATAGTTTCATTATATAGTTTTTAAAACCACCATAGATGAGTTTTTTGCGCATAAGTAAGAAGTAGTGAAAAGGATCAATGTTTTCAAAGCTTCTGTTACTAGACTTAGTATTCAAATCGTCGTACAAGCCAAAAATTATCTAAGTCTTGAGTTAAAAATTGTAGTTGTAGAGTTTTGCCAGCCAATATTTCAATAAGTTGGTTGCAATTCGGACGGATTGAGAACCCATCTTTCCGACAAATCATAGTTGCTATCTGGAAAATATTGCATTAACTGTATTTGCAATTCGCGTAAATGCGTTTTCATGCTCTCCAACATGCAATCAATAACAAAATTTTATAAATCCATATTTTTGGTAATATAACTGAATGCATCAAAGTTGCGCTTTTCAAGGCATATAATCCAAGTACCAAACTTCTTGATGAAGGCATTGACTTTGTCTGTCATTAGTTAAACGTTTTTGTTGCGCCCTTGTACACTCGTATTCAAGTCATTCAAATGTAAAAATATATCACAAATAATAAAGTTTCTCCACATTTTAAAAACTCTGAAAATGAGCTATTTTTATCTGTAAAAAAGATTTTCAATTCATTGCGCAATTCAAAAAGCCTTGTTAGAACTTTTCGTCGCGACAACCAGCTGACTTCAGTATGGAAAAATGGTAAGTCGTATTTGGCGCCCATTTCTTCGCACAATGTGGAAAACAATCTAGTCTGAAATGGTTGGCTTATAAGAAAAATAACAATTTTTACGACTTCTGACAGAACATTTTGTAAATTATCTGGCATTTTTTGTAACAAGCGCATTTCTGTGAAGAAAGTAGTGCGACCATTCCATATGTGGCATAATGTTTTTTTTTTTAATTTTACTATCACACCACTGTTCCCCGTTATCGCTTTCGCGCTATCATTACATACCGCAATACATTTATTAAAATCCAAGTATATATTTTGTGTTGCATTAATAAAAATAGATAGAGAAATAAAGAGTCATTCGTCAGTTGCACGATAAGGGATTGATTTGCAACATAGTCTATTTACTTTATTTAACCCATCGCATTCGTATCGGACAACACACAAAAATTGCTAAGTTTGACACGTCTGTTGACTCGTCGAACTGAATAGCAAAAAATTCGTTAAATTTAACAGTTCAATAATTTGATCGTGAACATCACTGGCCATTTCATTAATACATCTCGATGTTGTGTCATTTGAAAATGATATAGTTTTCGATTTTTTTGCTTTTTCTGGACTTATCGTCACATTGACCATACCAATAGCAGCGGGTAAAATGAGGTTTTCCACAATCGGGTCAGACTTATACTCTCTGGCCACTCTTAATTGTACTACATAGGATGCTTGAAGTGCTGCAGTCTCATAACAGCTTGATTTGTTGATAGCAATTTATTGATTTTTCAAGACGATTGATTTACGCCCGAAAAATTCCAATTTGTCCAATCCGATGCCGAACTAATTTTGAAGGCTTCATGCTTTCCGCGGACAGAATTTGATAACAAACAACGCACTGCGGATTGTATCACACTGTTACACATTACCCATTATCACACTGTTATTAATTTATTTATTATGCAAAAATAGAAAAAATCGTAGTATTCCATAAGGGATTTTCTCTCACCCAGGAGAGAAGAAATCGTAGTACTTGTTTTCGTATAAATGAAATCAACAATAAAACTCTTCCTCTCCTTCGTACCTTTATTTTTATTTCCAAATCGCATAACCTATAGAAACCTCTCTAAACGCCTCTTTACGAATCATCCCGTAGTCTTGGGTTGTATAGTTCGTTATTTGTTACTGTGGTGGTATTTAGGTATAAGTGTAATGGTCCATTCATACATACATCAATTCTTGACGAGTCGTCATTTAATACAAAGACAAATAGGTTATTTGTTTTTTTCACGATTCGTAAACATGTGAACACGCTCGTAGAAATTTATAAGCCATTTAAAAATATAAACCATTCTTCATAAATCACAATACTGAAAGAATGGACGAATCGTCGCCGTGTAAACCGTGTTAGTAGTCGCATATATAAAACTTTATTAAACGTCAAATTAACATTGTAGTAAGGGGGTCGAAACGTTTTGTGCTTAACTTTTTGGAGATTTAGTTGGTCGAGACACTAAAAAGGTTGAGGAACCTTTTGAACTAACTTGAGGAACTAAAGAGTTCAAACTTACTGATACAGATCTTAGCCACTCTCTCCACCGTCAGTGCTGCCAGATCCAAAAGCTATGCCAACAGCAGATTACTTTATTTACACATCTTAAATTATAGACTACATAAAGGGTTGGTCTTCTACAGAGCCTCCATTTAATTTCCCAACTCGCCTGACTAGTAATTTATGTAAACTTAGGATACCTATTTATTTTATGTTGAAGTATTAGGTAGTATCATTTGTCACCAAAAATATTACTAAAATGCCCCCTTAGATATGTCATAATAAAACAATATGTAGAATTTTTATTAGTTTCTATGACAACTATTCAAACACATTTGATTATTTAAAATAAATAAGTTTCGTTATTTGCATTTTATCAAAATATTTTCCACAAAAATCCACGACATGGGCTTTATTTCTTCTTTTTTCCTTTCATGGCATCTTCTCCGATGTACAAGGGTCGTTCAATAAATCCTAAGAATATACAAGAGATGGTGCTCGAAACATCGAAAATAGTTTGTTTTTAATAATCATCATTATTCACCAGATAGCTGTCAAAGTCTCAGTTATATTCATCATATGGTTTCATTTTTATTGTCGTTTGAAGCAAGAAACTTTTGTTTACTTAGAAAAATGGAAAAAAGTGAGTTTCGATTTTTGATTAAACACTTATATTTAAACGGCTTAACACCGAAAGAGATCAAAGCAAAGAGTTGGATGAAGTTTATGACACGTCTGCTCGTGTGTTTGCAACTGTTTATAATTGGGTAAATGAGTTTAAAAGTGGCCGTACGTCCACAATAGATGAACATTTGTTCGGGACGTCCAGTGGAAGTGACTACTCCAGAAATGATCGACAAAATCCACGACATGGTTTTAAGTGATCGAGGAATTAAAGTGCGCGAAATAGTTGAGGCCACAGGCTTATCCCAAGGTACAGGGTTTACAATTTTGCACGAAAAATTGGGTGTGAAAAAAATTTCGGCAGGATGGTTTTTTTGCAAGTTTGCTCTCAGTGGAGAATATACTCAATCGTATGGTCGACTATAAAGCTGTTTTGGCGCTTTTTCCTCGCAATCCTGAGGAGTTTCTGCGTCGATACATAACTGTAGACGAAACGTGGATACACTACAACACTCCAGAGACAAAGGAACTATCAAAACAGTGGGTTTTTGAAGGCGAACGGGCTCCGAAGAAGGCAAAAACGATGAAATCGGCAATCATCGTAACAGTTTTTTGGGATGCACTCGGAATTATCTACACCGATTTCTTGGAAAAGGGAAAAATAATAACTGGAAGGTATTATGTGTCGTTATTATACCGGTTGAGCAACGAAATCAAAAAAAATAGTTCTCATTTGAAAAAGAAAAAGATACTCTTCCATCAAGATAATGCACAGTTCGGATTATTACAATACACACCGTATTCATCGGATTTGGCCCCCAGTGACCTTTTTTATTTTTGAACTTAAAAAAATGGCTCCGCGGACAACCGAAATTTTACTTTTTAGACGGCTTAAAAAAGTTGGAGAAACGCTTGGAAAAGTATATAGAGCTAAAATGAGATTACATTGAAAAATAAAAAAATCTACTTAAAATAATTTGTTTGCCTATCTTTTTCTAAGGACTTATTGAACGACCATCTAATATTATTTCTACTTCAGGCTCAAAATAATAGGTCAACTGTTATGTTTATTTTCGTTATTAGTACTAAACTATATATATATATATATATATATATATATATATATATATATATATATATATATATATATATATATATGTATATATATATATATATATATATATATATATATATATATATATATATATATATATATATATATATATATGTATATATATATATATATATATATATATATATATATATATATATATATATATATATATATTTATATATATATATATATATATATATATATATATATATATATATATATATATATATATATATATCTATATATGTAGACAGCGTGTTAGGTAAACATGCGGCAACAAGGAAAAGAGGTTATTCCTTGACTTATTCTAAGAATATTTTGTTGTATGATGATTTTTGAAAAACCCCTTTGTTTCAAAGATACAGGGTGAACAAAATGTACAACATTAACAACATTTTATTATCAAAAAGTATATGTAAAGTTGCTCAATCTACAATAAATGTTCGAAATGACTTCCTCCAGCCTTGATACAAGCATTCAATCTTCTCGTCATTGACTGCCGAACTGTTTCAAACACACCAGGGTCGTTTCTAATTGAGTTACACCCAGCAATTATCCGATTTCTCAAATCATCCAAATTCTTCAATGTAGTAGCGTAAACTAATGACTTTAAATATCCCCAGAAGAAATAATTCAGGGGGTTTAAGTCCGGGGATCGAGCAGGCCATGCGTGTGGCCCACTTCGACCAATCCAGCGATATCCGTATGTTGCTGTTAAAAAAATCACAAGCAACCAAACTGAAATGTGGTGGTGCATCGTGCATAAATCACAATTCATGCCTTGTTTCCAATGGTACATCTTCCAGAAACTTTGGCAGCGTTGCTTCCAAAAAATTTCGATACATATCGCCAGTAAGTATTTGTGATAGAAATACCGCTCCAATTAGATAGTCACCTACAATTCCAACCCAAACATTCAACGAAAACTGATGTTGAAAACTATCTTCGCATACCTCATGCCGATTTTCATCTGCCCACACATGGTTATTATAAAAATTCCTTGCGTTTCTTGCGAAAGTGGCTTCATCGGTGAAAAAAAATTGTGTCAGGAATAGAGGCATGCGAAATAAAGTTTGCAGTATCCATTGACATAATGCAATACGTGGAGGAAAATCAACAGGTAGTAGTGCCTGAACGCATTGAATGTGGTATGGATACAACAAATTGTCCTTAACAATTTTCCAAACTGTCCAGTGACTCACATTCAAAGTATTTGTAATGTTTCGCGTAAAACTACCAGGCTCTTCCGCTATCATGTCCAGCACATTCTGTTCCAATTGTACCGTTCTTACAGTTAGTGATCTTCCTGACCCTTCAGTTCGTTTCAATGTACCTGTTTCACGAAGACGTCGATGAATGAATGTTTCGAAGATTTTTGGGTCAAGGATATTACGGGCTGGAAAGCGTTCACTGTACAATTGCCTAGCTTGCTGCCATCAGCAAGTCCATACATGAAGACACGTCAAACAGCCAAACGTCACTCAATCTATGTAAACAAATGCCACCGATGAAATTCACTTACTAGATAAAACAGCCGTTCCAAGTGATCGAGATCGAAAAAAAAATGTTTTGTACTTGATAAACTCATTGACGTACACCCTACTTTTATTTACATTAATGATTTCAGTAAATATCGAATATCATAGGACAAAATATTCTTAAAATAGGACAAGGAATAACCCCTTGCATTTTGCCGCATGTTTACCTAACACCCTGTATAATTAAAAGGAAAAAAAATTATTAAAAACGAAAAGAAAACCAAAAAACATAAGTCGTAGTTTAAGAAAAGTGGTGATTTCATGTTAATCATTACCAACTTATCGTGTTGGTTGTCCACATTTATAAGTCACGTGGGTTTCGGATAAATGTTTTGTTCGATACAACATCGATTTTTATCCAGCTCAATATGTCTTCATATCATTCACTATTGTCTGCGTCCAATTTACAACAAGGAATATTCGATCGAGTTTATTTTTCTTCCATTCCATATTTCAATTTTCATTAATCCTTCCCCGAATCTCCGCATCACCTTCCATCATTTCTCGCACCTCCCGAAAACACTTGACAGCCTACCCCGTTCTCCCTGACACCGACCCCAACCGCCACATCCATTAATACCAGCCAAATTATCGCGTAATGAGCCACGATAAAGTGTCAAAACGCGATCAATCACCAGTCCGTCGGTTCGAATACCCGCGACGAGATCATAACCGTGTCCCGGCGATAATTAAGCGATCGCTGATAATTGGCCAATATGGCGACCCATTAACGGCACAATGGAGCACGGCCACGACACGGAATTCCATCCGCAGCCCCGAGATCGATGAGCTGGGGGGATCACGGGGGTCGGTGATGAAGGGGGGCGAGACTGTACCGTTGCGGTCGACCGAATAATAAGAAAATTGATGGGGGCTGTCTCAGAACACCGACAACTCCAATCAATCCTCGTTGGAGATTGTTTGTTATTGTCTTTAGACTTGCAAATAGAACAGCGTCGGAGAGACGGGGTGATGCAGGATGGGGAGCACGTAAATTAGGGTAGGGCTGTTTCACGAAACACTGCTTTTACGTCAAGTGGGCTCGTATTATTAAACCATTATGTTTACATAAAAACTACTCACGTTCCATAAATTTTCACGGTTTTTCTAGCAAATGCTGGCATTTTTTTACTCAAATTTAAAGCATTGATGAAATGCGCGAATGGCGTAAAAAGTCAGATACTTCTTATGTCTTTCAACGAGTACGCTTTATCTTTCTTCTAAAGAGTTCATTTCAGCGATGATCTCTTTATTTGATGTGATTTTTTTTCCATTTCAGTCATTTCCACATTTTTGGAAAAAAAAGAAGTCGGAAAAGGGCAAGCCTGAAGAACGGAGTAGATGCGGCATCGATTCGGAGCCCAAATTAACCAATTTCGCCTTAGTGAAACAGCATTTTTCTTTGTCAAATAAAGCTGTGTTTATTAACTCTTCAATGTTTTTGCATGAGTACACACCTCTAAGCCAGTAGTGTTCCGTGAGCAAGATGTCAGACCAAGATTTGGCTGCAACTATCGTTTTGCTACTTGTATCTAAAAAACGAAAACATCGCTGTTCGAAAGAGTGGTACAAGCTGTGTTTATTAACTCTTCGCAAAATTTGGCTAATAACGCATGTCTAAAGATGCTTTCAGAGTTCACTCCTTAAACCAAGCTGTCAGGAGAACCATGGCGATGGCTGGGTGACGCCTAAGGCTATTCGGCATCACTAATGGTCAGTACAGAACCACCCGTCGCTTTAGTGTATTCAGGGCCGTAAACGTAAATGTGCACAGCTTTGGTGTTCATTTATTTCATCCCGACTTGTGGAATCATTATGGAATTTTCTTCAAATAGCCCTTCATCTAAATAGTTCTTTATCCAAATAGGGTAACGCCCCCCCCCCCCCCTCACAAGATCCAGTCATCTCATTTTCCATCCCTCTTTCATTCTTGTTTAAGAAAGGAATCTCAAACCTATCTTTTCATTCATCTTACAACAATTACAATATTTCTATCCAGAGGTCGTCTCACCTTGCTTCTTATGACATCTCCCTAGTTTTTTGTAGCACATACATTGAGGAAGTTGAATACCAATTGGAAGCCTCAACCTTTTTCTATTCAGCTCTGTTTCCTTTATGATGTTAAGGAATTTATCACTCAAGTCCCTCTTCTTTTATTTTTCCTTCCTCTCACATGATCCAGTAAAAGCCCAAGGATCCAGTCGTCTCATTTTCCATCCCTTTTTTATTCTTGTTTAAAAAAGGAATCTCAAACTTATCTCTTCAATTATCTTACCAGAATTAGAATATTTCTATCTAGAGGTCCTTCTATTCAGCTCTGTTTCCCCTATAATATTAAGTTATAAGTTCATTGGAAAGTCAACTACCCATGTATTTTTCACAAAAGCAAGGATTGGTAATGGAGCATTTCTGCTTCATTAGAACTTTATCACTCAACTGCTCCTTCTTTTATTCTCCGCTTACATAACGTAAGAGGCTCCATGGTACAATTAATCATGCTTACTTTAGTCCTCATTCCGGTACAGTTTCCTCCATTAACCTGACATTTTGCTCTACGTCCCCAAATATATCTTTGATGCTCTATCTCCTTAGAAGACCTGCATGGAAATTACAACCCGCCACTTCTGCATACGCTCAATCAAGACCCCTGAATCTTCTTATCCAAAACCATCTTCAATATTACCAATGCCGGTAGGCAGGCCCTAGACCTACAATAAGTTTGCCCAATATTTTTATGGCACAATATCATTAAATCACCCCTTGCACTCAAACGATCAATTATATTGACGCAATAACATTGACGGCTCATAACTGTCAATGTTTTTTCATGAGCACACACCTCTAAGCGAGTAGTGTTCCGTGAGCAAGATGTCAGACCAAGATTTGGCTGCAACTATCGTTTTGCTACTTGTATCTAAAAAACGAAAACATCGCTGTTCGAAAGAGTGGTACAAGAAAAGGTTGAAATATACTCACGAATATCTTTTAATATACGTTTACCTTATAATAAACTTAAATTTTATAATACTTTTAATATAGTTAAGTGAAGAAAAGGACTTTAAAATTTTTATAAGATTGGATTTTCCAAAGTTTCAAGAGTTATTAGAGTTGAGAGAATATGAGAGAAGGGATACCACCTTTTCAAGGGCTATTAATAACATTACGGTATCTAGCGACTGGAAATACTTTCGAATATTTAAAATTTCACAATGATATTTTCCCATAATGCCTATCGTTAATAATTATACAAGTTAACAAAATACAAGTTTTGAAGCATTTAATCAAGGTAAATAATAAACTATTACATTAAGGTGATTTATTTATTTATTTATTAAACTTAAGGAAATACAGACTTGTTTATTGGAATGTTAATTATTGATTTATTGATTCATCTTGTTCTTGCTCATTTTGCTGTTGGGTGTAGTTCATGTCCTGCTGATTATATGGCAACTGTTTCTAATAATGGTACTGAAGACAATTACTGCCTGTTTATAGAAATGGTTATATACCGCCGCGATGGAGTGGAGCTATAATGTGATGGAGTTGATGTGGAGTCGTAGTGTATTGGAGTTGTCGTGGAGCTTACTACAAATACAATTATTGGAATATTTATTTTTTCCGAATGGCAATGTAAAAAGCCCTAATTGTTCTTCCATGATAATTACCCCAATAGCATTTTTCTGCAGCACAAGATAAAGCCCAGTTTTCATATTCATCTGGTTTTTGTCTAAGACGTTTAGCTGTCAATTCCATATCGTCCCCTTATCTTTTTCTTTAGATTCTTTGCTTTAGTCTCAGGAACTGCGTTGAATGTAGATGGTGTTTGATCGCCTCCAGTAGTTGCAGAATCCTCCTAAAAAGTTAATTAATTGGAATATTATTCTTTTTAGTTACCACATACAGCCGAGGGATCGAAACTAATGGCCACAAGTTTTAAGATCAAGTTTTTGAACTTCCCAGTTCAGCATCATATTAATTCAATTGCTAAAAAGCACGCAATATCGTGTTAATGGCGATTGTAAATGTTAACTGAGAATTAATTGTGGTTCAAATTGGCACTGATGATCGTATATCAGATGGAGGTGTACTGCAGAATTCAATATTGGAAAACAGTTAAAAAATAACGCATTAAATATCCTGCAACCTGCGATTTTGCCTGGTACTTCCCAAAAACTTTCATACTTTTTTATAGGGGATGACCCTTTTCCAATGTCGTAAAATTTGTTAAAACCATATGGTCAAAGCGGATTAACAAAAGAAAAAAGAATTTACAACTATTGTTTATCGCGTGCCAGAAGGATTTTCGAAAGTGTTTTCCGTGTACTATATACTCGTTTCGCATTTCCTTTTGATCCTATTAAAACATGAAAAATGGTGTTGTTATCTACATAATTTTTTGAGGAAATCCCGTCCCTACTTTTCTTCATCTTACATGCCTCGTGAAGTATTAATCACCATTACCAAGTATTAATCAAAGAATTTCGATAGATATTGCGAAACGAATACTGTGATTATTTTAACGACGAGGGTGCAGTTCACTGGCATGATAAAATGGTTCCGTGAAACAATTTGTATTATAATGTAAATAAAACAATATAAAATTTACCCGTGTATAATTATTATCATACAGAGTTGAAGATTCCGTCTCTCCTCTCAGGTATAGTAAACTGTGTATCCACACTAGAGTCTAGTGTACTAGATGCTGTATAGATACACTATACTGTGTATCCGCACTGTGAATCAAAAAGGCATTCCTGATCTTGTAAAAAACATTTCATTATAATACCATAAACTAGGTTGCTACATATCGTCTGTGCTAGTCCGGATTTCTTCGACTGAAGGTGTTTCTTTAGCTCCTTCCGGTAATTTCTTAAAGAATTGTATATTTAGACAACAATGTTTGGTAAGCAGAATTCTTTTTATCATGATCGTGATATTCCTTGCTCTTGATCATTCCACAGAGGCGGCAATTCTCTATATAGATGAATGCGTTCGACAATGAAATGCCTTTCTTTAAATTTTGTTGGTTTCTTCGCCATTTTTGCGCGCGTGCAGTAGACTAAAAAATATTGCGCAATACTGATTCTACACGGTTTATGGAAAAAATATGGTGCAATAAAACTGGCTCAAACTTTTGTTCAATCATTTCGCAGTCTTCAATAATAACCCTAAATAGTCAAATACAAACACACAACTGGAGATATTCGACAAATTTATCTCCACAGTACTCTCCTCTGCACACATTGCTACCTCTTCATATATAATCAACTACAATGGTCCCTCTGTCACCAGATAGAGTACTGAATGTCATTCTGTAATTAGAGCGCCCAAAATGGCTCTAAAATACTCACATATTAAACTTCTCAGGAGAATTTTATTATCTTTAAAGAGCAAAGAGCCCTGGCTAAACACAGCAAAGAAGCAAAGCTTCGCTCTAGATCCTCCATTATTCTCTACCACCATACTAACTGATCTTTTCAGGAATTCTGGTTCACAGTTCAAAGCCTCCCTGCTAGATCCACGTAAATTGCTTTATATTTGATGATTCTTGACTCGCAGACAACAGTGCTGGTGGTAAACTACTTTGTTAAACGTTGACATCACGGTCAGACACGTTTTTCCCAGCTGCTTATCATCTCAACAATCTCCGTAACCTTCATTTTGTAATCGACCAATACGATATCATAGATTTTGTTGTCTTAATGATTGTTGCGTATTCATAAATTTTGTTTATTTTTTTGGTTTTTTCGCCACGATCTAAAACTAGTGATTCTTTATTTACATAAGAACAGAGTTTTAGATCATGACGAAAAAAAAACAAAAAAAAAAGAAGCTTTTGTTGACTATTTATTCAGTTGTGACCTCAAACAGACGTCCAGATCGCTAAGCGTGTCTCGTGTTGATCTGATCACATTGAAACTCCGTAAACCACTCATGAACTATGAAGTGTAAAGGAACAGAGCCCCCATAATGTTTTTTCGACTTTTCTACCGTGTATGCGGTGGTGCGGATACAAGAAATTCGGTTTTTTTTCTTTCAATGTAAAAATATTGAACATATTTGTTTCGGAGATTGTCAAAACAAAACTAAATGTCATATCACCTTTGCGATTACACCTTCATCTATAACAGGGGTCTCCAAACTTTGCAGCCTTATGGCCATAGTGATTACTCCTGTAAGTTCCAATGGTCAAAACCGTATTAATTTTCCTGCCATTATCTATAATTTCTAAACTATATCTTGTACAAAATTAAAACCGTCATTAAGCACGTGATCAAAATTTCGGCTGCGCTGTTGCCAGATTGCAATTAAACATCATAACCTTACTTTAGTGAATCATTTTTACAATTTTACTTTAATACCAATTTAAAAAATCCAAATTCCAATATCCAAATTAAATGCAAATCACAAACTAAGTTACAAAATTATAATAAATGTCGAAAGTCTTGCAAGTGCCGTTGATTTAGTACCTCTAAATAGATTCAGCACATGTAAAAGGTTTTGTTCAAAAACCATCAACACAACATTTTTAATATTTGAATGGTTATTAAAATAAAAATTATTATATAATTATCAGTGACATTTAATGATATATAATATACGAGTACTAAACAAAAAAACAATCAAATATTTGCATGCACTTATTTTCATCTTCATTTTCGTTAATTGGAGTCTGAAAAGTACTGGCTGGAATCACTGCTATCATTAGCAGTATTTATAATTAAGAGAAGAACTTTCTTGCCACTATTTAAAATAAAGATTTTCAATCAAAACTTTTCCTATTTTTTTGCATATTTATGTAACTTACCTTTTGCCGTCAACTTTGGTGGTTTTTACACTCCTCTTATTATTATCTTGTCATTAATCACTTACAGTTCCCTTTTGAAAAATCCAGGTTTCATCTAAGAAAACACATTTGTATAAGGCGTTTTTTCTTTCCTTCATTTCCTTTTTTAACCTCTCAAAAAATCTATACGTTTTAGGGCAACGTTGGGAAGTTCCATAAGGCCTCGTCTTGGATCATCTTTTTCCATTTAAAACCTACTTCTTTCAATACGTTGCACAATAACATACGGCATCTGTCAAACAGTTGGTTATCTTTTAATTGCTCATGTAAGGAATTCAAAGTTACATGCTGCCCTGAAAATAAAAGTAAACTGTGAGTGCTTCTGATGGATTTAAGAAGTATTTTCTGCAATTCTTAGTTTACAAATACTTACTGTGTTCATATATGATGTAAATGGGGTCAGAAATATAACTTGTATCCAAAGCTGCACTATTGGTAATCATTTTAGTAAAATTACGTTTTCTAGCTGATTTTAAAACTCCACTGTTTTTTACTTTTTGTGAAATAGTACTAACAGTGGACATACTCAACCTAAAGGCTGCTACAACACGCTAAAAAGTATGACTTTTTGAACTAAAATGAACTTTTGAACTGAAACTAAACATATCCAAGTATTAGCGATTAACTTAACATACCTCTCTAACAGCCGCAAATGGTAACAATGGACTATTATTGTCTCGTTCTTGTTCAAAATAGTATATCAGAGAGGCCACAAAATCTTGACAACGACGATTTAAATGATTTGGCATTTTACAGGCGCAATTTAAGTTCTTAAAGAAACTGTTTTCGATTATTTTATTATTTCATTTTTGTAGTGGTATTTCTGCTGTTCTTTAATAGCGTCATCGATGATGTGCAACGGTTTTAGTTTTGTACAGGCTATAATCGCCGAGTACGCGCCCTAAACGAGCATACGCTTGCTAAATTCACTAGTCGCGGCCCGGATTGATGACACTGGCGGGACGTAGTTTGAAGACCTTTAATCTATAAGAAAAGTATAACTTTTCACTTTTCTTCGCAGACATAACTCCAGCCTTCTAATCCATGACGTTATAAAGACAGAAGCAGCAATGTACAATTGTGTTGCGATTACACAAAACTTATTATTAGAAAGAATCTTGAATAAGAAATAAAATGTCATTTAAAAACACAACCCAAACTTATGGCTCGCACTAATTGAAATAAAATTTTCTTTGTTCCTTCTCATGTTTGTTTTTCTTCGATAATTTTCCCATTACACAAATAATCTCCAAGTTGTTACGTATTTTCTTCACATTTGCCCTCTTCTTCCACAATTTACGGTCTGGTTAACCTATCGCTTGGACCCGAATTTTAAAATCGCATCCAGACAAGCATCCGGTGTGTCGTACACGATGTGGCGGTGGTCTGACTTCGGGGAGGTGGGCATCGTTACTATCTCTCGGGGGCCGAGGAAAATTAAAATTAATTTATGAAAATATACGCCCCCTGCTAGACGACACAAACACTCGGTCGCGGTAGTAAAACGGCCGTTAGAGGGCGCTCGTCACGCTGAAAAATGTTTCAAGAAAATTGCCCAACTCAGCTGATGGCTTGTTTTATTTATGATTAAAATGATTAATAAAAACAGAAAAGGAGATGTTTTGTGTATGCGTTTTAGCACCGGTGCTTGAATAAAGTATATTTCTCTTTATTTTTTATATAAATTGATTAATTTATTAATTTAATGTATTTAGGTTTAGCAGATTTTTATCTGAGTTTGAATTTGCGCCATTGCGCTGTGTTAGGTGGATTATTGCTTAAGTCCTCAATCTATTCGAATTAGAATTTTTCGCCTTATAAATATTTTAAGGCGAATCTGAGCCTAAACATAAATTTGTTTCTCAATATATATAGAACATATTTACATGTTAGAATTAGATTGGGTTATGTCCTGATGATGCTAACATGATTAGCGAAACGCACGTCGACAGGTGTAAAAAAGGGATTTGGTTTTGGTGAAGGTTCCAATAATTGATCTACAATGGCTTCACGTTCAGCGGAATCGAACATTTGTACAGTAAAAGGAATATGTTGGAAGTCAGGCGTAAAATATTACAAGAAATTCACTTTTAAATTAACTAATATAGACCACGAATGCACTTTTCAAAGGAATGTGTTCACAGTAGTGGTTAGAAAAATGTTATCTTTAAATAATAAATTCAAAAAGCTTAAATTTTAGCAACTAGAAGAACATGTTTCCAAAATAGCGTCAACATAGTAGAAAATATTTTAACGCCAACGTTCGACAAGCGAGAACCATATCTTAAATAAAGGTCTTAATTTTGCATTATTGGTATCCCTCAAGTCTTTAGATAATATGGTAACCGATATTAAACTGGTATTAAGCACTTACCGAAGTGTTCCAAAGCTTTCATCAGAGAATCATGTAAAAGGAAAATTGCTGAAAATGTTTCAAATAAAAGTAAAAATTTGTCAGATGTTTCCAAAATTGTCATGAGTCTGCGAGACAGTGATTGTTTTTATTTAATTTTTGTTAGAATATTATTATTATTTTACATGACTTTACAAGAATAAAATAAAAGATCAAGTATATAAATACTAAACATACATGGTGGTCTCAAAATATGTCCCAAAAACGCCGTTCTACTTATTCTTATATACATTAAAAACAAGGTTTATAAGACAAAACCGGCAACAGTCAATGAATTAAGAGTAGCGATTGAAAGAGAATGCGGAAAAATACCAATGGAAATGATTCTGCATATTTGTGATTCCATTGCTTCTCATCAGCAATGCTTGGACCACGATGGTGGGTAGTTTGAACACTGGCATTACTCAAAATAAAGTCTGTTTCTTTAGCTTTTTTTTTAAACCTTAAAATAAACTGACGAAATAATTACTGATGTTAGAATCAATCAAAGTGTGTATACATTTTTTGGGACACCCTGTAGAAATATAAATTATTACAACACTAAATCTAAACTAAGAATATATTGCACCGCTGATGCAGATGCTCCATGTAGCTCGGTGAGACCATCAACGAAGAGTCTTAGAGGCCATTCGTTTACTATGTGGTTTGTAGTCTGCTGGTCTGCGCCGCAGTCACACGAAGGAATCTCGGTTTTATCCCGTCGGTACATTAAGTAGTTACACCTCCATCGGCCGGCTCGAGAGTTGTTAAGCTGGACACATTCTCATCGAGGGAAGTCAAAGGTGGCAGGTTCTGCCCCAGATAGAACTCTTCTCCTGTTATAGTTGGGTCAATAGTCCAGGCGGGTTTACTGGATCACAGCCTTAATTTGGGAATATTTTATAGTTCATCATAAGGTATTGAATTAGCATGGGTTTGACTTAAATTCCTTCAATGCTGCTGCTTGCCTTCTTGTTTGAAATGGGACGATATTGGCTAAAACTGGGAGCCATTGGAACGACGCGGGTTTGAGAGTACCGGTAATAGTATTATTACGGGCGTCAAGCTCTACATATATAGAGATCTACTATGTAGGGCTCTACATATGTAGAGCATTATTCAGTCGTGTGTCTATTACGAATACGTATGCGTTATTAAGGCATATCGATGAGCAGTATTCAGCAGCAGAGTATACAAAAGCAGATGAGGCAAATAAAGTTATATGTAACGAAAAATTAATTAAAAAAGTGAACCATGTGAACCATGTGAACCAAAAAGTGACCATGGTAGTCTACAAACCATATAATAAATTAAGAGAACAATTCTTCTACTGGAACTTTCGGTATGAATGGTCAATGAGACCAATTGTATCAGCCATTGATTCTCCAAGATACAACTTAGCAAAATGGTTAACAAAGGAATTTGAAAATCTCCCAAACCAACTAATCTCCTATGTTGATAAACTCAATAAAATTCATAGAAAAAGTCAAAAACACACATCTATAGGAAGGTAAGGTCTTGGTTTCCTTTGACGTATCATCGTTGTTTCCTTGAAATACCTGAGGGATTACTCGAGTTAAACGGTTTTAATAACAAGACTGTTTCTGACTTCATCTCCTTAACAAGATTATGTGTGAAGCAAAATTGTGTTCAGCTAAATAACATGTTTTACGAACAACAAGCACAAGCGATAATGGACAATCCTCTATCATCGTTCTTAGCCAACTTATTCGTGAGTAAATTTGATTTATTGACTTACTTTCCAAAGGTATGGTTAAAATATGTTGATGACGTTTTTACAATTTTCGATTCAAAAAATAAAAATTTAGATGAATTCATTAAGATCTTAAATAGTAAATTCCAAAATATAGTATTTATGCATGAACTTGAAAACAAGATTGGTTTACCATTTCTGGATGTTTTTGTCAGTATAACAATAAAAATATGTTAGATTTTGATGTTTTAAAAAAAACACCACCACTTCGAGATACATCCCTAATGATTCAAATCATTGCTTCCAAAATATGATGGTTAGTTTAAATTTTATAGTAAATAAATTAATCAATTTTCCTTTAAACAAAGATTAATTAGGGAGGCATCTGAAGTGAATCGTTATAATAAGAACATTGCATATAAATTTAATTAGAAATCATAAGTTTAGAAAGTTATTAAAATAATCTTCGACTTTTCAAAAGGATCAGAACAAAAATAAATTAATGGTAATACCATTTGATGCCCAATTAACACGAGGGTAAGACAAAATTTTGAAAAAAGTGGACATTAAGGTTGTGTACAAACCATATAATAAATTACGAGAAGTTCTGTATAATCCAAAAGATAAAGTAGATCAACATGAAATGTCGAGAATTTATGAAATTAGTTCTCAAAATTGTGATCGGAGGTATATTGAGCAAACTAAAAGATCCATATTAACGAGATATAAAGAACACATCGCCCACATTAGATATGGGAGAAATGAAAAATCGAGCATAACAACAATATAGATATTAGTAATTTTAGGCTGCTTAAAAGTGTAAATAACAATAGGGCTTTGGATGCGTATGAAAGCAAATAGAAAAACGCAAGAAAACCATGAACCGGGATAGAGGACCTATTCCGTTCAGTCAAGCTTTTCAATTATTTTTTTAGTGGTAAATCTCTTCGTAATATCTTTTAGTAAATTAAGAGAAGTCTTGAGTAATCTAAATGATAAAGTTAACATGAAAAATCCGGGATTTATGAAATGAATTGTCAAGATTGTGATCAAAGGTATATTGGGAACCAATTTTTCTATTGGAACCTTTGGTGTGAAACACTAAACTTGCAGAGATTTACCACTAAACACCAAATCACTTTTTTTGAACTTCTCGACGCACGTTTCGCTAACCATGTTGGGTCATGTTCGATTGCATGTTGGGCAACACAAGATTTATCATTTCTCCCATACCTAATGTGAGCAATATGTTCTTTATATCTTGTCAAATTCTCTTTGTTTGCCCAATATACCTTCGATCACATTCTTGACAACTAATTTCGTAAATCCCCGACTTTTTATGTTGATCTACTTTATCCTTTGGATTACCCAGAACTTCTTCTAATTTATTATATGGTTTGTACACAACTTTAATGTCCACTTTTTTTCAAAATTTTGTCTAGCCCTCTTGTTAATTGGACATCAAATGGTATTACCATGAATTTATTTGTGTTCTGATCCTTTTGAAAAGTCGAAGATTCTTTCGTAATTTTCTGAACTTCAATTTTTTAATTAATATATCTATAATGTTCTTATTATAACTATTCACTTCAAATACCTCCATAATCAAACTTAATTCTTTGTTATAATTATCTTTATTTAAAGGAAAATTAATTAACCTATTTACCATACAACTTAAACTAGCCATCTTATTTTGGAAGCTATTATTTGAATTGTTAGGCATGTATCTCGAAGTGGTGGTGTTTTTCCTAAAAATATCAAAATCTAACCTATTTCTATTTTTTCTACTGACTAAAACATCCAGAAATAGTAAACTATCGCTGTTTACTACTGATCGTTGTTTAGCGTCTTAATAAAATCATCGAAGTTTTAATTTTTCGAATGGAAAATAGCAAACACCTCATCCACATATCTTAACCATACCTTCGGAAAGTAACTGAATTAATCTTTTGCCTCGGTTTCAAATTTACTCATGAATAAGTTGGCTAAGAACGGCGACAGAGGATTGCCCATTGCCGTTTTTTCTTGTTGTTCGTTTAGTTGTTAGAATAGTTTAGTTTTGTTAGAATAGTTTTGGAATTAGATTAAATCATCTCCTGATGATGCTAACATGGTTAGCGAAACGTGCGTCGAGAAGTTCAAAAAAAGTTATTTGATGTTTAGTGGTAAATCCCTTCAAGTTTGGTATATTGGGAAACTAAAAGATTCATATTAACAAGATATAAAGCTTTGCCACATTAGATATGACACTAAGACTTGTCAAAATTTTAAATTATAATAGAGCTTTGAATGCGTAAGAAATCCATGAACAAGGATAAAGAATCTGGTCCATTCAGTCAACTTTTCATTTTTAATGTTACGCTTAACTTCACGGTCCATTATTTTTACACGTTTCATTGGGTACAATTGTCATGTAAATATAACATATTTTAGTTTTAGGATTAGATTGAATCAATTGATAATGCAAACATGGTTAGTGAAACGCGCGTCTGGAAGTTAAAAACATTATTTGGTTTTTAGTGGTAAGTCTTTTCGACTTAGATTTCAAATGCAGATATGACAATTTTTCTTGACAAATTGGTGACCGCATATATGCCAGATTTTACTTCTAGTGATCATGACATGCCACTGTACAACACAATATGGTTCTTTTCTAACTTTAGGGGTTAGTCTATGTTCAAAGAAGTTAATGAAAAAAGTTTGTGCTTGCAAACTGCGACATCAGGACCTGGCGTCCTGCTCCCGGGGGCAATTTCAAAAGTCGGGTCGTGGACCGTTTACCATCCAGCTGTATGCATGATTAATTACGTCATGACGGTGACGTAATTATGCGGATTAAGTTGACCGCTTTAGTAACAGGTGCATTCAGATGAAAAACACACACGCCGGGCGCCACCGGGATTATTAATGAGAGTAATAACAATACCCGATTTTGCAGGCAGCGCGTCAACTTTTCCGTCCCCTTTCATTGCGACACTATTTCGGAAAGCGGCTTTTTTACGGTTTAATTAACATCAGAAAATATGTTGTATTCAATTAAAAGGGTGTGAAAGCGATTGTTTATTTAACTTGATAGTTTTTTTCTTATTTTTGCAGTATTATATAACGATATGTTAAGTGGTGTGTGATTAATTATGTTATTAGAGTTATTGTCCTTTCTCCTATTAATATATTTTTATAAAATTTTAAACGCCTGTCTTCGATAGTACAAGGTGTTTACTTAACAATAATAATAATAATCCAGGCTGTATATATAAGATGCTGCAAATAAGATTTTTTATTATTTTTTTTTGCCGGTCGCGTTGGTGCGGACGGTAAGAGCAGCGTTAAGAGCAGAGTAGTTGGTTCGATTCCAGCGCTTGGATGGTTGTTTTTCTTTCTTTCTTCTGTCTGTTTACTTTTTAAATGTTTGTGATTGTTTCTAGGCAAGAGTGTAAAATTCGACTACGAATTACCCCTCAGTCACGCCAGTTAAAGGCTGGATAAGGCCGGATGCCCTTATGATATGATATGCTCTTATGCTATGGCCTGGATAAGGCCGGATGCTGAGAAGTTTTCTACGTTGGTCACTCGCCAGTCGGTAGGTTTCCTGATAGACTTATGGGTAGGCACATAACCAAGAGTTTATAGCCCGAGGGGGGTGCTGGCCTGGGTTTGTCGGAAACTGATGACCGTGGTTCGGAACCCACGTTAAGCTGTAGGTCCAGTCGCTAAATAGCTTAGTTGCTGATGCGCCTCTAACCCTAACACTTTACCTTTTTAGACATTTATTTTTGGTTATACGAAGGAAAGTTATGCTTTATATATATTAAAACAAGTTCTTAATGTTCTATATTTTGAGAAAATATCATTGGAATTACCAAACTTGAAATAGCATGTACAGGGTAATCGAAAATTTGAAGAATAAAAATTGATGTCAGATACAGGGTGTTTGGTGCATCGTTTGCCAAATTAAAATGACCGATAGGAGGGGTATTTTGCTACCTCCTCAGCCTCCATAAAGCCTTATTGGGGCCACAAGTTTTTTATGTTAATTATTTAATTCTTTATTTGAAAACATTTCAAAAGTTAGCATTGAAACTTGAATTAAAAAAAGTTATTGGTATAGCCTCCAAATTATTTTTTTATTTTAATGTGTAATTTTGGAGGGTTCTATGAAAATTAGATGTAAGCGACATCTACTTTTTTATATAGACTCGCAAAGTTTTTGGTAGAAGTAAAAATACATTTAAAGCTCCATTTTTATTACATATAAAAAAAGTAAAAGCGATCATAGTCTTCGAAATCTTTAAAAAAATCTCTGGTTTGTCCTCTTCTAACGGTATGCATTTATGCCATAAAAACGTTTTACTTTTTCTTTAATAATGACGAAAGCCGCCTCTATGCGTTGGAATAAATCTTCTCTAGTTTCAACTTCTGTGACGTATACAAGTTCTTTTGCCCGTCCCCAGATGTAAAAATCCAATGGAGTTAGATCTGGGGACCGTGTAGGCCATGGAATAGGGCCATACCTCTCAATCCATGAATTTTGGAAAATATTATTTAGATACTCCCTGACTGTTAAGCTCCAGTGTGCAGGACAATCGTCATTTTGGAACACAATACTCCTGTCTTTATTAAATATTGGAACCTCAGCTAACATTTCAGGTAAGACGTTTTGCAGGAACTTAAGGTAATTATCCCCGTTGAGATGACCAGGTAAGTAATGTGGTCCAATTACATGTTTTCTAATTTATCCTGCATATCGAATATCAGCCTAATGCGTCCTGATACACAAAGTGAGCAAATAAGTGAAGTTAGTAAAACGATTTTATGGCATGAATGCATAATGTTAGAATGAGAATAAACCAGAGATTTTTTTAAAGAATTCGAAGAACATGATACCTTCTGGTTTAAAGTTGAGTTTTAAATTTATTTTTACTTCTTCCAAAAACTTCCATAAAAAAACTAGATGTCGCTTGTATGTAATTTTAATTTTCATAGAACCCTATAACATTACACATCAAAATAAAAAAATAATTTAGAGGATATACCAATAACTTTTTTTTAATACAACTTTCACTGCTGACTTTTGGAATTTTTCAAAAAAGGATTTAAAAATTAACATACAAAACTTGCTGGGCCAATAATGCTTTATGGAGGTTGGCTCCTATCGACCATTTTAATTTGACAAATGATGCACCAAACACCCCGTATAATAACTTTCACGTAATAAAAATTACAGTTAATTTTGCGCATCTTACTTATAGACAGTTATCTCTAATATTCATTACATAACAAAATAATTTATTTTACTAATAGGTATTATGAACATAACATGGATAAAAAACAATAGTATTAGCTTTTTACCCACTCCACTAATGCTTCACCATATCCATCTTCCTTGTCCATACAGATTTCCGTTCTAATAGAAAATTTTAAGCCGATCGCGTTGGTGCGGACGGTAAGAGCAGCGGCCTGCCGCTGCTGTGTCGAAACCGCACTGGAGCGGTAGTTGCTTCGATTCCAGCGCTCGGATGGTTGTTTTTCTTTCTTTCTTCTGTCTGTTTATTTCCTAAATGTTTGTGATTGTTTCTAGGCAAGAGTGTAAAATCCGACTACGAATTACCCCTCAGTTACGCGAGTTAAAGGCTGGGTAAGGCCGGATGCCTTCTGAGAAGTGTTCTACGTTGGTCACTCGCCAGTCGGTAGGCTTCCCGATGGACTTATGGGTAGGCACATAACCAAGGGTTTATAGCCCGAGGGGGTGCTGGCCTGGGTTTGTCGGAAGCTGATGACCGTGGTTCGGAACCCACGTTAAGCTGTAGGTCCAGTCGCTAAATAGCCTAGTTGCTGATACGCCTCTAACCTTAACACTTTACTTTTACCTTTAGAAAATTTTCTTAATACGTTCCTAATCATATTATATCTTCAATCTTTTGTCTGATAATCCGTTCCAAATGTTCGAGGTTTTTAAACAACTGTTGTTGGTATACTTTCTGTTTCAAGAAACCCCTCACAAACAAAAATTCAAGGGATTTAAATTGGGCGATTTAACGGATTTTTTCGGACGCAGAAAATCGGTGTATTACTTTTCCATTAAAAATATTTTCCAGGTATTGCCTAAGTTTCAAAGTACTATGGCATGTTGTGCCGTGCTGATGGTACCATATCTTCTGACGTTCAGTTATGGGTAGATAATTCAGAAAATCATTCAATTAATTTTGTATAAAATTCAAATACCGTTCAGAATTCATGGATTGTTGAAAAAAAAGTCCAATTCTTTTATTCCTGTAAATCTCACACCAAAGGTTAGTCTTGAAATAATATTGATCACGCGTCTTAATGGTAAAATTAGGGTTATCGTCACTCCACCATCGACAATTTTGGGAACTGACTGTTCCATTTTAAGTAAATGTAACGTCATCGAAAAAAGAATATTTTCATACTATCAGAGAATATTCTTCTAGCTAGGATAAGAGAAGAACCTCTATGTTGTAATATATCGACGAAAATTATTCTTTTAAAATTGTTGACATTGCATCTTTACTTATTTTATTTGATAACAAAGATGCCCTTTTGCGCAAAGAATATTTTGGATTTTCTACTGCTAATAACATTACATTTAACTTTAACATCGTATTGGCAACGCGTTTCCGACACTTGTCGTTTAATTTATTTTTAACATCTTCAATGTTTTGAATTTTCTTAATATCTTTCGTACTGTTGTATTGTGTACATTTTTGTCTGAGTGTGTTATTACACATTTTTGCATCTCCCCGATAACTTTTATAATTTTCTCCCACAATTAGTACAATTTCTATTTTTTCTTCCAAACTCAATATCGCCGTCATTTCTAGTTGTTTAAAAAATGTGTTAAATAAATTATTTGATGTAAAGTGACAGCAATTTTGTTGTAAGGGCAACTGGTATTAAAGAGTATACTATTAACACTGCGCCGAAATAATTAAATAATATTAATATCGGAAGAGCGTGGATAAGAATTGAAAAAAGAACAGATTAAAACTACTTGCTTCAATGTACTTTGTTACTAAAAAAAAACTATTCTTCATTATAATTTTCAACATTTTAAGAAATGAAGGCACTTCTTTTGCATAAAACAATATTCTCTTTCAAACCTCCCTTATATTCATATAATATTTTCTCAAAAACAGCAATTTGTCTGACACTGCTCCTGGGTTTTTTCTACAGTTCTGGTGCTCCCACTTTTTCCCAAATATATATATATATATATATACATATATATATATATATATATATATATATATATATATATATATATATATATATATATATATATATATATATACATATATATATATATATATATATATATATATATATATATATATATATATATATATATATATATATATATATATATATATATATATATATATATATATATATATATATATATATATATATATATATATATATATATATATATATATATATGTATATATGTATATATAGATATATATATATATATATATATATATATATATATATATATATATATATATATATATATATATATATATATACTTACACGACGATTATATATTACTCGACAACGATCCGCTCGATTGTTTCAGACTGTTTTAACAGCTTATAATACACCACACCGAGCTGGTCATATCAAGTACAGGGCATAACCTTGGAGCCGTGAATATTCGGTTTGGCCGCCGATGTGGAAGCGTGGCCGTGATATCCCCATGATTTTCAACGCTTGAAGTTATCGTAATAAACTCATTTTTCGTCCCCAGTTAGAATGCGATGCAGAAATCCCTTCCGTTTTTGAATTTTAAGGAACTGTTTACAAGCAAACAAACAGCGTTCAACATCTCTCGGTTTCAACTCATATGGTACGCAATATCCTTGCTTCTGAGTCATTTCGGGTCTTTGAGGTGTTTTGAAATTGCTTGCTGGTTCACTCCCAATGATCTTGCCCACTCTTCTTGAGTTTGACAGTAGTCTTTATTAGCAACAATGCATCTAATTCATCGTCTTCAAAAACGTTCGCTCTTCCGCCACTATGCCGATCTTGAATGAAAAAGGTGAAAATCACCGCTCTTGAAGGGTTAAAACCACTCACGACACGTTCTTTCACTCATAGCGGCCTCACCATAAGTGTCTGAGAGCATTCGGTGAGCCTCAGTCGCAGAATTCCTTATATTAAAGAAATAAATTAACACCTCCCGCAGATGACGAGAATTTGGATCATAAACTGACATTTTTAATCGGGAATAACTTTATGATGTAAATATAAATCGAGTATTGGTGCTATGGGGTTATGTTTACCAGATACCCAAAGGTATTGCATGCCGTCTATGATGTATTTATTTCGACTACTACTTGCCGCTAACGCCATCTATAGGAAAACGGTGGGAGCAAAGTTGTATATGTTTTATGACATGATAATTAATTTATTGCATTCCTGGCGTTTACAAAACAGTGCACTTTTGATAGAATTCATGTTATTTAGGAATTTTAAATGAAACACCTTGTATTTTATAGTGGAGTATAAAAGTATAATAAATTCTATATCTAAAAGTGATAAATGATATACCCATTTTTACCAGTTTTCGACTTATAAACAAAAAACAAAATAATTTAATTAATACAAAGAATATCTTTTATTTCCGAAACGGCTGAAGATAGGTAAAGCATATGTTTATATAAAAAAAAATCAAAATGCTTCACAAAATCAGAAATGTAATAACAAATAAGGTATTCCCTTAAAAAAAACGAAGTTGGAAGCAGCTTCGAGTAGATCTGGCGACACTGCAGCGCAGAAAATATCTTAAATATAGAGTTCATGTTCATTTACATAAGTACCCAAAATTTAAGATCATTACCACTGTAGTTTTCCTTAAACGTCTAATGTACCATCCACCGTAAATCACCCTGTATATAGAGGTAGTCACTCTTTAGGTGCCTTCTAGTATTTCTGTCATAGCAGCTACTGAACTCTTTGTATGGCTTATATTGACTCAAAAGGGCGTCCAAGTGGTTTTTTGAATCGAGGAAACAGACTGGTGAATATCTTGCTTGTGGAGTGGTATTTTGTAATTTTCAGGGAAAAATTGTCGAGTCATTATTACGGTGAGCGATGGAGTGATCATGATGCAATAACCATGAATTGTTTTGTCACAAATCCAAAGATTTTTTCGAATGAATGCATTCAAATGATGCATAACTTACTTTGGATCGTCTTTGGCACGATACTCTCTGATTGTTGAGCTGTTTCTGGGTTTTGAACATAAATCCCTGTCTCATCACCAGTAGTTATCCATTTCAGAGTGTTATCCAAAAAAATATCTTTTCAACACCTTCAACATGATAAGGTTTTTCAAAAAAAAATATTTTCGGAAGAAGACGTGATGACACACGAGAAAAATCTAAATTCTTCTTTAAAATCGGTTATATTGATCTAAATGATATTCCATATACAGTGCTTCTATAGATAACATGCACAGTGTTTCCATTAAGTATCAGTACTTAAGATGTACCTCAGTAAGTAATCACGCTTGTCTATTGACGAGTGGAGTCGTTTCAAAGCTTGAACATTCTTGGACCTAACGAAACCTACTTTACCACGATCGGTTGACATTTGTTGGTTTTATAACGTCTTGTTTACAAGCCGAAAACAATTAATGTACAAATAAAATCATGGAACAAAAAGCTGTTATTAAAGTTAACGCAAAACGCGGTAAAACTGCGTCGGAAACATTCCGGTTGATGCAGCAAGTGTACGGCGAAGATTGTTTAAGCAGAACAAGTGTTTTTCTATGGCATAAACTTTTCTTGGATGGCAGGGTATCGCTAGAGGATGACAAATGTGACGAGAGACCAATTTCAGCTCACATTCCCAAAATGATCGAAAAAGTTCGCGATATTGTAGCAAATGTCCGCAATGCCTCACTAAAAATAATGGAAGAGGCTTTAAATATTGACAAAGAAAAGATTCGACTCATTTCCCTCAAATATTTGAGTAAAACAAAGGTGTGCGCAAAGTTTGTTCCACATACAGTGTTGGAGGGGTAGAAATCACTTCGTGTCAATCCTTGCAGACAGGTCGTCGCAGCCACCAGAAATGATCAAAACTTTCTTAAATCAATTGTTAGGGGGGAACATTATGCTTTCAATACGATCCAGAAGCTAAGCGCCAAAGTACGGAATGGAAGTCGAAAAACTCATCACAGGCAAAAAAACACGAAAAACTCTCAAAAATCAGGACAATATTTATTGTTTTCTTTGATTACAAAGGCATCATCCACAAAGAGTTCATTCAAACTGGTCAAACTATCACTGGGTAGTATTACTTAGAAGTTCTGAAACGATTGATGCACAGAATTCGTCGCATTCGGCGAGAATATCGCGATCCAGACAGCTGGGGTTTGTTGTTTGTTGCTCCTTGTTCCCAAAGTTAAAACGGTGTTTTTTTGAAGACATTCAGACCAATCAAACAGCTTCGATGCGTACTTTGGGGGCTATTCCACAAAATGAGCTGGAGCACGCATTCGAATCACTATTGAATCGACATAACAAATGTATCGAAGCCAAAGGAGAATACTTCGAATTATAATTATATTTCTAAAGTTCAGCTATTTCTTTTTAATCACATTTTCCCAAACCAGTACTTACTTACTTAATGAACGCACTGTGTATACTACGTATAATACTGTGTATAATACGCAGTGTGTATAATGTAATTAATTTGCTCGAAAACTGAATGACATCTTGCTTTTTAGCAAGATCGGTGATCATACGTCACGTCTAAAACGTGGCTAGAGGGTATAAAAAGAGAGGGAGATTAGTTTGTAGATTTAGTTTGTGACATTTGTTCCATAGATAAATATCAAAGGTAGACAAAAAAGACCGAGTGTTAAATTGGAGACAAATAACTTCTATTTATATCCACTAGAATCACTAAATTGAAAATTCAGGCCTCGTTGGCGCTGCACCCAACGCTGTTTTCAAATACAACAGTTTTGGGCGGATGTTAAAAAGAAGTCCGATAATTTATATGGAAAAGATTGATATATGCCTCATTTCTGAGACTCATTTTACTAATGAATCATACATTAAACTCAAGGGATATAAAGTATACCATACCATACATCCCGAAAATACCGCCAAAGGTGGAAGTGCCATCGTAATTAAGGAATCAATCAAGCATCACCAAGAAATGGGATATAAAACAGAACAGTTTCAAGCTGCCTCTGTAAACATTAAAACTAAAACATATGAGATCATAGTCTCCGCAGTTTACTGTCCGCCTAGACATGCTCTGAAAAAACAACAATATTTAGACTTTCTAAATAGTCACGGATATAGGTTTATCATTGGAGGTGATATCAATGCCAAACACGTTCAGTGGGGATCCAGGTTAACCAATACAAAAGGAAAAGAACTACTACAAGCAATTAACCAACTAAAATGTGAAACAATGTTAACTGGTAAGCCAACATATTGGCCTACAGACCCCAATAAAATACCAGATCTACTTGATTTTTTCATAACTAGAAATGTGTCTGTAAGCTATATGCATGTGGACGAGGCATGGGATATGAACTCTGATCACTCTCCCATTCTTCTGATCTTAAGTGATAGCATCATACAGAAGGAAACTCCTCCTATATTGACAAATCGACTGACTGACTGGCAGAGTTTTAAACTTCAACTTGAAGAAACGGTAGACTTGAGAGTCCACTTAAGAAATGAAGAACAACTCGACAATGAAGCGGAAACATTTTTAAACGTTATCCAAAGGGCTGCATGGGATAACACACCTAATATTACTCCTAGAACCAAAGGCAATAACTACCCCAGAGAAATAAAAGAACTCATAACCGAAAAAAGAAGGCTTAGAAGAATATGGCATCAATCTAGATCGCCAGCAGATAAAACTAGATTAAATAATGCAACAAAGCAACTGAAAAGGGATATACAAAAAAATAAAAATTATACTATAAGTAACTACCTAAGTGAACTGTCAAATGACAGTAAAACTGACTATTCACTACGGAAAGCTACCAAAACACTAAAAAGACCAATCCTGCAGAATCCACCAATTAAAAATGCAGATGGAACATGGGCAAAAAGCAATTTACAAAAAGCTAACAGATATTCTGAATATTTAGAAGGAACTTTCCAGCCAAATGAAGGTGAAAACATACTTGACTGGGAAAATCTTGCCCAAGTAGAAAGTGACAAAACCCCAGGGTTTGACTTAATCACGGGAGAAGTCATGAAACAGCTTCCCCGTAAAGCTATAGTAAGACTTACATATCTTATAAATGCATCTTTTAGATTAAAGTATGTACCTAAGATATGGAAAGTAGCAGAAATGATAATGATCCCAAAACCCGGAAAACCACCGAATGAAGTTTCATCTTACAGGCCAATCTCCTTGCTACCTGTTATTTCAAAACTGTTTGAAAAAATATTCCTTAAAAGATTGAAGCCAATCATTGAAGATAAAAACCTAATTCCAGACCATCAGTTTGGATTTAGAGAAAGCCACTCAACTATAGACCAGGTCCATAGGATAACAAATATAATTGAAAAGTCACTGGAAGAAAAAAAAAATTGTTCTACCGTATTCTCGATGTGGCCCAAGCCTTCGATAAAGTGTGGCATGAGGGCCTCAACTGCGATACTGCTATTATGGCTGTAGGCGTAGACCACGAAGAAGCGGCAATAAACCTGCAAACCTCAGTTAATAAAATTAACAACTGGAGTAAGCAATGGCGAATCAAATTAAATGAGTCTAAATCCGCCCATATTAATTTCACGAACAAAAGAAATCAACATATCCCCGTTAGTATAAATAATATCCAAGTACCATATGCTGATACAGCAAAATATTTGGGTATAACATTAGATGCCAAGCTACGCTGGAGGGCTCATGTCAAAAAGAAAAAAGAAGAACTTGACATCAAATTTAGAAAAATGTATTGGCTGCTTGGACGAAATTCCCCTCTATCAGTCTACAACAAAGTACTCTTGTACAAACAAATTCTAAAGCCCGTATGGATATATGGCATCCAGCTGTGGGGTTGTGCCAAAAAGAACAACTTGGAAATAATCCAGCGATTCCAAAACAAAGTACTAAGGAACATTGCAAATGCCCCTTGGTATTTCAGAAACAGTGACCTCCATAGGGACTTGGAAATGGACACCGTTACCCAGACCATTAGCAGATTTGCCCAGAGTCACGAGCAGCGACTTCTTCAGCACGTCAATGTCGAGGCCATCCAGCTCCTTGATAATGCAAGTCAAATCAGAAGACTTAAGAGGACCAAACCCTTTGAGTTGGTTTGAACGTTTGTGTTAGTAAAAAAGCAGAGCATAGTGCTGGCGTATACGTTAATATTGGTGTAATTAAGTTATTGGATTTAATTTAAGGGATACTAGTGAGTAAGTTCTTAAAATCATCTTTTCTTTTGTAGTAACTTAGGTTTGTACAACATTACTCATTGATCAACTTTGGTCAGATTGTAATTTTGGAAAACTTCCTCAGGGATGTTTTATAAATTAAAAAAAAAAAAAATTATCGTTGAGTTTTTATTTGTTGAGTTATTTATCTATGTTTTTATTCTGTGTGAAAGATATCATCGCCCCTTCACAGCGCTTATGCAATTTTAGACGGACGTCTTGTTACCGTCCGACTAAAATTGTTTTGTGTGAAACCGGCGTAAGTTGGTAGCCCGATGATACGGTAGCTAGCGTGGTAGCGAGTTCAACTGCCGTTCTAGGGTTGGATGTTTCTAGGCAAGAGTATAACATCTGATAATGAATTACCGCTCACCATCATATCAGTTCGAGGCTGGGTAAAACCGGATGCTTTCTGAGAGGTTTTTTTGGTTGGTACTTCTCTGAAGAGGCTTATGGTTAATCACAAAAATAACGCGAGCGGGAGATGGGAACTGCTGCTGAAATTTTATAAAAAGACACAATATTCTCTTAAAAATTTTATTTCATATAAAATATACCTGAGTCAGCAAACTTCAATACATCTAGTAATATAAAATCACTATATACAGAAGACGAAATAAATAAATTTCTAAAACTAATATCATTAGGGGATACATATAATACTAAACTAAAGGAAAGAGTTTTTTTATATTATAGTCTACAATCACTTTAAACATATTTCTTATTGTATTAAAAAAATGTATCAACTGTTTGTACTTTCATCGGAGGAGAGCATTTTATCTGGAGTATTTTGTACTATTTCATTTTTTTGTCATGTCATTGTTAGTGTTACCTTTGGGGAATTTTATATTTTATATGTAACTTAAATCTAGCTAATCTATTAAATATACATTATAAGCTATGATATACTTAAAGTAATATTTACATTTCAATGTACAAAAGTTCATGTTTTCTAGTTAAATAGCAGTGACTTTTTATTCCGTTTCTGTTCCACGTTTGTACACCGCCTTAATAATCGGAGCTGTGAGGCGAGAAACTGGCAGGTGACAAGATTAAATCAGGACCTGAAAACACAAAAAACTGTTATTAAGTTTTTTTATCGCAAACAAACAGGGGTCAGTCTACCCAACAAAGGCCCATTTTAATTTATATATCTTTATAAATTCAGGTTATTTATTTTGTTGCTTTCCACGACATAACGAGGATACTAGTAAAAATAAGTTCAGGATAAAAATAAGAAAAGGATTTTTTTAAATCTACTTTATATCCGCTCAACAATTATACAATATACTTTAACCTTACTTCAGTGAAGGCTACAATGGATGTTTTTATTTTTTAAGCTGTTAGTTGTTCGTGCTGTGGTACTAATCCAGCCGTAAGGCCGAGGCCGCACTACGGCTAAACCGCCGTGGTTTTGAACCGCGTGATTTTGTGAGTCAGGAAAACTAATATAAGCCGCACTTGCATTTTTTCCCGCGACAGATTTTTAAACCGTGAAATATAGCTCGCGTGTAAAAACTACGTCACAATTTGTAAATAACCAATAGAACTTAGTAAATTGTGTTGACGTCTTCTTTTTCTATTTCTTGAAATCTCTTGCATATTTTAAATCTCTTGAAATCCATTTTCAACCTGTGAAAATCGTGGGCAGTTTCGCGGTTTTTAATCGCAGTGTGTGCATCTCGAGAGGTTTCGCTGTTATAGCGGTTAACCGCTCGCTGGAAAAAACTGCAGTGCGGTCTCGGCCTAAGTGGAAATTTGTTGCTAGTTTTGTAATATACCAGGGCGCAGTAATTAATATGAGAGTTTTCAAAAGAAATATTTTTTAAATCGAAAATCATATCGACTACGTTTCAACGTAATCTCTTGTTAGCTTGATACACTTGGTTCAACGATTTTCCAACTTTTTTATGTCTTCCAAAAAGTACTACTTGTCTAATTCTGCTTAATAATAATCTATTTCGGCGATGATTTCCTTTTTCGTTGTGAATTTTATTTCAACCAGCGATGGTTTGATTTTCATGTTGATTTTCATGTCTGGAAAGGGAAGTCGAAGGGAAAGCAAGTTGGGAGAATAAGCTGGATCCGGCATTAATTCGCAGCACAAATTGACTGAAACAGTATTTTTCTCTTCTGGATTGTGTTAGCTTCTGCTTGATGGAAATTCTTTATAAATGATTTTTTTTTAACATTTCTACTTTCTGATGAAGCATTGTTCACTTAGGAATCATGGAATGTGAAAGAGGAGGATCCCCATAATATTTTTTCAACTTTTCTTCAGTTAGTACGATGGATTTTCTACACAAAAAAAATTGTTTAATAAAAAAATAATAAACACAGAAAATTCGCTCTTTTTTCATGGCTTGAAATTTACATAGTGTTACTAAAAAGGAATTCAAATCGCACCACTTTCTATTGCAAAATACTATCACTGTCAGCAGTTCATGAGCTTGGTCTATCTTGCAAATTTTATCAGAGCATTTTGGTTTCATTGCTTTTCGAAGTATTTTGTTTTGCACTTTAATTAAATTTATATTATTAAGTATGTAAAGTTGTGATAGTCTGATAATCTTTCTTGAGTTTCTACGCTATGTTCAACCCCCATACTAAATTTCAGTTCAGGTTAACTCTCAGATATTTGATCACTTTTTTATAATTTTTGCAAAGTATTCGGTTTGTGTTGAAATGAATTAGAGGAGAATTTTCTATGCGTCGCAGTGTGAAAATCTTATTGATAATTTATCATGATTTTAAAACTCCATTGAAAATCGACAACAACAGGGTGGTCCAAAGACATGTTAACTTTTTGAAATGAAATGAAATAAAAAAAAAAAAGTTGATCAATTTTAGCAACTTTATTCTTAAAATTTACAAAAACTGTTGGAAATTCATGTTCTGAACCCCCCCAAGCCAACCAAGCCAACCTCTAAAATTATCCATAACGCGGCGGCAAGTGTCAGTAGCTATGGCTTCAATTTTTTATCGAATATTCTTCTTTAGATCTTTCAGAGTGTCAGAGCGGTTATAGTACACTTGACTTTAAAGATATCCCCATAAAAAATCACAGAGAATCGGGTTCGCGTTTCAGGGGGCTACTGAATGTCTCCTCTTCGAGAAATTTTATTTTCCCAAAAAAAAACGCCTTAACGGCGGGCAAAGAGAGATTGAACGTATGGCAGGTGACTTTGTCCTGTTGGAACCAAGTATCTTGAGTGTCTTCCTTCAAATTTTTGAAGAGCAGGAGTGAAAAAAGTGTGAAGCATGTCGACATAATGCTGAGAATTCACCGTTACTGCGCGGCCTTGTAGGTCTTAGAAAAAAGACGTGCCGATTATTCCGGACGCCGATATTGCAGCCCAACCTGTGATCTTCGAGATACGTAGAGACCTTTCATGTTTCTTTTTAGGGTTTTCTTCACACAAGTAGCGACAATCCGAGAGTAAGATGTTCTCGACTGCTAAAAGTCGGTTCAATATTTCGTTAGCGAATAAAAGTCTATGAGCGGGGAGTGTCGGCAGCCCAACCTGTGATCTTCGAGATATGTAGAGACCTTTCATGTTTCTTTTTAGGGTTTTCTTCACACAAGTAGCGACAATCCGAGAGTAAGATGTTCTCGACTGCTAAAAGTCGGTTCAACATTTCGTTAGCGAATAAAAGTCTATGAGCGGGGAGTGTCGGCAGCCCAACCTGTGATCTTCGAGATATGTAGAGACCTTTCATGTTTCTTTTTAGGGTTTTCTTCACACAAGTAGCGACAATCCGAGAGTAAGATGTTCTCGACTGCTAAAAGTCGGTTCAACATTTCGTTAGCGAATAAAAGTCTATGAGCGGGGAGTGTCGGCAGCCCAACCTGTGATCTTCGAGATATGTAGAGACCTTTCATGTTTCTTTTTAGGGTTTTCTTCACACAAGTAGCGACAATCCGAGAGTAAGATGTTCTCGACTGCTAAAAGTCGGTTCAACATTTCGTTAGCGAATAAAAGTCTATGAGCGGGGAGTGTCGGCAGCCCAACCTGTGATCTTCGAGATATGTAGAGACCTTTCATGTTTCTTTTTAGGGTTTTCTTCACACAAGTAGCGACAATCCGAGAGTAAGATGTTCTCGACTGCTAAAAGTCGGTTCAACATTTCGTTAGCGAATAAAAGTCTATGAGCGGGGAGTGTCGGCAGCCCAACCTGTGATCTTCGAGATATGTAGAGACCTTTCATGTTTCTTTTTAGGGTTTTCTTCACACAAGTAGCGACAATCCGAGAGTAAGATGTTCTCGACTGCTAAAAGTCGGTTCAACATTTCGTTAGCGAATAAAAGTCTATGAGCGGGGAGTGTCGGCAGCCCAACCTGTGATCTTCGAGATATGTAGAGACCTTTCATGTTTCTTTTTAGGGTTTTCTTCACACAAGTAGCGACAATCCGAGAGTAAGATGTTCTCGACTGCTAAAAGTCGGTTCAACATTTCGTTAGCGAATAAAAGTCTATGAGCGGGGAGTGTCGGCAGCCCAACCTGTGATCTTCGAGATATGTAGAGACCTTTCATGTTTCTTTTTAGGGTTTTCTTCACACAAGTAGCGACAATCCGAGAGTAAGATGTTCTCGACTGCTAAAAGTCGGTTCAACATTTCGTTAGCGAATAAAAGTCTATCAGCGGAGACTGTCGGCTTCAATTCGTGCGCTAACTGAAGCTTGTACGCGTGCATGGTGCAAAGCACCGACGGTCTCGTCGCATTTTTCGATCTTCGTCACCAGTTTCCTCAAACTTAGGAACCCTTTGCTTATTCAACGGAAAGCTTGGACATTGCTGAATATCGTGGAAATTGAAATGTTGTCGAAATCTACGAATCTCGAAGATCTATGGTCGAAATCTATGGTAACTAAATTTCCCTAAGCCGAACTATCGTTTAAATCCGACCCCACCATTCTACCTCTCGTACCAAAGTTTCTACAGTGCAACCAAACATTAACAACTCTTTGGACCACCCTGTACGAGGGATGCTGTTGATGTATCCGCAATAATAAATAATAACAAATATATATCATTGAAAATGGTTTTATTATTTTTTTTAAATATTCACCGTGATGATCGATACACGTTTTCATACGTTTGAACCAATTGTCACATCACTCCATTCCGATTGAGGTATTTCCAAGACATGCCTTTTGAACGCATCAACCGCTACCTCTGGCGGTAGAAAATCGTTGATCTCGTAGTTTATTCTTCACGGATGGAAACAAAAAGAAATCATTCGGTACCAAATCAAGACTGTACGTCGGATAACCCATCAATTCGATGTTTTCACCGGTCAAATATTGAGTTGATCAGTCCGATGTGTGGGAGCTCGCGTTCTCATAATGAAGAATGATCGTTCGTCGCTGGTCGTTTTTTTTCTTATTTTTACAAAGACTTCTGGTAAACAAATGGTTGTGAACTATTCAGAATTCACCTTTCTACGATTTCTTAGTGGCACTGTAGCCACATGCTCATTTATCCCAAAAAGATACAGGCGAGCATTTGCTTCAAAATGCTTCTTGCGCGAACAACTTTTGTTGGGTTTGGCTCATTTTGAAAGACCCATAAAGTCTGTTTAATTTCGGGCTCGTAGGCAATCCAAGATTCGTATTTTTTGAACATTTATTTGCACCAATCAACACGAGTTTCTTTTTGATCGATTGTTAAATTATACGGAATCCCACGTATACAAATCTTTTTCACGGTTGAATGTTCATGCAAAATCTTGTGTATTTAGTCATATCAATACCCAGAGATGCTTCAATCTCACGGTATGTCATATGATGATCTTGCTTTATCAGTTTGCGCACAGTATCGATGTTTCCTGACATAACAACCGATTTTAGACGACATTCTTTAAATTCTTCCGTGAGCGAAGGACGGCCACGATTGAATTCACTAAATTAGTGATATACGATGGTTTTAGATTGTGTTTAATCGCCAAAAGTCGAAGTGAGTTGATCGATTTATGGTTATGGACCAACTGCCACTTTAAATATCGTCCGTGTGACAAAACGTTCTGAGTACGCATCAAAGTCAATAATGTCAAATTTTACGATGTATATGTCAGATGGCGTCTAGCAACATAACACATAAATTAGCAACCCTCGTATTAGGAGGTCAGCTGATTACTCTAATCCGTAGACTATTACATTGCTTTGATAGTTTTTAGAGTAAAGTCGCCCAAAATATTTATTATATTTTTTTAACCAAACCAATATCACAATATCCGTCCGACAGTATCGATGACAATTATGGAGGATTCATGAAAACCTTTTCTTAGAATTCCCAATAGATTTTTTTCTGGTTGAACAAAAAAAAACCTTCTTTAAATGAAACGAGAAGCCACATATACACATATGCTCACCTCACTCTGATCTGGATGGGGACTGATATTCGCCCGGAATATCAATATTTATGGAGGAGAAATATATATATTTTTTTGATGAAATATATGGCAACTCATCGGTTTTTCGATACGAATATAGAATATAAAAAAGGGAGAATTACTGTACTAAGAGTCGATTTCTCCTATATATTTATACGACGTCTATCAAACATTTTCAATATCAGCTCGTCAATTTACATGTAATAAACCCTTTTTTCCACGTTTTCTTTGCTTGAAAACTACCTTTATTTCAGCAAAAAATTTCTTAATATGTACTAACTGACATCAAATCATACAAATTCATATAAAAAGATGAGGGCATTCGATTTTTTATAATAAACTAAAATATTAGATTGGGCAAAAATTGGTGCAATTTTTTTTGAGAAAAATTGAAGAAATATTTTATTTACTAAAAATTACATTTAATCAATATCGGGTGCGTTCTGATCCTTTCACCATCTCCCTCATAGCTGTATATCCCGAGCTCATAGAAATTCTAAGGTTTCTGGCTAAAAACCTGATTCAGGTGATTTTTCAGTATAGTTTTTGCCATTTAAGCTTTTTTGAAGCGATTAATTTGAGTAAATGGTAGTGGGAGTGGGCAAAGTCGGGGGAGTACAATGAATGAGTCAAAACATACCAGTCAAGTTGTAAGGGTTTGTATCGAATGACCAAAGACACCTTGCATTTTCTCGATGGAACGTAATCCATATAATTATTTGAGTAAGGATATTTTTCAGACAATGTTAGAGCTTTATTAGTGGACGAATCTGCATAATTCTTTTTTTTTAAATAATATTGTGGCCACGGAGATCATTTATCATAACCGTTTTAAATGTTTTATTGCGCACAAAAATGTATTTTACAATAACAAAATGTATATGTCTGGTTGCATAAACAGCAATTTCAAAAGTGATGTCATTAGTAAATTGACAACTAAAACTAAATATTAGATTTGATTCAAAATGATTTTAGCATTTTAATAATAAATCTGCTAATAACCAATTTGGTTATTTGCGCAGTAGATAAGACGTTGGCACAAGTATCTAATTTATTATTTAACCCTCAAGAAAAGCTGTGGATAAGGGATACCCAGGGGTGAATTAAAAGTGTCTTTCCCTTATAAATGGTCACGTTGAGGAGATGACTTTAAGTGGGGAAAACATTTTACCATCCCTATTACAGATCCCCCACCATAGTCATCTTAAATGTGAATACTAACAAAAATATAAGCAATCGTAGTCAGTCTATGGGTATACGATACCCAGTGCTGTTGTTGTGGTGCCAGTATTTTGTAAATTTATTTAAATAACCTTTTTCACAAAAAGAGTGTTTTTTTTTATCTTGACAAAGTTTGTGGTAAGTATATAATCATCATATATAATCATCAATATTATATTTTCTATAGTATTTTTATTGAAAACTTTGATTTTATCGGTAACATTTATTTATCGGTTTCTTTCATTTTCTAATTAGCTCAAAATGAACACGCATTCTCGTACTCGCTGTGCGTCTGAAGTAGAAGCGTTATATGAGGCAGCTGATATTTTTGACGACAAAGAGAGTGAAAGCGAGACCGAATCGGGTTTTGAAGAGCATCATACCAGTGAACTTTACCTAACTAAATAAATATATTTTTTAAAATAAAGCTAAATTATGTAATAAATATCTGAAAGTACATTAAGTCCCATTTTAAATGCCCTTGGAAGAAAGATTTTTTCGCCTAGATATGATAGTTTGAATAGAACACCTCATTTTAATATTTTTTATATTTACTTTTACTGATTTTTTCGATGGTATTAGGAATACTATTATTTTTTGGAATATTCTATAGATATAGTATATTTCTATACTGATTGAGGTTAAAATTAGAAATATATATTAAATTGAAAAAATTAATCAAAAATAGTAATAATCAAGGACATACGAGTATGGCATACATGTGCTCCTGAATCGGAAAGCACAGGAGTGCTTCTCTTGAGGATTTATGGCAGTATTGGACAATTATATCTTAGTGTTCAATGTTCAAAAAAAACAAAACCAGTTGTGTATATTTTCAATAATCCAATAAATTAATACAAAGGACACATTTAAAATGGTACCTTACCATTTTGATATATCAATAATATGAATTAATATTGTATGAAAGTCAATCATGATATGGTCATACTAATCTAAGTTTTTCATCCTCCTAAAATTACTAGAAATAAAGGCCCATATTCCGTTCATTCCACCTACAATATTTTGAATTTAGACACGTTTTGTTTGGCTTACATAAATATGAACTATATATCTTATTATTCATTCCCATTTTAATAAGGTAAAACGGGCATAAAATTCACATTACACAAAATGCATTGCCACATATATCATTCTATCAAATACCACAGCATTTGTTTTAGGTTATTTGTTTATTAATGCATTTGATTATATCCAGTGCGATAGAGTGTAAGATACTATTTTCATTTTATTAGGTTTAGTTTGGATAAAACCATTAATTTACTTTCTTTAAACATACAATAGTCTTTTAATTTTATTTTTGACTGCGGCGCGTTTTTGATATAAACTTTAACATTTTTGTTTTTATTTGTATATAGTTTGTTGTTTAATCCATTTTTCTTTTATGCCCTAATAATAGAATGGAGGAGAATGGGAATAATTCCCATTTTAGGCGATGAAAACTGTTTATTTAAGGCAATTTATTACTTTTATTTAATAATGATGTAGAGCATAATCGAATCGATTAAAAATGAATGAGAAGATTATGAACCCTTTATAGTTGGAGATATATCGTACAGCTAATGGGAAGAGTTGATAATGGGCAGAGTTACTAATGGGCAGAGCAACGCGTCATATTATGAAGATCTGCTGTCGCGGGATGGTTAATATGCTGTTCATGTTGAGTTATGTTGTATTGCTCAGTTATTTAAAAATTATTTGTTTAAGGTGTATAGGCGAAATAATAATGAAAGTCGACACTATGGTAGAGGAAATATTATTTGCAATTTACTCTTTTCTGGCGGGGTCATTATAGTGTTTTAAATTTTCGTCCTAATAATTTTGCAGAAAATGAAAGCTCCAGTTCTCTTCAATTTTCCGCTGGTAATGCATTTCAACAAAATACAAATAATAGACATAGGCGAAGAAAGACTTTGACTGGTTATAGGAAAAACTGGTGAAACATTCCCAGAATCAAATAAAATATCAAAAACAAATAGCCTTAAAAATCGATCAGAAGATCGTGCATACTTTCACTTTAAGCAACTTAAATCAGAAATGTGATTATTGTGAAAAAATATATGAAGATAGAATGAAAAGCTCGACATTTTTCCAATAGATTGCGGCACGATTGCAAAGGTGAATGCATCTACAATGTAGCTTCTTTTCAAATAATTATCCATGGATTTCAGTCCGATAGGACATTTAGTTTGGATTTGGCAGTCTGCAAAACCAGACAAGTTCCATATTTTTGCTTCTCCACCTATCACGATCATGTGCGATTATGCGATTATCCATGGTAACCATGCCACCCCCGTCAGATCATCAAACCATCTCATCTCTGATCACACTCAATTTATTTTCCCCATCCTTGGCTTCCATCGACATTTTTGCTATCAAGACAAAAAGAGAATTTCATTTGTTTATTTCACACAAAGGTAGGGTTTACCTTTGCGTGAAAAAACGTGCTCGTAAATCTAAGCAAACTTAAACTCAAAGAGATTTACCACTGAACACCGAATCACTTTTTTTAAAGTTCTCGACGCACGTTTCGTTAACCATGTTAGCATCATCAGGAGATGATTTGACCTGACGATGTTAACATGGTTAGCGAAACTTTATTCAGCGATAATTATGATGGGATTGTGATTAGTAGTGTGAAAACATTCAACAAAAATCCATCAACAAAATCCATGATATCTAATCGATCCGCTAAGAAGTGTAGGATAGAAAGATTATTGATAAACATCTCGGTCGAATGTATATGGAATATCTGACACGAATATTAGAAGATGAAAAAGCTATCAGCGCGATGACTGTAGCGTTTGCTCACTGTGGACTAAAACTATTTCTGTTTAGACATGTATAAGCACAATCTGAAGGAGTTTATGTGGCGATTGGTGGTGATAAAATTTGGATGTATTACTATACACCCAAAACGAAATAACAGTCAAAGCAGTGTGTTTTACCCGGCGAAAGTACCCAGCAGAGAGTAAAGAAGTTTCAATCGGCTGGAACGGCCATGGCCATTGTTTTCTAGGTTTCGTAATGTATTATCTTCATTGATTATATGGAAAACGGAAGCACGATCACAGTAGAGTATCATATTGCATTATTGGTGAAATTTCACGAAGATTTTGGTGAAGAAAAATCCAGTGTTTCATAACGACAATACTCCCAAAACTCGTCCGTCTTTGTAATAGTGAAATTGGTCAATTTGCGCTACGAATCGATAGCGTATCCACCCTATTCTCTGGATTTCATTATTTTTCCCAATATAAAAAAATGGTTGACTAGGAAGAAATTCATTTCAAATGATGATATTATCCCCGAGACATCGATATTTTGAAGAGTTGATATGTTGTGATGTATGACTGACATAAAAAAGTTGGGAAAACGTTAAGCAAGGTTACCTAAAAAAGTGTTAAGCTAAAACGGCTTAAGACATAGATCTATCGACGTAAAACGAGAAACAAATCATTTTCAAAAAATAAACTAATTAACAAAAAACTTTATGTTGAGGAACTTTAATTAGAGCAAATAATATGCCTTCTGGTCGACATTATAGCTCCATTTTGTCCCGCCAGTTACCCCTATATATTCTCTATCTCCTGTTTTTCTTCCACGTACATGAATCATCTCCAAACCACCAACAAATTATCCTCAACGACCCCATATGCGGCCTCTAACCGCCATAATTCGAACAAATACTGGCGGCAAAAAAGCCATTTTCCTTTCTCCCTCACCCCTGGTACAGCAAACGGTCTATGCATCATACCAAATTTAGATTTAAATGTAAACAACGCGGAAAGACGGGGGAGGAACGGCGTCGCGACGTCTTGTACACACACATGGGCCGCTCCAGACGATCGTTCTCACGTCAGCTGAAAAGTGCGTTGGTTACGGCTTTATTATATTCTCCGGATAGACGACAAGAAGAAGAATGAGCCTGACACGACAAGGCGCCCCGAAATTTATTTCTCTTGTCTTTTTTTCTTCTCTGTTGTTGGGCTCCGAAGGGCGGCCCGCGACTAAGACGTATGACCTTTTTGCTGGAAAGGAACCGGTAACGGTTCAAAGGGCATAAATACATAAAAGAGGCTTAATATGTGATTTTTTACATTAAAATGTCAAAATGTATAATCTATACTTTCTGATACGAGGAGATATCCATAATCAATTCCTCAACATAAAGTTTTTTATTAAATAGTTTTCTTTTTGAAAATGCTTTATTTCTCATCTTAGGTCGATAGACCTATAAGTGGGTTTAAACCAATAAACTTCGCTTAACGCTTTTTCCAACTTTTTTTATGCCTTCAAAGCAGTTCTTCATTTGAATTGAATTTCTTCCTGGTCGGCAAACTGGCATAATCCATACTTTCTGATACGAGAAGATATCCATAATCAATTAACCTTGAATATTTCAAGGTCATTTTCAGTATTTAATTTACATTAGGAGATGAGAAAGTTATCGGCGCTATGATTGCGCCAAATATTTGTGCTTAGACATGTATAAGCATAATCTGAAGGAGTTTATGTGGCGATTGGTGACTGGTGATGAAATTTGGATGCATTACTATATACTAAACTACTATATATACTACTATACTGTAATACATTACGACATATATACCAGGTTTCCCATTAAGGATGGATCGCGGCCGTATCTTGAAAACTATTGATCCCACAGCTTTGGGGAAAAAAAAATTGTACTAAAAATGATCATGAGAAATTTACCAAAACTATTTTTAAGCTTCTAAAACGACCGCAAGAAGGCGTGACGAGCTAAACATTTTTAAAAATCGTTTTTTTTTTGTGTATTTTCAAATGTTAACCGAGTAAGAAAAATTCTCAGTTATAATTAGCAAACTGTCTCCTACAACTTTGTTTTATGACATTTTGTCGTAATTTCACGAATAGAGGGGTGGGGGGAGTTTTACCTATTGAGATAAAAAGTCGTCTAATGTCCGTTTGCCTTAACCGATTTTCCTCAATTTGGATTCAATTAAAAGGCATTAAAAGGGACAATCAGATAATCTGGGAGATAAATTATTCAGTTTATAAATGAAACATCGAGGTGGCGTTACATTCAACAATAGTTTTTTTGAAGTTATGTTCAGTTTTTTCAAATGGCATGTACAGCTTTTACTACATGGCAATGTACATCATGGCAATGTACAGCTTTTACTACATGGCAAGAAAGGTAATGTAAAGAGGAATCGTCCAGTGAAAACCCGAAATCGAAATCTCTGACATGTCAAGAGATATTTCGATTTTTCTGAAAAAAATCAGTTAGTTTTAATTTTTAACCTAATTTAATTTTAACCTAATTTTAACCTAATATTAAGTTCAAAATTGATCTTAATATTTAGGTCGCAATCGCAACCGCAACAATGTTATTTAAAAAATAAAATTATTTATTCAGTATCAATCATCATAAATGTTCTAATCCTGACCTTGATAATATTTTCTAATTTAATTACATAAGCGGAAAAAATGCCTTTCCCCAATTGTCGCATTTTCTCATTTGTGATGCTTAAATAATACTTAACAGAATATTGAAATCAGTCATTAATAAATATACCTACTCTTTCTTTTAAACTAAATGAATGCATGAATGAAATTATGCGTTTTCGGGTTTCCAAATAAACGCATGCAATCCTTAGGTACATTACACAAAGAGTGTAAAAAGTGAACCATGGGAACAAACAAAAACAGTCAAATTCACTTGTCAGTTTTGAAATGCATTGAATTGGTTTTGAAATGCAACGAGGCCTATGACATGTTGGCGGTGTATTTCCAATGTTTTGAAAATTCATGTATTGCAGAGCGACAATATGCAAGTCAATATCCCGAAAGAAGGCATTATTCGAAGAAGGTGTTTACACGTCTAGCAAGACGCTTACGAGAAACAGGAATTGTGCATCCAGATCCAGTCGGCACCAGGTTACGTTCGATTCGTAATGGAGATAATGTCGTAAATGTTCTGGCTTATGTTGAAACCAACTCCCATTTAAGTATCAGACAAATATCTGAAGAATTAGGTGTTAGCAAGACATCCGTTCATCGAATCTTAAGAGATAACAAGCTGCACCCCTATCATGTTGTCTTACACCAAGCCCTTGTGGATAACGATTTCGACAGACGGTTAGACTATTGTCACTGGTTAAAAAATATGTGTAGTGGAAATAAACCATTCTTAAAACGCATACTATGGACTGATGAAGCTACTTTTAGCAGTGATGGAGGCGATAACTTACATAATATGCACTACTGGGCAGTTGCTAATCCACACTGGATGTTAGAAATCAACCACCAAAATAGATGGAGTGTGAACGTATGATGTGGTGTTTTGGGGGACAAAATTATTGGTCCCTTTATTTTTAATGGACATTTGAATAGTGAAACATATTTAAATTTTTTACAAAATGGACTGCCAGAATTAATGGAAGATGTTTCGTTGGAAACAAGAAGACAAATGTGGTACCAGCATGATGGATGCCCTGCTCACTTCTCGCAGGTGGTTCGAAACTTCTCCGATGCTTCGTTTCCAAATCGTTGGATAGGACGGGGTAGTTTATTTTCGTGGCCGGCGCGTTCACCGGATTTGACACTCCTCGATCTTTACTTGTGGGGAAGTTTAAAAGACCTTGTGTTTCAAACTCGTCCTACTACACGAAAAAACATGATTGAAAGAATTCAAAAATTCAATAACGAGCATTTCAAGAGCGGAAATTGAAGCTGCCGTTTTTAGTACTCGTCGAAAAATAAATCTTTGCATTTCTAAGAATGGAAGGCATTTTGAACATTTAGAAAGGCGTTAAAGTTCGGATTCTGTTAATTATTAGACTGTTGTGCTGTTAATTTTATTTGACTGTTGTTATTATTAATATCTTCGTTGTTGGCCCGTTGGCCTTTAAACACGCTCCAAATTAATATGACACGAAGAATTTGGACCAGTCCTAAGCCTGGGTAAAGTGTGAAGGAAGGCAAACATTAGGTTAATATTTTTTTAACTTAATGCAGGTAGTAGTGAAATAATAACTGATTTTTTCAGAAAAATCGAAATATCTCTTGACATGTCAGAGATATCGATTTCGGGTTTTCACTGGATGATTCCTCTTTAAATTACCGTTCTAGCCATGTAATAAAAGTTATACCATTCCATTTGAAAAAACTGAAGAAAACTTCAAAAACTATTGTTGAATGTAACGCCACCTCGCGGTTTCCTTTATAAACTAAATAATTTATCTCCCAGATTGTCTGATTGTTCCAGCAATTGCCTTTTAAATTAATCCAAATTGAGGAAAATCGGTTTAGGCAAACGGACATTAGACGACTTTTTATCTAAATAGGTAAAATTCCTCCCACTTCTTTATTCGCAAAGTTACGACAAAATGTCATAAAACAAAGTTGTAGGAGACTGTCTCCTACAACTTTGATTAGGATTTAAAAAATTAAACCATTTGGAAAATATTAGATTGATAAAAAAATTTCTTCCCATTTTTTTGAGAAAAATTCTAGAAAAAAAATAGTTATTAAAATTACATTTAATCAGTGTACATTTAATCAGGGCGCCGACATATACCATACCATCAAGAATAGAGAGACCCTATCCACAGCCAACAACCCATGTTGTCGCCGACTTCCCGTCGGATGGCGTATATATGTAGTGTTAGATTTTCTTGGACTGCGTCCAATGAGACAGCAGTAGCTGAATGTCATCACACACCCAACCGTTGGGTTCCACAATCTCATGTGGAACACACAACAACCTGCGTCTCCGCCTAAATGAACATTTTTGTTGGTTGCTTGCCCTGATGAGTCTGAACCTCGAGACGAAACATATGTCATCCAGTTGAAGGGATAGGTGGGGCTCCTTCTCGGTCAAGCAACCAACAAAAATGTTGGGTTGGGTGTGTGATGACATTTAGCTACTGCTGTCTCATTGGACGCAGTCCAAGAAAATCTAACACTACATATATACGCCATCCGACGGGAAGTCGGCGACAGCATGGGTTGTTGGCTGTGGATAGGGTCTCTCTATTCTTGATGGTATGGTATATGTCGGCGCCCTGATGAGTCTGAACCTCGAGAGACGAAACATATGTCATCCAGTTGAAGGGATAGGTGGAGCTCCTTCCCGGTCATGCAACCAAGAATATATATATATATATATATATATATATATATATATATATATATATATATATATATATATATTTATATATATATTTATATATATATATATATATATATATATATATATATATATATATATATATATATATATATATATATATATATATAAATATATAATATTATTTTTTTATTCATTGGCACTTTCGGTCAATTAACACATTTTAAATTTTTTACTGTTTTGTAGACGTTTCGGCTAAATAACGAACCATCCTCAGAACAATTCTACAATATACCTTATTTTTATATAAAACACAAATTTAAATTTTAAAACCTACCAATATCTAATTAAACAATTCATTTCCCAAATTTTTCAACTAAGGTGTGACATTTTTTAAAAATTTTTAATTGACATATATCTGACTCTGACATATTTAACAAATCTTCCATCCTCAAATTTTTGTTTTTTATTATAACCTAACTGTTTTGTATTTGTTATGTGTAATGGTATTAGATACAAAAATAAAAAATTATGAAACTCTATTATTTAATAATGTAATTATATATACAACTTAAATTATCTGTATCATTTCTGAAATTAATGGTAGTACATGTTTTTTTTTATATAAATCACCTCCTTTATATTTCTTTTTTTCTATTGTTTTTTCAAAATCTAGAATTTTTATGTCGTTAAAATCAAACTTGTGTTCATTATCTATAGTATGTTTTGAAAGGGCAGTTGCGTTTGGTTCTGGGTTTCTAATGCTTTTTTTATGTTCGTTGATTCTGTTTTTTAAATATTGTTTAGTTTGGCCAATATATGAGCTTGGGCAATTTAAGCAATCAATTCTGTAAATTAAATTTGTTTGTTACATTTTGGGTGTTTCTGGTTTTAATTGGTTTAGTGTTATTATTGGGTATTTCTTCTATATTTATATTATACGGTTTAAGAACCTTTTTTATTTTATTATTTATTTCTAGCATGTATGGTAAAGGTATGTAATTTCCATTTTTAGGTCTATTTGTTATGCTATTATTGTTATGTATTCTTTGCATTCTATTTTTAATTACCGGTTCGTAAATTTTTTTGGATATATATATATATATATATATATATATATATATATATATATATATATTTCAGTTTTATGTATGTTTAGTACACATAAAACGAAATAGTATCGAAAATTTGATATTCTCATTATGTACAGTTCTGATATCTGATATAATCATCAACTGTGTAGGGTTCTAAATCTAATAAAAAATTGAACAAGCATTTTTTCAGTTGGCCAATGTCCCTGATAATCTTAACATAATATGCTAGGTGATTATACAGTTTTATACTGTTATAATATGTTCCCTGCAGTGTGAGTGTTAGCTAATTTAATGGGTAAATTATAATTTAGGTTTCGTCGTTGTCGTTATCTGTCGTTGTAATGTTGTCTGGTATTTACAGTTCGTCAATAACTCTGGATTCTTGTAGAAAAACAGTATACATTCCTGAATCAAAATTGCTGAAAGAGTCAACAAACCATTGTTTTTAAATTTTCCCCTGCAATATTCATGTGGCTTCATATTCAACATACTGCGTAATGCTTTTTTCTAACATATAAAAACTTCTGTATTTCATAGCTACTCCCAAAAGAGATCACTGCATATCTAATTTGCCTTTCAAAATTAGCAAAATACACAGTTTTTAAGGTAGCAATGTCTAAATATTTCTTGAGTACAAGGAGACTGTAAACAGATTTTCACAGTATTTTTTTTGTAAATGTTCTACGTGTTAGGACCAGGACATATTACAATCTAAGATTGTACCAGAATTTGTACATCTTGCGTTTTTAAGGTAGTATTGTTCAATATTAAATTACCAAATTCTTTAATTCTAGATTGTTTTGTCCTGATTTATGTTACATTTGTTTTTCCTTTATTCAGAATTAATTTGTTTTTTGCAAACCATTTATTAATACTATTTAACTGATCAGCAGTTTTATGAGTTACACATCTGCACTTTTCACCAACATATTTGTACTATCAATATATATATATATATATATATATATATATATATATATATATATATATATATATATATATATATATATATATATAAATACCAGGTGTCCCATTAAGGATGGATCGCGGCCGTATCTTGAAAACTATTTATCCCACAGCTTTGCGGGAAAAAAAATTGTACCAAAAAGGATCATGAGAAATTCACCAAAAATATTTTTAAGCTTCTAATACGACCGCAAGAGGGCGTGACCAGCTAAACATTTTTAAAAATGTTTTTTTTTTATTTTTAAGTGTTAACCGAGTAAGAAAAATTCTCATTTATAATTAGCCAGTTTGCTAATATTTCATAAAACAAAGTTGTAGGAGACAGTCTCCTACAACTTTGTTTTATGAAATATTAGCAAACTGGCTAATTATAAATGAGAATTTTTCTTACTCGGTTAACACTTAAAAATAAAAAAAAAACATTTTTAAAAATGTTTAGCTGGTCACGCCCTCTTGCGGTCGTTTTAGAAGCTTAAAAATATTTTTGGTGAATTTCTCATGATCCTTTTTGGTACAATTTTTTTTCCCGCAAAGCTGTGGGATAAATAGTTTTCAAGATACGGCCGCGATCCATCCTTAATGGGACACCTGGTATTATATATATATATATATATATATATATATATATATATATATATATATATATATATATATATATATATATATATATATATATATATATATATATATATATATATATATTGATAGTACAAATATGTTGGTGAAAAGTGCAGATGTGTAACTCATAAAACTGCTGATCAGTTAAATAGTATTAATAAATGGTTTGCAAAAAACAAATTAATTCTGAATAAAGGAAAAACAAATGTAACATAAATCAGGACAAAACAATCTAGAATTAAAGAATTTGGTAATTTAATATTGAACAATACTACCTTAAAAACGCAAGATGTACAAATTCTGGTACAATCTTAGATTGTAATATGTCCTGGTCCTAACACGTAGAACATTTACAAAAAAAATACTGTGAAAATCTGTTTACAGTCTCCTTGTACTCAAGAAATATTTAGACATTGCTACCTTAAAAACTGTGTATTTTGCTAATTTTGAAAGGCAAATTAGATATGCAGTGATCTCTTTTGGGAGTAGCTATGAAATACAGAAGTTTTTATATGTTAGAAAAAAGCATTACGCAGTATGTTGAATATGAAGCCACATGAATATTGCAGGGGAAAATTTAAAAACAATGGTTTGTTGACTCTTTCAGCAATTTTGATTCAGGAATGTATACTGTTTTTCTACAAGAATCCAGAGTTATTGACGAACTGTAAATACCAGACAACATTACAACGACAGATAACGACAACGACGAAACCTAAATTATAATTTACCCATTAAATTAGCTAACACTCACACTGCAGGGAACATATTATAACAGTATAAAACTGTATAATCACCTAGCATATTATGTTAAGATTATCAGGGACATTGGCCAACTGAAAAAATGCTTGTTCAATTTTTTATTAGATTTAGAACCCTACACAGTTGATGATTATATCAGATATCAGAACTGTACATAATGAGAATATCAAATTTTCGATACTATTTCGTTTTATGTGTACTAAACATACATAAAACTGAAATATATATATATATATATATATATATATATATATATATATATATATATATATATATATCCAAAAAAATTTACGAACCGGTAATTAAAAATAGAATGCAAAGAATACATAACAATAATAGCATAACAAATAGACCTAAAAATGGAAATTACATACCTTTACCATACATGCTAGAAATAAATAATAAAATAAAAAAGGTTCTTAAACCGTATAATATAAATATAGAAGAAATACCCAATAATAACACTAAACCAATTAAAACCAGAAACACCCAAAATGTAACAAACAAATTTAATTTACAGAATTGATTGCTTAAATTGCCCAAGCTCATATATTGGCCAAACTAAACAATATTTAAAAAACAGAATCAACGAACATAAAAAAAGCATTAGAAACCTAGAACCAAACGCAACTGCCCTTTCAAAACATACTATAGATAATGAACACAAGTTTGATTTTAACGACATAAAAATTCTAGATTTTGAAAAAACAATAGAAAAAAAGAAATATAAAGGAGGTGATTTATATAAAAAAAAACATGTACTACCATTAATTTCAGAAATGATACAGATAATTTAAGTTGTATATATAATTACATTATTAAATAATAGAGTTTCATAATTTTTTATTTTTGTATCTAATACCATTACACATAACAAATCCAAAACAGTTAGGTTATAATAAAAAACAAAAATTTAAGGATGGAAGATTTGTTAAATATGTCAGAGTCAGATATATGTCAATTAAAAATTTTTAAAAAATGTCACACCTTAGTTGAAAAATTTGGGAAATGAATTGTTTAATTAGATATTGGTAGGTTTTAAAATTTAAATTTGTGTTTTATATAAAAATAAGGTATATTGTAGAATTGTTCTGAGGATGGTTCGTTATTTAGCCAAAACGTCTACAAAACAGTAAAAAATTTAAAATGTGTTAATTGACCGAAAGTGCCAATGAATAAAAAAATAATATTATATATTTATATATATATATATATATATATATATATATATATATATATATATATATATATATATATATATATATATATATATATATATATATATATATAAATATATATATAAATATATATATATATATATATATATATATATATATATATATATATATATATATATATATATATATAATATATATATATATATATATATATATATATATATATATATATATATATATATATATATATATATATATATATATATTTCTTGGTTGCATGACCGGGAAGGAGCTCCACCTATCCCTTCAACTGGATGACATATGTTTCGTCTCTCGAGGTTCAGACTCATCAGGGCGCCGACATATACCATACCATCAAGAATAGAGAGACCCTATCCACAGCCAACAACCCATGCTGTCGCCGACTTCCCGTCGGATGGCGTATATATGTAGTGTTAGATTTTCTTGGACTGCGTCCAATGAGACAGCAGTAGCTAAATGTCATCACACACCCAACCCAACATTTTTGTTGGTTGCTTGACCGAGAAGGAGCCCCACCTATCCCTTCAACTGGATGACATATGTTTCGTCTCGAGGTTCAGACTCATCAGGGCAAGCAACCAACAAAAATGTTCATTTAGGCGGAGACGCAGGTTGTTGTGTGTTCCACATGAGATTGTGGAACCCAACGGTTGGGTGTGTGATGACATTCAGCTACTGCTGTCTCATTGGACGCAGTCCAAGAAAATCTAACACTACATATATACGCCATCCGACGGGAAGTCGGCGACAACATGGGTTGTTGGCTGTGGATAGGGTCTCTCTATTCTTGATGGTATGGTATATGTCGGCGCCCTGATTAAATGTACACTGATTAAATGTAATTTTAATAACTATTTTTTTTCTAGAATTTTTCTCAAAAAAATGGGAAGAAATTTTTTTATCAATCTAATATTTTCCAAATGGTTTAATTTTTTAAATCCTACCCTATATAAAATCCCCTTTATCTTCAGGCCTTCGTTTACGCTCTAAAGAAGCCAGTCAAATTCCAGGCGAAATTTTAACCTTATGCAAATGAACTTCCCCAATTCCACGGATACCTCCAACCCCCAGTTTTATGAACTATTAGGCAGGTGCGTTGTAAACTCATTTTCCCCCCTTAACTACACCTCACCAACGCCACTCCTTGAATGTTTTCTATTTAACGTCCTTCACTACCACCACTGCCACGCCAGTTTTACACGAAAGTGGTTAAAGGCGAATGTTAAAATTAGGTCTAGGAATAGGGAGCGAGTCATTTCGAGAGTCGATCGACGTTTAAGCATTTTATCCGAGTAGGATTATCTCAGATCGTAATGTTTTGCGACAATGTTATCTTTAATTTATCAGGTTTGGAATATCGCGAAGGAGGAGAGGAATAATAGCTTGAAAATGGAGTGGGGAGGCAGATGAGTGGGGATGGTTACATAGGTTGAAGTTCGCGAAGTGGCGCTGCTGTTTAATTCGAAGTTAATTCCATCGATGTTGAATCGGATTAGAGAGCTTCTTAGTTAATTAGAAAAGAGTTTACCGAAGGCCTGTTTGATGACACAGTCAGGGAAATGGTTCGGGATTTTCCTTAGGTTTTAATGGACTGAAATAGATCCACAGTAACTTCCGGAAATTGTTTGGCTTTTGTTCCTTTGAGAAAACCGCATCCGCAAATTGATATTCAGATATCAGCGAATCGTTGTTGTCGAAAATTCTCTATATAATTATAATTAATTTTTAGTGTATATACAAAAATTATCATATCATTTAATTTGTATATTTATATGATGAATATCCAGTTTCCAGTGGTCCTTCCGCCCATTCGTTTACCACTATGATTTAAGGTTAGTTTTGTTTTAAATATTCGCGTCCTTTACGTGTGAATACAACCATCTTTTTTAAAGATTGTATCACTATGCTTCACGCCATTTCATATAATTTCGTTTAAGTTGGAAATTATAATCATTTGTAACTGTTGAAAAAGTTTCTATATGATACAAGGATTTTTGTGATGACAGAGGAGCAGTTGAAGAAAATCTCCCACATCAACCAATGAAAAAAACATTATCAAAATCAAGGATCTTCTACTGGGTATTCAGTGATTAAGCATTAGACACATTGTCGATATTACTGTCGCGTAAATGTCGTGTAAAATTATTTTTGATTTTTGCATCACAATCGCGCACATTGCAACAATTATTCACTAAAAATCTAACACACACCATTCTACAAACCCTATATTCACCAGATATGACACCGTGTGAGTTTTTTCTTTTCTTTCGATTGAAGAAACCGTGCATGACCGTTTTGGATACATAGATGTCATTCAAGATAGTTCGCTGGTCGCCTTGAAGGAAATACCGAATTTCGAGTATTTTTTTTGGAATAAGTATATGGCAGTGAGAGGAGACTTCTTTAAGGGAGACAAAATATACTTGGATGAATAAATGAGTAATATGTTTTTTTTTTGGAAAATTTTGGAATTTTTGTGTTTCGTTTGCCAAGTTAGCATCTTCAAGACATGATCAAAAATAGAGCATAACCTATTTCGTTTACATTTCATACCCAACCCTAGTTCAGTGAAGAAAATGAAGTGTACACTGAAGTACAGAAAATTAGTAGTGCTTGGCGGATTTTGTAGATTGAACTTGGTAGATTCAATAATTAGAAAACAGAAGTCTAGAAAGATGATTCAGGAAAAAAACAAAAAAGAAATTTTCATTATTTTTATATGAACTCAAAAATTACACGTGGGTTCCATAAAATATTTAGAAAGATTAATATCAAATTAGTACACAAATCCAATAACAAATTACCGCATTTATTGGGTAATCTTAAAAACAAAACTTTTAAAAATTGAAACGGAGAAGATTTATAAAATAAAAAAATATATTCATCAAAATAGTAGGGCGATGATAGCAAGGTCCAAGAAACATGGTTCAACTAAGAAATGACAAACCAGACAGATCGGTGATTAGCCAACATGTTTATGAAACTACCATAATAATAAGTAGCTTAAAATTGCTTAGAGACATAAAAGGTAGGAGGGTATTAGATGCGTATGAAAAATGGGAATAACGAAATGTAAAAATAGTTTAAGTAAGGACGCTTTTGTGAATTAAACATTCCCATTTAAATAACAGGGTTTTTTTTTAAATTTTGGAATTTTATAGCTCTTCAGCGGAACTTAACTGTGGAAAAAGTATTACACATCTTTACAGGAAATTGAGCGTTCTTCAAAAAAGTTCTCTCATAAATTTTCGATAAATTTACTTTTTCAAAAGTTATTCGAGGCTAAAGTTATATAAGATACCTTGTTTGAAGAACATTTAATTTCCTACAAAGATATGCATTAGTCTTTCTACGGTAATGTCCCACTGAAGAGCTATAAAATTGCAAAGTTTAAAAAAATCTTATCTATGTTATTTAGATATATATATATATATATATATATATATATATATATATATATATATATATATATATATATATATATATATATATATATATATATATATATATATATATATATATAATACATACATATATATATATATATATATATATATATATATATATATATATATATATATATATATATATATATATATATATATATATATATATATATATATATATATATATATATATATATATATATATATATATATATATATATACATATATATATATATATATATATATATATATATATATATATATATATATATATATATATATATATATATATATATATATATATTAATTTACAAAATTCAAACTTTACGTCTGTCTAAGTTAGATAGCAATATGGTTATCTAACAAGAATATATTAATTATTAAAAAATAACAAGTCAAATTTCTGTGTGGCACTCAAATATATATTTTTATAAAAAATGTACCAAAATATATTTACACTTTTACAATTATCCACTTATACACAATATTTATAATTTTCGTGATTACTTAGCTTCCGGTAGGTCTCTTTTCAATCCCCGACTGTAATTGGCTAACATCCCAGCATTCCATTACCCTTGATATCGCATCTCCATAAGAGAAATATCCTGGTGCAATCTCCCGCAATGGTCCCCATTCACAGTATCCAGTTTTTCAGGGAAAAAATCGAAATGTGAGTTTAGGATATGTACCTTCAAGGACAATTTTCAGAACTGTGTTACCCAAAGGGTTTTTTTACATTAACTAAAAATTTCCAGACGGTTTTTTTTAGATCATTCAGTTTTTACTTAAAGCGGTTATCCTTCATTAGTTCCCTTATTTGGGGCCCTACAAATATCCCCTCTTTAATTTTTGGGTCGTTAATTTTGGGAAATGTCTCTTTCAGATATAAAAATCCACTATCATTTTTGTCCATGGCGTTTAAAACATTTTTTATGAGGTTGAGTTTTATATGCAAGGGTGTTAAAAGTACATTTTCAGAGTTCACTAGAGGTGTACTTTTACACATACTTCTGTACTAGAGAAAGTAATTTACGCTTGCGCCACGCTTTTTTATATAGTGATTTTTTCTGTCGTTACTGTCGCAAATAAAACAGCACTGTTTTGCCCAACAACTGCAACTATAATGCTGCAGCCCAAGCAACAGAGCAATGATTTTAAAATATCCACAAAATTTCTAGGAGTATTTACTGTATTTAATCTTTTCAAGAAGGAATTTCATATTTTCGTAGGGTTCTTTCATATTAGAACCATGAGCTGCGGGTACTATAGGATGTATGTTTCCTTGTGTAGCAACACTGCCTTCAAACTAGTTGTTGATGAGTCAATGAACAATCTCCAGTAACTTGAATCGTAATCAAAATGTTATAGATTTATTAGTGCATGAATGCCATTACACTAGACCAAATCATCTGCTTGAGAAAAATAAAGTTTCAATTTATCGACGCCATGGTGAAAATATAAAACATTTGTACCGGGAGAAAGTAGATTCCAGCCGTTTAATCTAGATTCGAAAAGCTCATCCGATTTTCTAGATAAATGTAAATCACGTACCAAATCATTTAGGTCACCTTGTGTCAATAAGTGTAGTTCTTTCGAAGTACTTGGTTCATATGTTGGGTCACACTCTGTCTCTAAGTTATCATCTTGACCAGCAGCAGCTTCTTGAGTTTCTAATATATTTGTTTACACAGGCAATTCGGCACTATGTGGAGATGGTCTGGGGATGGGCAGATGACAGGTCTGGGTACTTTATGGTATTTTCAACTTAGTTGTGGTATCCTTTATATCAGTCAAACAAAAATAACACTTACGTGATTTGTTGGTTCCGTCCAAATCATTGGCATGGTAAAGGACATATGTCTAGATCCCTTAGTCTAACCCAGCGGAAGTCTCACACATGTTATACAGCAGATACATGGGACTCAGGATTTATCTTGATGGTGTATAGAAAAACCAAAGTAATGCAAATAATATTTGACTAATAATATTGTAAAATTTCGACGCTGAGAGGTAAAAGTTAATGCTCCAAACATATAACATAATAAGAACTATTCGGGTGATTTAAACACTTTCGTGGCATATTTACAGCCTCAACGAATATTAATAAATTTAAATTTGTTGATTATGATAACTATCTAACTTCAGAAATTACGTTATTCAAACATAAACACGCATATAAGATTAAATTGAATATATAGTCATAAAAAACTGAAAATGACTCGACAAAAATAACATTGTTTTTGTCATGAGAGTGAATCAAATATCATTAAAAAATTCTTGTGATAAAAAAAGTGTTTATCAGTGATATTTTCACGGATGGTAGATAATATTATTAAATCTTTCCGGGTGTCGATCCGTTCGTTCTGTGAAGAATCACAATGTCTCGCTAAAATCTTATATGACATTTCCAAGTGTTGTTCGCTTCGAATGCTTTTAGCCCTTGAGCAGTTGGACTCTTCTCTCGAAGCCAAGAACACTTGAAAATTTGCAAACATTGTATATGTATATATATATATATATATATATATATATATATATATATATATATATATATATATATATATACATACATTGACCGCCGGCGCGCTCACCGGATTTGACAGTCCTCGATTTTTACTTGTGGGGAAGACTAAAAGACCTTGTTTTTCAAACTCGTCCTACCACACGAGAAAACATGATTGAAAGAATTCAAAATTCAATAACCAGCATTTCAAGAGTGGAAATTGAAGCTGCCGTTTTTAGTACTCGTCGAAAAATAAATATTTGCATTTCTAAGGATGGAAGGCATTTTGAACATTTAGAAAGGCGTTAAAGTTCAGATTCTGTTAATTATTAGACTTGTGCTGTTAATTTTATTTGACTGTTGTTATTATTATTATCTTCGTTATTGGCCCGTTGGCCTTTAAACACGCTCCAAATTAATATGGCACGAAAAATTTGGACCAGTCCTAAGCCTGGGTAAAGTGTGAAGGAAGGCAAACATTAGGTTAATATTTTTTTAACTTAATGCAGGTAGTAGTGAAATAATAACTGATTTTTTTCAGAAAAATCGAAATATCTCTTGACATGTCAGAGATATCGATTTCGGGTTTTCACTGGATAATTCCTCTTTAAATTACCTTTCTAACCATGTAATAAAAGCTGTACCATTCCATTTGAAAAAACTGAACAAAACTTCAAAAAAGCTATTGTTGAATGTAACGCCACCTCGCGGTTTCATTTATAAACTAAATAATTTATCTCCCAGATTATCTGATTGTCCCAGCAATTGCCTTTTAAATGAATCCAAATTGAGAAAAATCGGTTTAGGCAAACGGACATTAGACGACTTTTTATCTAAATAGGTAAAACTCCCCCACCACGCCTCTATTCGTAAAATTACGACAAAATGTCATAAAACAAAGTTGTAGGAGACAGTTTGCTAATTATAACTGAGATTTTTTTTTACTCGGTTAACACTTGAAAATACACAAAAAAAATGATTTTTAAAAATGTTTGGCTCGTCACGCCCTCTTGCGGTCGTTTTAGAAGCTTAAAAATATTTTTGGTGAATTTCTCATGATCATTTTTAGCACAATTTTTTTAGCTGTGGTATAAATAGTTTTCAAGATACGGCCGCGATCCATCCTTAATGGGACACCTGGTATATATATCCCACAGTTTTGCGGAAAAAAAATTGTACCAAAAATGATTATGAGAAATTCACCAAAAATATTTTAAGCTTCTAAAACGACCGCAAGAGGGCGTGACGAGCTAAACATTTTTAAAAATCATTTTTTTGTGTATTTTCAAGTGTTAACAGAGTAAGAAAAATTCTCAGTTATAATTAGCAAACTGTCTCCTATAACTCTGTTTTATGACATTTTGTCGTAATTTCGATTTTGTCCGAAATCGATATCTCTGACATGTCAAGAGATATTTCGATTTTTCTGAAAAAAATCAGTTATTATTTCACTACTACCTGCATTAAGTTAAAAAAATATTAACCTAATGTTTGCCTTCCTTCACACTTTACGAAAAATCGAAATATCTCTTGACATGTCAGAGGTATCGATTTCGGGTTTTCACTGGATGACTCCTCTTTAAATTACCTTTCTAGCCATGTAATAAAAGCTGTACCATTCCATTTAAAAAAACTGAACAAAACTTCAAAAAAGCTATTGTTGAATGTAACGCCACCTCGCGGTTTCATTTATAAACTAAATAATTTATCTCCCAGATTATCTGATTGTCCCAGCAATTGCCTTTTAAATGAATCCAAATTGAGGAAAATCGGTTTAGGCAAACGGACATTAGACGACTTTTTATCTAAATAGGTAAAACTCCCCCCCACTTCTTTATTCGCGAAGTTACGACAAAATGTCATAAAACAAAGTTGTAGGAGACAGTTTGCTAATTATAACTGAGAATTTTTCTTACTCGGTTAACACTTGAAAATACACAAAAAAAATGATTTTTAAAAATGTTTAGCTCGTCACGCCCTCTTGCGGTCGTTTTAGAAGCTTAAAAATATTTTCGGTGAATTTCTCACAGTCAGTTTTAGTATAATATTTTTTTCCGCAAAGCTGTGGGATAAATAGTTTTCAAGATACGGCCGCGATCCATCCTTAATGGGACACCTGGTATATATATCCCACAGTTTTGCGGAAAAAAAAATTGTACCAAAAATGATCATGAGAAATTCACCAAAAATATTTTAAGCTTCTAAAACGACCGCAAGAGGGCGTGACGGGCTAAACATTTTTAAAAATCTTTTTTTTTTGTGTATTTTCAAGTGTTAACAGAGTAAGAAAAATTCTCACTTATAATTAGCAAACTGTCTCCTATAACTCTGTTTTATGACATTTTGTCGTAATTTCGATTTTGTCCGAAATCGATATCTCTGACATGTCAAGAGATATTTCGATTTTTCTGAAAAAAATCAGTTATTATTTCACTACTACCTGCATTAAGTTAAAAAAATATTAACCTAATGTTTGCCTTCCTTCACACTTTACGAAAAATCGAAATATCTCTTGACATGTCAGAGATATCGATTTCGGGTTTTCACTGGATGACTTCTCTTTAAATTACCTTTCTAGCCATGTAATAAAAGCTGTACCATTCCATTTGAAAAAACTGAACAAAACTTCAAAAAAGCTATTGTTGAATGTAACGCCACCTCGCGGTTTCATTTATAAACTAAATAATTTATCTCCCAGATTATCTGATTGTCCCAGCAATTGCCTTTTAAATGAATCCAAATTGAGGAAAATCGGTTTAGGCAAACGGACATTAGACGACTTTTTATGTAAATAGGTAAAACTCCCCCCCACTTCTTTATTCGCGAAGTTACGACAAAATGTCATAAAACAAAGTTGTAGGAGACAGTTTGCTAATTATAACTGAGAATTTTTCTTACTCGGTTAACACTTGAAAATACACAAAAAAATGATTTTTAAAAATGTTTAGCTCGTCACGTCCTCTTGCGGTCGTTTTAGAAGCTTAAAAATATTTTCGGTGAATTTCTCACAGTCAGTTTTAGTATAATATTTTTTTCCGCAAAGCTGTGGGATAAATAGTTTTCAAGATACGGCCGCGATCCATCCTTAATGGGACACCTGGTATATATATCCCACAGTTTTGCGGAAAAAAAATTGTACCAAAAATGATCATGAGAAATTCACCAAAAATATTTTAAGCTTCTAGAACGACCGCAAGTGGGCGTGACGAGCTAAACATTTTTAAAAATCTTTTTTTTGTGTGTATTTTCAAGTGTTAACAGAGTAAGAAAAATTCTCAGCTATAATTAGCAAACTGTCTCCTATAACTCTGTTTTATGACATTTTGTCGTAATTTCGATTTTGTCCGAAATCGATATCTCTGACATGTCAAGAGATATTTCGATTTTTCTGAAAAAAATCAGTTATTATTTCACTACTACCTGCATTAAGTTAAAAAAATATTAACCTAATGTTTGCCTTCCTTCACACTTTACAAAAAATCGAAATATCTCTTGACATGTCAGAGATATCGATTTCGGGTTTTCACTGGATGACTCCTCTTTAAATTACCTTTCTAGCCATGTAATAAAAGCTGTACTATTCCATTTGAAAAAACTGAACAAAACTTCAAAAAAGCTATTGTTGAATGTAACGCCACCTCGCGGTTTCATTTATAAACTAAATAATTTATCTCCCAGATTATCTGATTGTCCCAGCAATTGCCTTTTAAATGAATCCAAATTGAGGAAAATCGGTTTAGGCAAACGGACATTAGACGACTTTTTATCTAAATAGGTAAAACTCCCCCCCACTTCTTTATTCGCGAAGTTACGACAAAATGTCATAAAACAAAGTTGTAGGAGACAGTTTGCTAATTATAACTGAGAATTTTTCTTACTCGGTTAACACTTGAAAATACACAAAAAAAATGATTTTTAAAAATGTTTAGCTCTTCACGCCCTCTTGCGGTCGTTTTAGAAGCTTAAAAATATATTTGGTGAATTTCTCACAGTCAGTTTTAGTATAATATTTTTTTCCGCAAAGCTGTGGGATAAATAGTTTTCAAGATACGGCCGCGATCCATCCTTAATGGGACACCGGGTATATATATATCCCACAGTTTTGCGGAAAAAAAATTGTACCAAAAATGATCATGAGAAATTCACCAAAAATATTTTAAGCTTCTAAAGCGACCGCAAGAGGGCGTGACGAGCTAAACATTTTTAAAAATCTTTTTTTTTGTGTGTATTTTCAAGTGTTAACAGAGTAAGAAAAATTCTCAGTTATAATTAGCAAACTGTCTCCTATAACTCTGTTTTATGACATTTTGTCGTAATTTCGATTTTGTCCGAAATCGATATCTCTGACATGTCAAGAGATATTTCGATTTTTCTGAAAAAAATCAGTTATTATTTCACTACTACCTGCATTAAGTTAAAAAAATATTAACCTAATGTTTGCCTTCCTTCAAACTTTACGAAAAATCGAAATATCTCTTGACATGTCAGAGATATCGATTTCGTGTTTTCACTGGATGACTCCTCTTTAAATTACCTTTCTAGCCATGTAATAAAAGCTGTACCATTCCATTTGAAAAAACTGAACAAAACTTCAAAAAAGCTATTGTTGAATGTAACGCCACCTCGCGGTTTCATTTATAAACTAAATAATTTATCTCCCAGATTATCTGATTGTCTCAGCAATTGCCTTTTAAATGAATCCAAATTGAGGAAAATCGGTTTAGGCAAACGGACATTAGACGACTTTTTATCTAAATAGGTAAAACTCCCCCCCACTTCTTTATTCGCGAAGTTACGACAAAATGTCATAAAACAAAGTTGTAGGAGACAGTTTGCTAATTATAACTGAGAATTTTTCTTACTCGGTTAACACTTGAAAATACACAAAAAAAATGATTTTTAAAAATGTTTAGCTCTTCACGCCCTCTTGCGGTCGTTTTAGAAGCTTAAAAATATTTTCGGTGAATTTCTCACCGTCAGTTTTAGTATAATATTTTTTTCCCCAAAGCTGTGGGATAAATAGTTATCAAGATACGGCCGCGATCCATCCTTAATGGGGCACCTGGTATATATATATATATATATATATATATATATATATATATATATATATATATATATATATATATATATATATATATATATATATATATATATATATATATATCTATATATATATATATATATATCTATATATATATATATATATATATATATATATATATATATATATATATATATATATATATATATATATATATATATAGGGGCTAGAGCCCCTTAAAAGGGGAGCTCTGAGGATGGTTTTTTTTTCGCGATATTTTCGAAACGGTTTATGTTAAAGTCGTGAAACTCGGTATACTTCAATAAATTGAAATGGAAAAAACGTTTTTTTGTGTTTAAAATTGACTATTTTTCCCAAGGCGTCACATACAGGGGCGTCTTCTTGGTAAATGCTGTCATAACTTTTTTGTGTGTAATATTTTTTAATTTTTTAAATCAAATTATTGAATCACAAAGATTTTTAGGTAAAAAAGGTCCTCTTATTTCATCGCATGAAAATAAACCGTTTTCCAAAAAACTGACTTTTTCTAAATCGATGCACGATTACATGGATATCGAAATGCATCTTAATAATTAAGTAGGCGGCTGTCACTGCTAATCTTTGTCTTTGATGTTTCATAAAACTGGACCAATAACGCAAGAAAGTCTAGATTTTTAATTCTTAAACTGCAAAAAGTTCCCCTTTTAAGGGACTCTTTAAGAAGCAGTTTGTGTGGTATAGTTATAGGAACTTTTTTATGTTTTAATCTCTAGAATCACCTCCCAAAATATTTCGACGTTATTTAAGGACATCCTGTATATATTCATCAATTTGCAGAAAAGCGGCTAAAACCTGAATTTAGACTATAACCTAGAGGCTAAGAAACAGAGGGTTTTTTTGAGAGATGTATTTTATATTGGTTGGATCATCTGGGTTTGCAACCTTTTACGAAAATCTCATGTTTAATTAATCATGTTTGATGTCTCACAAAGAAAAAGGAGAGGGGTGGACAAGATTACACAGGGAAAAGTTCGCAAAGCGGTGTTGATTTAATCCGCAAGTTATCCTGCTAGTGTTAGATGGGATTAGTGAGATTGTAAATGAATTAGAACAAAGAGTTTGCTCACTTGTTTGATAATACAGTGCATATTCAAGAAAATGAGTTTGAATTTTCGTTCAGGTTAGATTGAGTGAAATTAGTCATAAAAAACTATTAGAAATTGTTTGGCTTTCATTTGATTGATATTCACATGGTCTCTTTAACAATATTCATCAGAAAGTTGCATATATTTCCAAATGAATCTGTTCTCATGATGTTTCAATTATACAAGGTATTTTCAAAGTTGAGTTATTAATATTAACAGGTTGAAGAACTAGTAAAAATAAGTAAGTTTACCCAATTTAGCATTATTTAAATAAAAGTTGCAAAATAAAGAAGTTACAAAATTTTAAAACAAACCTGACTCACTCATTGTTGGCTCGTTTTCGACAATTTGTAAAATTTCTTCCTCAATCTCTAGCATTTTGCGTGGAGGTTGTCTTCCAGCGTGACCTGGTTCAAACATTACACTCAAACGAAATATCATACAAAAAACTAGTCATACCCAGTATCAGCAGTAAATATATATTTTACGTATTTACAACGCAGTGGTCGAGAATATCAAAAAGTCAGGTCTGTTTTCTAATTTTGTAACTATTAATAACTTCTTTATTTTGCAACTTTTATATAAATAATTTTTCCGAAAATTTCTTATTTGTATGAGTTCTACAACCTGTTAAAATAAATGAGTCAACTTTGAAAACACCCTGTATGTATCATTAACCCAATGTGGATGTGTTCCACAAGAAAAAGTTGTACATCTATACGTACCTTTTAATTCAAGTAAATATGAAGACTAATAAAGAACAAATTTTGTTTTAAGCATTGAATTGAATTGAAATAACCAAAAAAATTCTCAGATTTTTAGAATCCTCAGAATTAAGGATCGGGTTGTCCGGAAATATGTTTATATAAATATTTATTTTGTCTTATGTAAATACCATTATTAATTACAACTTTTTGTTAACGTGGTGGTAGATACATAATGCCCTTTTGCCAGAAATTAGCATCTTTGTTTCCAGAAACACAGGTAGTTTTCCACCTCATCGTCTATTTTAAAATATTTCCCATTTAAACAATTTTGAAGGGAGCGAAATTAATGGTAGTTTGATGATGCAAAGTACGGTCATTAAGGTGGATGGGACAAAGCATTCAAATTGAAGCTAAACAATTTTTGATTGGTCTTGATTGGAACGTGTGGTCGCGCCTGGTGACGCCTTTCCTGTTTGCTAATTCTGGACATTTTTCTTTAATTGGTACCTTCAGCGGATCTAATTGTGAATAGTAGAGGTTGCAAAGTGTATGGGTTCCTTCCAATCACACCCAATGCGAAGAATAATTTTCCTCGTTTGAAGGCGATCTTTCACCGTACTTAAAACCGCAATGTCTGTGAGTTTTTTTATTGAAAGTTATTATACATAATCTACTTTTTATCGTTACTATCCGCTTTGGAAAAGGAGCCGCAAATTATGTTTTATCGCATGAAGGGGTTCCGTCCAGCAGATTTCGCTCATTAAGTTCATGAGGCACACACAAATCGGCTTTTTTTTCAGATGTCAAAAAGGTTCGATTTGCTAATATTTAACTTATCTGCTACCTCAGGGGCCCTGGTGCGTGAATCTTCGGCATCTGTGGCCTTTATTTCTACATCGGTGCTTCAAGGATGGCTAGAACGATGGTGGTTTTCCAAATCAAAATATCCATCCTTGAACCGCAATACCACTTTTGCACCATGGTCTCATCAACATAACCCTCAACGAATTAGGCACAAATCCTGTTTTTTGTTTGGATCGAGTTCCTGCCCCTTTTAAAAATGTAGCATATGGAAGTTACAGACCGACATTTTCAATTTAAATCAATTAGACTAACTAAAGAGAAATCAAAGCAAATTGGAACGTAAACATTGAAGCACATAAATAATATATCAATATAAATTATCCAACATAAATTAATAATATGTAAATAAACATTATTAATCCACTACAGATTTTTGTTTGCAAGCGTTAAAAAAACACTATATTGAAAATCCATACGATCTTTCCAGGCGACTCCGATATATTTTAATTTTGCATGGATGGATATCTGGAAAATAAAACTAATATATATTTTTTTATATTATAAAGCTAACAAAATAAATCCACTGGTCGCCATGGCCCTTCAAGAATGTTATAACCCAATATATATAACCACCGGTTGGGATCTAAAGAATTATGCCAGATTACAGACAAAGTTATAATCTTATGTAAATGAACTGTCTCATTTCCACGAATACATCCCCGGTTTTATAAACTATTAAACTGGTGCGTTGTAAATTTAACCTCTCTCTTCCTCCTGCCACCCCCAACTTCTACACTTTTGCAGGGAAGCGGTTAAACCCGATGGTTAACAAACCTAACCAATCCTGACCCAACCCAACCCAACCCAACCCAACCCAACCCAACCCAACCCAACCCAACCCAACCCAACCCAACCCAACCCAACCTAACCCATCTCATCTCAATTGTTACTTTTTTTTTGCAACCAGCAATGACATGCAATGATGTCTGGCGGATTTATAGCTACTGTGTTCATAAATTAAAAAAATATATATTGATGCGTTGTGCTTCGGAAAACATTTGAGGCAAATTCTTCTTTTTGCCTTGCCGTGGAAAAAGTATGCTGCGGAAGCTTAGAATATGATTTGTCAGATTTTAGTAGATAATATGCTTTGTACAGTATTTCTAAAAAGTGGTTCCAGCAATAGAAATTTTGAATTAAATGATGTACAGTGAAAAAAGCAACTGAAACAGACAAAAAAAGACATATGAATAATTGGGAGCATTCCTGGAAGAAAATCCTTGTCGTGCATAGTTGTGGCTTGACGATCTTTCACTGTACTTAAAACCGTAATGCTTATGAATCTTTTCATTGTTTTCTTCATTCATCACATGAAGGAATTTCGTCCAGCAGAAAGTTCACGAGGCATCCACATACCGTTTTTTTTTAGATGGTCCAAAAGAGTCGATTACCTAATATTTAAGTTATCTGCTACCTAAGAGGCCCTAGTGCGTGGATCTTCGGCATTTGTAGCCTTTATTTCCATGACATCAGTGCTTCACGGACGGCTAGAACGATGGTGGTGTTCCTGATCAAAATATCCATTCTTGAACCGAAAAAACCACTTTTGCACAATGGTTTCCCCAACAGAACCCTCAACGAATTTGGCAGGAATTCTGTCTTTTTGTTTGGATAGCGTCCCTGCCCTTTTTGAACGTGTAGCAGAAGGAAGTTGTAGACCGAAATTTTCAATTTAAATCAACTTGACAAACTAAAGAGAAATCAAAGCGAATCGGAACGTAAACTTTGAAGCACAAAAATCAAATAGCAACATAAATTATACTATATAAATAAATAATATATAAATAAACATTATTAATCCACTACAGATTTTTGTTTGCAAGCGTTAAAAAGCCACTATATGGAAAATCCATACGATCTTTCCAGACGACTCGATATATTTTAATTTTGCATGGATGGATACCTGGAAGATAAAAATAATATATAATTTTTTATGATATAAAGCTAACAACATGAATCCACTGGTCGCCATGGCCCTTCAAGAATGTTATAACCCTATAAATATGTAACCACCGGTTGGGATCTAAAGAATTACGCCAGATTACAGACAAAGTTTAAATCTTATGTAAATGAACTTTCTCATTTCCACGAATACTTCCCCAGTTTTATAAACTATTAGACAGGTGCGTTGTAAATTTAACCTCCAGCTTCCCCCTGTCACCCCCAACATCAACACTTTTGCAGGGAAGCGGTTAAAGTCGATGTTTAGGCCAAGTCTCAAAAGTTCTGCTTGTCAACATTTTATTATTCTGGGTAGATTATCCTCGATCCTAACATTTTACGACATCCTTACGTTCTCCTTAATCAATAGATCTTCAATTTGGAAAATCGCGATAAATAAGAAGAATAACAAAACGAAAATGGGAAGGTGAGATAGGAGGATATGGTTATTTAGGTTAAAGTTTGAGTTTAATTCGTAAATAATCCTGCTGGTATCCTAGTATGCTGTTGAAGTTGAATTTGTTGCAGACTTGCTTAACAGTGTATTAGAGGAATGAAACTGTTGTTAATCTGAGGTATTTTTTAGTTATTTTGTCATTTTTTATCTCTTTAAATTTATCACCAGGAAGATGATGATTAATAAAACGTCTCCAAATGAATTGTAGTATATTAAGAGTAGGCTGGATGGGATTACGAAGGTTTCCTTGTAGTTGTTAATTATTCTAACAATGTTTTTGAATAACTTTCACAACTTGTATGTATTTTGTAAAATAACGTTCTGTGTAATTATCGTACTTTTAATGTTATTAAAAAGATTGACTAGTGAGGAAGAGTTTTAGTTGAAGACGAAAATGGTCATTGCTTCTAAATCAAAATATTTTATTATTCTACAAGACAAGTATTGAACAAAATATGATGTTACAAAGAGTCATAATAGATGTCATAACAAATGATGGAAGAAACTGTTGGAAATTCGCGCTTTAACACATTCGCTGCCTCTAACTCACCTGGCTCATCAAAACGGTATTTGTTTTTTGCAACTGGCAATGACATGGCGGGCCTATAGTTTACTTGGCTTTATATATACATATACATATATATATATATATATATATATATATATATATATATTCGTATATATATATATATATATATATATATATTCGTATATATATATATATATATATATATATATATATATATATATATATATATATATATATATATATATATTCGTATATATATATATATATATATATATATATATATATATATATATATATATATATATATTCGTATATATATATATATATATATATATATATATATATATATATATATATATATATATATATATATATATATATATATATACGAAAGTTTTTGTTTATGGAAATGGAAACAATGGTAATGCTAGGCGCCATCAGATAAGATATATCCATCATAAGGCTTGACATTATTGACTGCATGCGTACTCAGAACGGCTTGTAATACGGGCGTTAATGGTGTTGTTTAGTGCTCGTTAGATTGAGGCATCCTTGGGCATTAGTATGACAAGCATACACAAGATTTTACAGGAACATTTAGCCGTGAGAAAGATTTTTGCGTGTTAGATTTTACATAATGTGAAAATCGCTTAAACAAGGTTCGTGTCGATTGGTGTAAAGAAATGCTCAACAAATACAATTGTGGTGACTACAGTGGCTACAGTGCCATCATAAAATCGGAGAACGATCAATTCAAAATGGTACAAAACCATTTGTTCGAAAAATCGAACAGCGACACAGGTTCATTCTTCTCCATGAGAACGTGAGCTCTCACCGAACAACTCAATATTCGACCTTTCAAAACATCGAATTGATGTGTCATCCGCCGTACAGTCCTTATTTGGCACTCAGTGATTTATTTTTGTTCCCGTCCGTGAAGAATAAACTATGTGGTCAACGATTTTCGACACCAGAAGAAGCGGTTGCTACGTTCCAAATCACGTTTGAAAATACCTCAATCGAAATGGAAAAAGGACTATGAAAATTGTTTCAAACGCATGCAAAAGTATATCTATCATTGCGGGGAATATTTTGAAAAACAATAAAACCATTTAAAACCACCATAAAGCCACCAATTATTTATATTTGTTTTAATTTATTGTATAAATAAAACAATGTTGTCTAATTTTCCCTCATAGTTTTCGCTAAAACAATACAATTTAGTACGAATTTTCATCAAGAAAATCCCGCAACCATCCTCACTTTTTATTTATTATTCCAGATACATAAATAGCAACCCTCGTATTTATATATATATATATATATATATATATATATATATATATATATATATATATATATATATATATATATATACATATATATATATATATATATATATATATATATATATATATATATATATACACATATATGCACATATATACATATATACACATATATACATATATATATATATATATATATATATATATATATATATATATATATATATATATATATACACATATACACATATATACATATATACACATATATACATATATATATATATATATATATATATATATATATATATATATATATATATATATATATATATATATATATATATATATATATATAGCATTTGACGACCCAAGAAACGGTTACAAAGTAATCAGCATTAAATTTAAAATGAGAAACGAAAATAGCATACAATGAAAAGGGACGGACGAACTCCTTAGATGTGGTCGATAGTGGAATGGCAATATGTATAGATTCTTCGAAGTTGTTGAGGCCTAATAAATGGCGATCTTTTGGCTTCTTAGCATTATCCTCAATTTGGAGCTGGTACATAGGCAAAAAAAAATATGGTCGGAGCCTATGACCCCTCACGAAAGTCCTAGGGTTTTTTGTTCTAAAACGAATAAATTTGCGTTGGACTTTCGGGCAAGCCATCATATTTAATTTAATATTTTTAATAAAATTTTAAATTTAATTTTGTAAATTGTAATTAATTGTAATTAATTGTATTAAATTGTAAATTTTAATTAAATTTACTACTTAAGATATGCGCAAACATAATTTCAGAGTTATGCAAATCAACTTCCTCAATTCCATGGATACTTCCACCCTCAGTTTTATGTACTATTAGCGCATTGTAAATCTATTTTCTCCGCTTTCATCATTGCCACCACCATCTTGACATTTTATTCCCAGTGGATTATCTCAGGTTGTAATGATTTGCGACACTGTCATCTATCAAGTATGGAAGATTGGGAGGGAGAAGGGGATTAATCCCGAGAAAGTAGGGATGGTTAAACGTGTTAAAGTTCGCGAAACAGAGTTAGTATTTAATCCGTAGTTAATACTCTAGGTGTCGGATCGTATTAGTGGGTTTCTTAGAGAGCTTACTGAAGATTTACTCGATAATGTAGTGAAGAGAATTGTAATGAATTTTCCTTTGAATGGGAACTACATGAAATGTTCTTGTTTTGATTGGAATATCATATATTCGAATCAGGATTTTTTCCTGTCATATAGTTATTTTAAAGTGCAATCTTTCAGTTTCAAAGCGAAGTATATTATACAAGCTTACTGTGTTCATAAATTAAAAAATCAGATATGGATGCGATGTGCTTCGGAAAACAAATTTAGGCACATCCTTATTTTTACCTTTCAGTTGAAAAAATATGCTGCGGAAGCTCGGAACATGATTTGTCAGGCTTTAGTAGATAATACTGCTGTGCACAGTATTTGAAAGAAGTGGTTCCAGCAATGGAAATTTTGAATTAAATGATGTACAGTGAAAAAATAACTCTGAAACAGACAAAAAAATGAGACAAATGAATAATTGGGAGCACTCCTGGAAGAAAATCCCTGTCGTGCACAGCTAGAGCTTGGATAGGAACTCGAAGAAACACAGCAAGCCATATCTAAATTTTTGCTTTTTCTTGTCTCTTTAAATTCGTCACCAGGAAGGTGATGAATAATAAAAGGATTTCCAAAAGAAATATAACATGTTAAGTGTTGTAAGGAAGGGATTCATGCGAAAATGAAAGAAAAAAAACGGAATGAGATCTTGACGAATGACATATAATAGTAGAGATTAGATATCTAAGAACGTTGAGAAACCTTGTTTGAGTTTTTGTGAATCAACTCATGTGAGATTAATAATTCAAAATTAATTATTTAATTTGACGAAGGTTTTCTTCTAGCTCTTCATTATTCTAACTATGTTTTTATATAACTTTCACAACATGTTTGTGTTTTGCAAAATAAAGTTCTATATATTTATCAAACTTTTAATTTTATTAAGAAACGTTTTAGTTGAAGACCAAAATAATCATTGGTTCTAAACCAAAATACTCTACATATTAATAATTTGGCTTTTTAACAATTTTTTTTGTCATAAATGAAAAGATCATATATAAGTTTTATAACAAAACTATTTTTATTTATATTTTTTTCCTAATAATTGAAAAGTTATATCAAATTGAAAATAAATTTCTAAACCTAGTACCGATGACGCGAAGAGAGTTCCCGAAAAAAACCCAAACATATGTGACTGGCAAAGCAGTTTTCCATGGACGTATGCAAAAAAGAGAAAAAGAAAAGCCAAACTACCATCCAAACGAAAAGTAAAGAAAATGGTATATTCTAAATAAAACAAAACACTTAAAATATTTAGTGTTATTTAGGATTTTGATACATTTCATCTATTGATTGAACATATTCATTTGATAGAGTATGTTTAAATATAGGTTAGAAATGTATTATAGGTATTGAAGCCTGATGGTAGGCTGATAGTGGTTCCAGGATATGCTGTGGTACATAGTGCAGCACGCCCATCACGGCAGGCAGCCAATCACGCGTTCATATACACGTATTTTTTTTTTAATTTTATAAATTTTAATTCATCAATTATCAATCGATAATTATCTTTGATTCAAAAACCCAATTGGGAGCAATCTTGGAAGAAAATCCTTGTCGTGCACTGCTAGAGCTCGGACAGGAACTCGAAGAAATACAGCAAACTGTCTCTAAACGTTTTTAGGGAACATTCAATAAGAGTAACAATATGTCCCCAATGAACTTTTGAAAATAGAAGTTGACGCTTTGGTATTGTTGTGTCATTCCTCTCAAGATTGAAGAAAAAGAACCTCCTGCATAATACTGTGACCTTTGACGAAAAGTAGATCCGTTATAGTTCGGGAGTCATCACTACATTTTAAAGGATCATCATATCGATTGAAAATCATAACAATAATATTTTTCCACTAATACATAAGAGATCAGATCGTCAGCTACTTTAGTAGTAGTGGAGTCGAAGGTAACATCATATGAAAGTTGTTGAAATAAAATTATGCTACGAGTATTTTCATACCATACCAACATTTACAGGATGATTATTGAGATTATTTTCAACTAAAAAATAATCATTAGCTGTATTGAAGAGAGGGGATTATACGTCAGTCACGTATATGAACCATATTAAAAATGTTCCAATATAAAATCATTTTATACTTTATAAACTTAATTTTTCAACTTTCATACGTTTCAAATAATTTAAAAAATAGTCAGCTGTATTTATAATAGGGATAAGACCGTCAGTCAGCGGTATAAATATGCTGCGCGCACAATGCATCTAAGCTTTACATAGTCACTTTGACAGATAAACTGACGATTTTTGCACCCATAAACATTCAGCTGAGGCAATTTTTATTGTTGTTAACAATACAATTTCAATAAGTATTATAATAATTAATCATAAGTTAAGAGATTTTTCATATTAGTAAAGTTGGAGTCGATTTTGAATATTATTATGTACTGTAGAATCAAGCAATCTTAAAGTGCAAAGGTCTCACTACTGCGACTTAGCCCTGCCAAAGGTCCCTTTTCTGAGGCTCCAGGTAGAATTGACCCTAGTAAGTTTATCCTAATCGAGTGAGATAAACAAATGAAAAACAAATGGAAGAGAAAAGCTACCATATCTAGCATAGATTTTTACTAGTTGATTTAGTTTCTGTTGTGCTGTACTATTCAAACGTGTAGTGTCCAAAATGTGTGTGAAAACAAAACCAAATTGCATATTTTAAAAAAAAAAAACGAACGGCTTCATTAATTCATTCCAAGTTATCTAGAAAAGTATAAAAATATTCTAGAAATATGCAATAACAATAATTTCAATTGTACAGGTTATGAAAAAGCGGTTACAAAGATAGTATTCCACGTTTGTCAATTACATAGTGATGCTAACGCAACAATAAGATGTTCAGATACAGATCTCTTAATGATACTATTAGGGAATATGAATCATATTCGCGCTTGCGCTTGAGCTCATCATTGCCATGATTTCATGCCTTTACAGGATAACAGTTCAATCTCGTTTTCTATAAAAGAGGAAAAAAAAACCTTCGACATTTTAAGAAACTCAGGAAATTACATTAAAGCATTTATCTACATATCAAATATACACGTCTGTAATTTGAATTTGTGTGCAGAATGTATAGTTTAAAATCAATCGACAACATAAATACAGCACGAATAGCAACGCCACGTTCATTAAAACTTATAAGATGAATGAAAAAAGACACATTTATGCTAATGTACAAATATAATTGACGACACAATGTTTCTTCCATGTCTGTGTTTCCTCCAATCGGAGTTTTATATAATACGCTTTTATATTAAGATCATCTTTGGAGTCATACTCATCAGTCAGTTCTATCGGAATTATCACCCTTATACTATGGATGGAAAGAAGAAAATAATAAATACACTTTCAAGTGGTTTGACGATGATCAAGTCCCACCGACAATAACTGGCATAACGATCATCGATGAAATTCCTGCAGGTACTTTTTTAGCTTATATATTTTTATAAAACATTAAGTAATGGCAATATAACTTTAATATATGTACTATTTTTTTCACAGAAAACGTCGAGAGTGCTGAAATTGAACGATCGGATAATATCGAAGAAGATGATGCAGAGGACATTGAGAAAGAACAGCTGCGAATATCTTAAAATAAGCAGCCCCGAACCAAGACAAAAACTAAATCCAATTAGCGTCTGACATGTATCAAGCGGTTGAGTGGTCAGCGTCTGTTCACCAGTAATGCAGCTGAGATTTTAATTCTCGAACTAACCCCTCCAGTCTTAACCTCTGAACCGTCATTGAAACTTTTAATTCCAAGTACAAGATGAAGCATTCTAGTAATTACAAAATTACCCCAGGAGGTATTCCAATCCTCTGCCAGCGTGTTGGTACAACCGGACTTTCCGATTCTGGGGCATTCAGGCTTAAACATAAAATCTTTCAAAGGGAGTCGGAGACTTCTAGCCAACGTCTCAAACCGAAAACAAAAACTTTCTTTGGATCGGTAAATATCAACTCACTCCTGTGCCCAGGAAAACTACACGAATTGGAGCAAACACTAAATCAGCAAAAAATCCAAATTTTAGCTCTGCAAGAAACCAGGTTGACAAATGATAGCACCTTGGACTTACGCAACTACAGACTTTTTAAAAGAAAAACGGACAAAAGAATACTCAAAAATACGCACATCTCGGTATTGCTTTCGCTATCTCAAAAATCATCCTTGGTTCTATAACTAATGTTCAGCCAGTAAATAATCGACTTATGACACTATCCCTCAAGTGTTCTAACAAAAACTATACATTAATCAATGCACACACCCCAGTTAACGAAGAAAATAAATGTAATCTTGAAAAGGTAAATAAGTCCTGGGAAATTATGGAAAAGACTATTTCTAAAATTCCTTCTAACCATGTAAAAATCCTATTGGGTGATTTCAACACCCAACTAGGGAAAGAAAGAAAACATAGAAAAACAGTCGGCAGTTTTCCCGCTCATAAATGGACTAAGCATAGTGGCAGAAGATTGTTTGAACTATGTTCGCAATTTAGTCTAAAAATAATGTCAACCCATTTTAAGAAGAAAATAACAAAACAAAAGACCTGGATGCCGAAACACGTACATGGGTGAATTTCAAATTTACCATGTTGCCATTTCGTAGCCCAATTATAACGAGATTTTTTAATATTATCAAATGAGCTAACATAGATACGGATCACTACCTGACTAAAATCAAACGTAGCTTAAAACTTCGAAATCTTATTCAAAAGAGGCTACTAATCATAAAGGCTTGTTTATGTAGCCACTTTGGTATTACTGAACACCGTCCGACAGTAAAAACGTTACTAAGAAAAACATGGTTATAGTATACTGTTGCGGATGGTATTCTTATAGTTTAGAAAAGCTTTCGATGCAATTTAGTTGGGTAATAATTAGAGAAAGTCAGAATAGACAGAAGAGAAATATCAGAATAGACCAAAGGTAACTAAATTTCATCAAAATTATTTAACCTGGTTTTCGACGAGATTTGTCAATCATGTGTAAATATACCACAGAACCATAGAACTAAATTTCTGGGTACATTATTAAAATAATATAAGATCAAAACATGAATGAATTTTAAAACATGTCGGAAGATTGAAAGATAAGAAACTGTCGCGTAATATTTATAACCTTCTGGATCGCTTCATTATGTTATAGGTCGAGTAGTATTTATGCTTTAGAGCGTCAGTAATCGTTTTCAGATCTTTTGTTCGGTTGGTGTCGTCGGTTAGTCGAAGAGACCGAGAAATCAAAGTGTTAATAACCCCATGTAGTTGTGCTGGATGGTAATGTGACCTTGCATTCAGATATCTGTTCGTGTGTGTTAGCTTCCGGTAAACTGTATGCTGTAAGCGTCCATCTTGGGACTTAGTTATTAAGTCATTTTGGAAGGGGAGTTTTTTGTCTTCTTCTTGTGAGCTGTGTATTTTGATAAATGGAATTTAAATGGTTATGAAATTTGGCGAGTTCGCTTTTGTCAAAGGACCAGAGTGCAGGACCTAAGTGCCATCTTTTCAAAATATATCATGAAAAGGTTGGCACTACTGGTGATAGAATTGCACCCATTGCTGCTCCATCTTTTTGTCGGTATGTCTTTGTTAAACATAAAGTAAGCGTTACTTAAGCATTGCCTAAACCAATCTATCACGTTGTTGCGAAATTTTGTTTGAAGTTGGGAGTTTGTCTAGAGTCTCTGTGAAGTGCTGAAAATTATTGATGTAGGAATCGGCCTTTTCTGTTGTAATGTATTGGCCAACAATTTCTCTAGAATTTGTAATTGTAAGTTGAGAGCGCTGACAATTGTCAACGATCAGGTGTACTACCGAGCTAATAATCTAATGTATTCTTCCATCCACGAAACGCGATGAACTAACATTTACCTCCTCACCCCCATTAAAGGCTAGATTTTCGATTTATTGGATTTGCTTTGGAAGTTTAGTTTTTATGCACACATTGCAGTATTTTCAAGTACTTTTTAAACACATGTGCTTATTTAACAGAAATGTGTTTCGTTGCTTGTATTTCATCAAAACTATTTTCCATAAAAAATCTACGACATAGATTTCTCTTCTTTTTTTATCCATGGAGATACCTATAGATGGGTAAAAACAGAAGAGAAACCTATGTCGTAGATTTTGTTTCTTTAATTATTATTAGAGTTATTTTTACATTTTTTTTTTACTTTAGGTTAAAAATAATGTAGAACTGGGCAAATGTTATGTTTCTATTCGTTATTAGTGCTAAATTGTGTATATAATTCAAAGGAAAAAACTATTTTTGAAAACTGAAAACAACCAATAAAGGTATGTTTTAATTAAAGAAAAGTTGTGATTTCGTGTTAACCATTACCAACTTGTCGTGTTGGTTGTCCTCATTTATAGGTCACGTGGGTTTCGGGATTAAATGAAGGCTCGGTATATATAAGAGTATACATAGTATATAGTCGAATATATATATATATATATATATATATATATATATATATATATATATATATAGATATAGATATATATATATATATATATATATATATATATATATATATATATATATATATATATATATATATATATATATATATATATATATATATATTACCAAATAGAGGATGGAGTGTGAAGCGAAGCATAGAATGACCTTATCAAAGATGATATAATGACGTGCATGAGAGAGGTTTATATTTGGTGAATATATCACGGCCGAAAGATTGAAGATAACATTGTTTTTAACAACCTGGCAAACAATTGTCAAAACTCAGCTCAACAATTATTATAAATCTTCATCTATCTCCAAGTCAACATTATCAAATAGTACTGACAAATCAACGTGAACCAAATTTTAGCCCCTTTCTACTTTAAATACCCTGCCACCAGAGTTACATCATTCTTACCTACATTATTTATGTTTGATGTCATCGTCAGAAAAACCATTCACTATATTAAATAGCCACTTTCCTTTCGGCGAGTCACTCTGCAATGGGAGTCTCTGAAAAGAATTTATTTTCAAATTTCAGTAAAATCTTCACTTACTTCTTTCAGTTTGGTAAAACTTTCAATAGTCCAGTTTTAGAAACTGCAACTATTAAAAGATCTTTATGAAGATAATGATGGATTATGTGGAATGATGCGCAAAATGTAGACTGAATGTAAGCGAAACTAAATGTCAATAAATGTGAACAGCATGAAATAAGTGCACTTCGGCCTCCGTTTTGCAAAAAAAATTCCGACGTTCTGTTGGTTGCCATCTAAATGATTGCTTAGTGAGTTCTGTTTCTGATATATCCTGTGAGCTTGCGAATCATATTATATGTTTTTTTCCTATATCATACATAATGGTTTCTTCAATGCTAATTCTCTCTTTAAAGGTATAATTTGTGCTTCTATCTTTTCGTGATATCCAAAGTGATCTTGAACTTCCTGTTGCAATATCAGCAGAATCTTGGATTTTGAATGAAGAAGCATAATCAGGAGTTGGTTTAATCTGAATTCCATTTCAGAGGTTGAATCAGCACCTGATGATGCTGACTTAACATGGTTAGTAAAACGTGCATCGGGAAGTTTAAAAAAGTGTTTTGGTCTTCAGTGGTAAATGTCTTCGAGTTTAGTGTGTCACATCGAAGGTTCCAATAGAAGATTTGATCAATAGCAGCATTTTAAGGTGTTATTATTATTATTGTTATTATTATTAACACAGGTTAATATAACAAATTTAAACATATTTGAGGTAACATTGATGAAAATAGGTGTATATGAAGTATTTTGTAGTCCTAAATCTGAAAATGATAAATTACTATAACACATACAGTTTTTTTGTTACAAGGGGTAAAATATATGCAGTTATTTCATTTCGTTGGATTGCGTCTATTGAGACAACAGTAGTCAGGAGTTATATACCCCGACCGTTGTGTTTCACAGTCTCATGTGGAACGCTCAACAAACTGCGTCTCCGCCAAAATGAACATTCGTAAGTTGCTTGACGGGGAGGAAACCCCACCCATCCCTCACATTGGAGGACACATATTTCGTCTGTTGGTGGTTAGACTCATCAGGATACCGACATATGCTCTCTCGTCATAGATGGATTCCCGCGATACTGGTATCTTGTTTCCATCGTCCTGATGTCCTGGTGAAACCTCTCTTCCTGTTCGTCGCCTATTTCATCCAAATTTTCCGGATAAAAATCTAAATGCGAGTGTAAAAAATGTATTTTTAAGGACACCCTAGTATTTTATAGGCTTTCACCAGTTCATCCATGAGTTTTTTTACAGTTTTCATCTTTCTTGTTGCCTAGAAATCACTAGAATTCACTACATTTACAAAACACTTCCAAGCTACCAATTCTTTTTCATTTATATTTTCTTGAAAACGGAAATCACATCAAAGCTTCCTTATCTGAGGCCCAATAAATATGCCTTCTTTTAGTTTTGCATCACTTAATTGAGGAAATATTTCTTTTACGTACTTGAAGCCATTATATTCTATGTCCATGACATTGAGAAAGTTTTTCATTAGTCCAAGCTAGTATGAAGAGGCGGATGAAGCACCTTTATTGGGTTAATAAGGGGGGCATATTTTGTTTGAAGTACCAGGTTCAAAAGAAGTTGTGAGGCCAATCTTCCTTACTATAATGTTCTTTTGTTGCCCTACTGTCCATTCCGTTACGTTTCATTCCGTTTTCGGTCAAGTGAAACACTAGCATTGTTATCTAACAGGTTGCACTGTTGAAGTCTAAAACCAAGAAGTTCCGATATTTGTTTTGACAATCCCATGTCCCGTACCAAATCATTTAATTCAGTTATTAAGCGAGGTTCACTGGTAGTTGTTGAAAATGTTGGGTCACAACTGGTGTTCTCAAGAAGTTGTATGTATCAGATCCTGATTAAGAATTAAAATCTCCGGGAAACATGTTGTCCAGGTTTAAAGGCGCAATCGATACCGATAGTTCCTGGCTATGAGGAATAGATCTAAGTGCAGCAGGCAAATTTGGATACTGAATTTTGTCTCTTTCCATTTTTGAAAACCCTTCTTTTTTAGTGATACAAAAGTAATAATCACTTACATGGTCAGTAGGTTCTCTCCACACCATAAGAACAGCAAACGACATAGAATTTTTCTTGCGCTGCATCCACTGTACTAAATTTACGTGACAACTCACACAGCAAACATCAGGAGCCCAACTTTTTTCTTGATCTCCAATTTGACACTTAAAATATGAAAGATAGGCTTTTTTGACTTCCTCGAATATAGATCTAGCTTGTGATTTTAAAATAAATCGTTCGCAAATATAACATAACTTATCAGTAGGATTTTTGCAAAATCGACTAAAACTTGCCATTTTATAAAAAATCGATTTAAACGCTTGACTGTACTGTAAACGAGACAGAAACAAACTAAACTGTAGAAAACAATAAAACTCCCCTTAAAGGTTCGTAGAATACTGTTGAAATACCCCTTCTACGGTCTTATGGTAATTCCTGCATTGTCCAGTTCAAAATCAGATGCAAATAATTTCAATTATCCTATGCTATAAAGGAAAAACAGGTCCTTGAAAATAGGATGTGCCTGGCCATTTCTGTGAAAAGATGTTTTAATAACTACGCAAAAAGAGCATTTTCGTCAATGTTACAAAAATCATGTCGACCTGTGTAATACGCCTATCTCTATAATTTGTTACAATACTACTCAATACTCAATAAGTCAATAGTCAATAAGAAAAAAATTATGGTTGACAGAATAAATCTTAGATTATTTTCTGTTCTTACGTCAAACTTTGCTTTTTCAGGTCAACATATGTTTTGTTCAAATCGCAAAAAATAAATTCAACTTTGCTCACCAATGTTTAGAACAATGTTATTAAAAAAGGTTTAATATTTAGCATTTAATAATACTAACACTTTTATTTATAATTAATGTGATGTTTATTCCTCAAGCTATTTTATTGTTGTGGTTTTGTGAAGAGTTGTTCAATAAAACTGTCAGAACATTAAAATAATTTGTCAGATGTTACAAAATTATATTTAGTGTATATATTATGTTTTGTAACAGCGTTTTTTTTTAACGGAGTAGTTTTTTTTGCCGACAATAATGGGGATACTCTTGAGATAAAATGGAATAAACAAAATTGGCTGGTCTTCCTTGAAAATATACCACGTGATTTGAGTGGATCGGTGCCATACTTACCTAATTCATTTTTAAATTTCGCGCTTTTTTGCTCTTTCAGCTCAAAACCATGATATCGGTTTATGCCAAAGTGGCCCATTATTTTGGTGGCCCATTAGTTTCCCATTATTTATCGTATTAAAACTTGCCGTGACATAATTTGAGCCAGTCCTGCCTATACAACAAAACATGGCGGCAGCTAATATCAAGGTTTTTCGTCATCATAGCGATAACAGTAAAAACTATGTGCCAGATGACGAAACTACAGGTAAGAAGGATAGTTACTGTATATGATATTTTATTTCTAATTTATGTTTGTTGTATTATGGTTTATAAACAATATGAGGGTTAGGTATATTATGCTCTTACTGAGAACAAAAACATACATGTGAAATTAGACATAACATTTTTGACAAAAAATGTAGAAATAATGTACTTAGAATAAACAAAATGTAATATAATTTTTCAATTTGTAATTTAGATTAATTTTTGTTACAAACTCTATAAATATCTTATTTATTACGGTCATATTAGCCCATTTTGTTGCATAGGCATCAGGCATTTTCATTTTCATCAGGCATTTTTTTTTTTTTTTAATTTCTAATTATTTTGTGGATGCCACCTTTTTTGTTTACACAAAATATCTCAAGCTAGAAGGAAGCAGATTTTTAAAGGGTTCTACAATATGCACTGGGACATGAAGCAAGCATTTCTCGCTGGTAAAATGCAGTTTTCAAATATTGCCAGGAAATACACTAAAAACCAAAATAACCCCAGAGGAAAAACCTGAATATATATTCACCAACATGACAGGGGTGAAGAGGAAGTTGTTCGTAAACAAATCTTTAAAGTCTGCGATGAAACTTTAACCAATGTACAGAAGATAAAACAAGAAACCGGATCTCCTGTATTTGATTGACGAGGAAAACATGTACCACATAATAAAACCAGTCTAAATGATGAACAAAAAGTATGGAGGTTTATTAAGAAATTTACATCGTATGAAACTCATTATCGTCGCAGGGATACTAACAGAAAATATTTAAATCCTTATCTAAATATTAAACTCATGTATGACATATACTCAAATCAGTGCACTACAGACGGATATCGGGCAGTATCATTGTATATGTTTCGGCACATATTTGACACCAAATTTATCTTATATTTTCACCTAGCCAAACCTAGCCAAACAAGTGACGAGTTTAATTAACGGGCAAAAATTAACACACTTGGAACAGAAGACTAAAAAAGGAATACTAAAATTCAATACAACCTGCATTTGCGATAAGTAGATGCAGTACGAGATATGAAAAAAAAGGATACAGATGTCGCTAAATCCAGCGATGGAACAAAACAGTTTATAGTTTTTAACCTTCAAAAACTTTACCTTCTCCTGTTTTAAGTGGTATTTTACAAGCGATAACTCTGAGTGTACAATCTTTGTGTCCATGACGAGGTCAATAATGTTGACTGTGTGTGAACATACAGGTTCAAGAGGAGTCCAGGAAGTATCGTCTTGTTTTATTTATCACATTCAAAACTGCTTACCATAAACAATAAAGGAAATCACTCTTTACAGCGATAGTTGCGGGGGTCACAATCGCAACATTAAAGTTGTGTTGGCACTGAGCTATATCAACAGGAAATTTAAATCACAAAAATTGAAAAAATAAATTTGAAATTTTTTATATCAAATCATAGCTTCTCTAGCTGCGACCAACATTTTGGTATAATTTAGAAAGATTTGCTAAATGTGATTCAAACAGCTAAAAAGAAAAAAAAACAAATTTATCGTGCATCAGATGGCAGCAGATAACGGTCTTAATAGAAGAAGTTTGGAAGAGTTCATAAATAACCGAAAAATCTCTATAGAGAAAGACAAATTGGAGTGGCTTAAATTCAGATGGATACAACTACGTAAACAACAGCCCAAAAATGTATTACAAATACAATTACGCCGAAAATGATTCTCTTCAGTACAGTTGATTTGACAAAAAGAAATGGTAGTGTATCGACCTGTACTTTATTTACCCTTTGAACTAACTCTGTTGTATCTCCGTGTGCGACCTATTACAAAGGAAAAGAAGAAGGATTTAATTGAACTTCCCAAATACATGGTCCATTATGAAAGTAATGCGCATGATTTTATTGTGACGCGACTATCAATGGCAGCGCGGTAAAACCGGTGGGAGGAAATGTGGTGGGGGCTGACCTTCCAACGCAGCTTATCGCCAGTTTGCCCTGAGCAGTGTGAGCGGAAAGACGTGCCTTCGCGTGAAATGTTTTTTTTCGACTTTGTAAGACGGCGCGATAAAGTGTTCGCTTGAACAGTGATACGCCATCAAGTTTTGCACGAAGCTTGGAAATAATGCAATCGAAACATTCCATATTCTTCAAGAGGCCTTCAAGGACGACTCCATTTCAAGGTCACAGTCTGGGAGGTAGCACAAGGCGTTCAAGGAGGGCCGGGAGGCGGTCCCCAACGAACCTCGTTCTGAACGCCCAACAACGGCCAGAACCTACAAAAACGTGGACATTCCGACAGTCGATTGAGCATCCAGCAAATTGCTGACACCCTACACATGTCCACATTTGCGGTACATGGGATAGTGACCGAGGATCTGTAAATGCGCGAGGTCTGCGCGAAGCTTGTGCGGATAGTGTTGGCGGAAGATCAGAAAGAACATCGAGTTTCGCGCTGTCAAGAATTGTTGAATTTGATTCAAAATGAGCCGGACTTTCTTAACTCTGTTGGAACCGTAAACGAATACCGAAAGGAAAGCATTGGGAGACCGCGGAAAACATCCAAAAGAAAAAAATCTAAATCCTGAATCCAACGTTTCTGACAGACATTCCCGTCAATGACTTTCAGGGTGCCTTCCAGGCGTGGCAGATACGTCTCCGCAAGTGTATTGATGCAGGGGGAGAGTTTTTTGAAGAATTTTAAGCAGTTGTACAGGTCCGATCAATAAATCTATTTTTCCCAGAAAATGCGCATTACTTTTATAACGGACCTTGTATGTACCTCCAGAACAGCACGTTGTATAGGTCACTTCAAACGGGAATCAGTGATAAACCAGTTGAACCGGATGTTGAAAATGATGAATAAAATATTGTTAGCCTTATTTTGTATTGTCGCCTAGCCTATACACCTATATTACTTATTTAAAGTTTATATTAAGCGCCAGAGTTGCCTAAGTTTTCATGTTAAAATATAATTTATCGATATATGACTTTTTGTTAAAGTAAAAACTTGTTTTTTTTAATATACTGAATTTGTTCTAATTTAGATGGTGTTTTTATTGCCGCTAATTAATTTTACATCTATTTTTTATATAATAATAACAAATGAAGACTGGGTACACCACTTTAAAGACCTTTTGGAAGAGAGACGTGAAAATTTTCTAGGAAAACAACACCAAATAAATAATCTAACTCCTATAGATCTCCAACTAAAAGAAGTGCAACAAGCTGTGAAAGACACAAAAATAAAAAAATCCCCTGGACCTGGAGGGATCCACCCGGAATTCATAAGGTATGGACCCGAAAAACTTTTAAGAATGTTGAAGAATATGTTTCAACGATGCCTGAATGGGGAAGAAACGCCGATCGAATGGAGAACATCATATATATCAACCATTCACAAAAAAGGCTCAAAAAATGATCCTAAGAATTACCGAGGTATAGCGGTAATCCCAACAATAGGAAGAATATATTCCCGAATCCTTAGAAATGAAATAGAAGAAGACATCAAGGATAAACAAGCGGAAGAACAAGCCGGTTTCCGGGCAGGGAGATCCACCACAGACAACCTTTTCACTCTAAAAATAGCACTAGAAAAACGAACCCAGCGAAACAGGGAGGCGCATATAGCTTTCATAGACCTAGAAAAAGCTTATGACAGTGTACCAGTATCGAAATTATGGGAAGCAATGGAAACTCTCAAGATTAGACCAACATTGATTCGGGCCGTCCAACTTTACTATGAACAGAATTCTGCGGTTATTAAAATTGGAACATCACTATCTGAATCATTCAATACAACAAAGGGGCTAAGACAAGGATGTTGTCTATCTCCCACCTTATTCAAACTATACGTAGACCAATCCATGAAAGGCTGGGCACGGAAGTGTTGGAACATGGGCCTTCGGGTGGGGGATGACACCCTATATACTCTTTATTTCGCCGACGATCAGATAGTGCTTGCAGAAGACCAACAGGATTTGAGCTATATGGTGAGGAAACTAAATGAAGAGTACACACTAGCTGGTCTCACAATTAACTTAAATAAATGTGAATACTTAGCGGTGAGTAGTAATGAAAACGACGATTTACCCTTGGAAAACGGAACAATAAAAAACGTTGACAAGGCTAAATACTTAGGGGTGATCTTCAACAGGCAAGGTAATAGTAATGATGAAATTCAAACAAGAATAATAAGAGGTAGACAAATCATTGGAGCACTCAACTCTGTCCTGTGGGAAAGAAAAATTAGGCGAGAAACAAAACTTCGCATATATAGCTCAATCGTAAAGAGTGTTTTGACTTATGGTTCAGAAGTGTGGGATTTAAATAATACTAATAGAAGAAAACTACTGGCCACGGAGATGGATTTTTTGAGAAGGAGCTGTCGGAGATCGAGACTTGAGAGAATAAGAAATATAAACATTAAAAGGGACATGAACATCGAGAGAGATATTGTGGACGACATAGAGAGAAAACAATTGACTTGGTTCGGACATGCAAAAAGAATGAATGAGACAAGATGGCCACGAAAAGTGTTGGAATGGATACCTCCAGAAAGAGAGGACGACCAAGAAGAAGTTGGAGAGACGGCGTTGACGAAGCCATGGAAGCAAGAGATTTGCAAGAGGACATGTGTCACGACAGAACGAACTGGAAACTGGGGACGGAGAGGCGGCGACAGCCGTAGATAATCCGAGAATGATGATGATAATAAAAATGAGGGTTACGTAAGTATGGCACCGATCCACCCATTTGTGCGAAAGAGTAATTGAAAATTGGGACTGCGGACTGCATTCCTCCAGACGAAACCGAGGGGGACATTTGAACCATAGTATTTTCAAAACATAATGCCATTATTTGTTCTTGAAGATTAAATAAAAATTACTGGATTATCACTTGTAGTTATCACTGTGTCTCAGTTAAAATTTCCGACAATCTTACTATGTGACTCTAGTATTTAAACATCAAGAGAAGATTTGCGTAATAAAAGAAAATATAAATCGTGGCACTCCATTGCAGAAACAAATCAGAAATGTGGAATGACGTTTTGCTTAATAACAGGAGATCGGACTGCCGATAAGAAAACGGGGTATGGAGAAACGAAGGGGCGGTGGGGAGTGGGACGCCAGGGCCCGCATCCAAGTCGACATGCAAAGCCGCCTTCGGTGCCGCCCCAACACACGATTTCCATAAAGTGCTCGCGTGTGCTTTCGTGCCACCGATTGTCAGTTGTTGACTCCAATTTGTATTTTGATAAGGCTTGTAAAAACTAAACCAATTGCTCGCAGGAGACGACGAACCATCTCCAACAGGAGACAAAAAATTGCTTCGATATTAGACAATTTCGATTTGCGTCAAAGACGAATCCTGCTGCCGGGTCCGAGTTAGACCCCTGCGGCTCTTTCCGATGATCCTGTTCCGTTAATTTAAATACTGTCTCTGTCTCGGAGAACTAAGGGAATGTCTCTCAAGTTTAGAGTATCCAACTATGCCGGAAACAATTTCCATCGCGACACAATTACCTTGCGAATATCGGAATTTCGAATTCCTTCCAAGGGGACGGTTGTCCGATGCATTCTGCCTCAGCTTCAGACAATAAATTCAAACTGTACAAAGTGACACGATGCTTATTAATGTTACTGTCGGATATTTCCAGTATAATTGTGCTCTTCCTCAATATCCACTCAACCGAAACTTCCGCCATAAAGTTTTAAGTATCGGTTTAGTAACTGTACAGGGTGTACAATATGCCAAACTGCGGGATATTTTTTTTTTAAATGAACAATGCACCTAATCTAGTCTTAAAATTAATAAGCATTTTAAATATGACTTAAATTCCCATCCTATCGGTTCATCATAGTTTTTGACATATCTTGCGCAATTATCTGATGTGACTACACTGCACTGTGCTCTGCTTTTCACTGATCACTGCACTCTTACGCAAATTCAAAAGGTTTGGTTCTTTTGAGCCGTCGCACTAGGTCTTGATTGTTTAACAGTTGAAGTACTTCAATGTTTGTGGAGCCTCTTTTCTTAATTTTTTCTTTAACTGTCCTCACCTCCAGTTCACGATAAAGATCTTCGTTCCGAACATACCAAGGAACATTGACGATACTCCTTAGCATTCCGTTCTGGAATATTTGAAGGCAATTGTAATTGATATCTTTGGTACAACCCCATAGCTGAAGGCCCTAGGTCCATACCGGTTTAAGCACTTGCTGATAGACAAGTACTTTATTTTTTATATACAGCTGGGAATTTCTTCCCAACAGCCAATTCATATTTTTATATTTGAGTTTTAATTGTTCTGTTTTCATCTTAACATGTTCTTTCCATTTTAGTTAGTAATCCATGTTAAGACCCAAGTATTTGGGTGTTTTTTTTGCATGGAATTGTATTATTATTCAATTCCAACGGGTGGTAATTTATTTTTCTGTTCTGTTCTAATCTACAGTTTTCTGTAGATTATTTTTTTCTGTAACTACATAAAATTACAGACAATTTCCATTAAGAAACGATTGAGTCGACACCATCATAAACTCGCTGATACAAATATTATCGTTCAGTAGCACATGTTCTTTGACATTTGAAGATAATCAGAAGAATCTACGCTCGATATAATCGTTTGTAGTGAGCTTCTGAAACTTTACCAACTTCTGTGCTTCCCAAACATAATCAGTACCATGGTTTGTAGGTTATTTTTTTCTGTAACTATATAAAACTACAGACAATTTCCATTAAGAAACGAATCAGTCGACACGTCAGCTATAATAAACTCTGTGATACAAGTTCAAAAGGTACACTTTTGAAGATTATGTTACTCTCCTAAATATTCAACTGAATTTCGCGCTTATAATTCTTTTTTTTCCGACAACTTCGTTATTTTCGATTTTATCCGATATTTATTTACATGAATATAATAATTTTCTTTTGTGACTACAATAAACTATAAACAATTTAGAACTAATTTCATTCCTATTTTTCGTATTATTATCAATATTTACTGCCTTGATCAATAACTATTATTTTTCCTGCATAATTACTGTCACTACAAAAAAACTGAATTATACTACATTTATAAGCATCGTTTGTAGGCAAAAATAATCACAAAGATCGAGTATTCTAATGCGGGTTCCAGCGTGATGGAGCTTGGTTTTGATATCATTATGACTTCTGCTGTTTTCCATAAGATTGGAACATATTTTAATTTAAATGATTAAAAATTAATCTAATTATCCTTAATTTCCTTAGCTACTTGTTTGGGTGTAACTAAGTATTTTTCTTGGTTTTCTTGGTTTATATCTGGTTAATCAGTTGCTTCAAGTTTTTCGTTAGCTTTGAATATGTTTTCTAGATGTGCAGCAAACAGGTTCGCCTATTGTTTGTTGTCTCTGGCCCAAATACCGTTGGCTTCTCGTATGGGAGGGATTGGTTTAATTGGTCTATTCAAACTTTTTGTAGCTTTCCAGTGTGAATAATCTGAGATCTGATCATCATTAAGTTCTCTAAGGTAGCTACTGATTGATTTATTTTGAATTTTCGGAATTTCCCTTTTAAGCTGTTGAGTCAGGTTATTTGGACTATTGTTACTGTTTCTTGTTCTAGATCTTTGCCACTATTTTCTGGCTTTTCTCTTGTCTTTCTTCCAGATCACGTATTTCCTTGGGATAGTTTGCTCCGGCTTCGTTTTTCATTTTATTTCTGGGGTGTTGTTCCATGCTACCTGTTGAATAGCTATCATAATTTTCTCTGATTCATGTTCCAATTGCTCTATTGTCTTGATAGATACATTCAACTTGATTATCTCACTGAGTTGCAGTTTAAATCTTTCCCAATCAGTGCCCTTATTTGTTAGGGCCGAATTGACTGTTTCGTTATTACGTTTTTACTAATCGTTAGCAGGATTGGTGGGTGATTTGATGATGGTCCCCCTCCTTCAACAATTTGCATATAATTAATGGCTATTTTTCTTCAAATAAAGAAATCCATTTATCATTTATTTCGGGAATTGCTTGATACAGTTCATTACCCTTTTTTGTTATTAAGCGTGAGCCCCAGTTTTTAAGTGTGTGTGCTTAGCATTGAAGTCTCCCCCCACTATGAATTTTTCTCCTAGCATATTCATGAAGGTTAAATATTCATCTTTTTGTATTCTATGGCTTGGTGGTGAGTGCATAACTGCTCGAAGGTATATTACCATATTAACGAAATATAAAGAACACATTGCCCACATTAGATCAGATGGGAGAAATGAAAAATCTTGTTTTGCCCAACATGCAATCGAACATGACCACAATATAGATATTAGAAATTTAAGACTAGTTAAAAGTGTAAACAACAATAGGGCTTTAGATGCATATGAAAGTATTCAAATAGAAAAATGTAAGAAAATCATGAACAGGGATAAACGACCTATTCCATTCAGTAAACTTTTTCACATATTAATGTAAGGCAGAGTAAACTTCATGCTTCATGATCTCAATATGCTTCATTAGGTATGGTAATCATGTAAATAGAACATAGTTTAGTTTTAGAATTAGATTAAATCATCTCCTGATGATGCTAACATGGTTAGCGAAACGTGTGTCGAGAAGTTTAAAAAAAGTGACTTGGTGTTTAGTGGTAAATCCTTTTAGTTTATTAATATACCTGTTTACACCTGGCTAATGGTGTAAACGCTCAGGTGGTTGTTTTTCTTTTATTCTTTTGTTCGCCTTATTTCCTACCCTACACACACACACAACCAAATATATATATATATATATATATATATATATATATATATATATATATATATATATATATATATATATATATATATATATATATATGTATATATATATATATATGTATATATATATATATATATATATATATATATATATATATATATATATATATATATATATATATATATATATATATATGCCCACAAGGTAGCGTAACGGACCGTGGATGGAAAATATTACAGAAATCTTTCACCCTTTCTCCACGTGGTGCCACCGATCGCCTTCGCCGAACTGTCAACCAGGCGACGTCACATGTCTCTCGGGACAGGTTTCTAGCCTTTCAGCCGTCATCAGCCGAGCTCTAGACGAACGCAAGGAAAGCAGTTCGGAGGGACGATCGGGGCCAGACCAGATTAACTGGCCATTTTATGGCCCCGACGTTGGTCACTCGCCAGTCGGTAGGTTTCCTGATAGACTTATGGGTAGGCACATAACCAAGGGTTTATAGCCCGACGGGGGTGCTGGCCTGGGTTTGTCGGAAGCTGATGACCGTGGTTCGGAACCCACGTTAAGCTGTAGGTCCAGTCGCTAAATAACCTAGTTGCTGATGCGCCTCTAACCCTAACACTTTACCTTTATCTTTATATAAATATAAATATATATATATATATATATATATATATATATATATATATATATATATATATATATATATATATATATATATATATATATATATCATCATCGTCATCATCAGCCCGTATCGATCCACTGCAGGATGAAGGCCTCTTCAGCATGCTTCCAACCTTCACAGTCCTGGGCTTTCCTCCGCCACTCGGGTCCAATATACTTAACGATGTCATCAATCCATCGTGCCTTCGGTCTTCTTCGCGGACGTTTGCGATCAAGCGGTATCCACTCCAGCATTGCCTTGGTCCATCTGTCGTCCCATCGCCTCGCTATATGGCCTGCCCATCTCCATTTCAACTGGTTTACTCTTCCAATGATGTCACAGACTTTTGTTTGTTCCCTGATCCATGCGCAGGACTTTCTGTCTCGAGCCAAGCATACATTTTTCCATTCCCCTCTATGCCACCCGAAGTTTTTGAATTGATTGCGATGTGAGTGTCCAGGTTTCACTTCCGTATGTCATAACTGACATACGGAAGTGAAACGCACTGATCGAATACTTTTCTTTTCAGGCAAAGTGGGAGTCTGCTCTTACACACTATGTTGAGCCTACCAAATGCCATATATATATATATATATATATATATATATATATATATATATATATATATATATATATATATATATATATATATACATATATATATATTTATATATATATATATATATATATATATATATATATATATATATATATATATATATATATATATATATATATATATATATATATATATATATATATATATATATATATGTATATATATATATATATATATATATATATATATATATATATATATATTATATATATATATATATATATATATATATATATATATATATATATATATATATATATATATATATATATATATATATATATATATATATATATATATATATATATATACTTACATATACACACAAATGCATATCTACACCTAAATGTCCGTGATAATTTCTAGGCAAGAGTTTAAAATCCGACGACGACTTACCCCTCAGTCACGCCAGTTAAAGGCTGGGTAAAGCTGGATGCTTTTTGAGACACTCGCCAGTCGGTAGTTCAAATCCGCAGAAATGTTTTTTTTTTCAAAAAAGGTATTAAAATAATTTTATGATATTAATTTCTGACAATTATCATTTATGATAATAAAAACAAATAGTTTTACTTAATTGTAAGTTGTACGCAGTTAGATGATTATTCATGGTGGCGAAAATTAAATACTACGTAACTCATTTCTATCTTGCCTTAATTTGTAATATTCTCAATTATTTATTTATTTATTTAATTATGTATTTATTTATGTATTTATTTATGTACTTATTTATGTATTGATGTATGTATTTATTTATGTATTTATTTATTTATGTATTTATTTATTTATGTATTTATTTATGAATTTATTTATTTATTTATTTATTTATTTATTTATTTATTTATTTATTTATTTATTTACTTATTTATTTATTTATTTATTTATTTATTTATGTGTTTATTTATTTATTTATTTATTTATTTATTTATTTATTTATTTATTTATTTATTTTATTTATTCATCGATTTTAAAGTTAGATTTTTAGAAATTATATTAAACATAAAAACATAAAATTTTAGTTAAAATTTAAATCGATGTATGTATATGTATTTGTTAACATAAAATAGTTTTAACTCACATGATTAATTTAGGTAGTATTAAACCTTTGCGATTGTAATTTATTTCAAAATGTCGATATTTTTTTAATAACATTTTGTTGTTGACTGTGTCAAATCGTTATAAGACTTACAAAATGTCTATCAGCTATTGATGAAGAGTATCGAAGAAGCTATAGATCATTTCTTGATTTTCCTAAGTGCCATGATATTAGAGAGCAAAATTTATTTCTTTACAATTACATGTTTTAGCTAAAGATATAACAGTACAATCAGGTAATCGGAATATTCTCATTTACAGCTCTTGAAGTGCATACATGCGAACTTCAAATAAAACCGCTCGGAAATGAATATATTCAATTTATTATTATTTTTTTTTCGACAATTATATTGATTCTGTAATGTTATTAAATTTTACAGATATTACACGCCTTTTCAATTAAAACAAAATGTGTATGGTGATTGATCTACATTTTTTATTTTACTAATTATTTAACATTAAAGACTGGAAAAATAACTTGCAACTTAATAATTATCAGAAATTAATAACATAATTTTAATACTATTTTTGAAAAAAAATTACAACAATGGTGAGGATTTGAATCCCAAACTGTGAGTCGGCACGCCATAAAAAGATTAAATAGATGCCTTGGGCACGCTTGCGCCACCGTTTGACAAATTTCCCATAATCCCTTGCATGATTGGAATACATTCTTGTATATTATCTTACACCTGGCAACCTACAGGTTGCGGCTGACTGAGAACTGGCAACCATAATTTTTTACATTCTTTCCATCATATTCTTTCAAATAACGTTTAATACACTTATTAAAAATATAGTTGGAATTCATTCTAATAAATTAATTACAATATATATATATATATATATATATATATATATATATATATATATATATATATATATATATATATATATATATATAAAGGGTATTCCATTAAGAGGTTTCGAATATTGGAAACGAATAAAAGAAACGTTTCATAACATACCTGAAAGTTAGTTATGGTAGTGCGAAGCTGGATAGTGTACAATTATACGTGGAATACATCTGTCAAATGACCGCCACGACTTCTCTGGCAGCTCACAATTATTTTGTTGAAATTCTCGATTACTGCTGAATACATTTGCGGAGTTATGTCACGAATTATTCGCCTAATTTCTTCTTTCAACTGTTGAACGGTTTGCGGATTATTCATTAAAAAGCAGATAGATAAAAGCAGATAAAAATATTTTAAATAGTCGTGTAGAACATGAAACAGGGCTCAAATTAAACATAGTGCAGGAATAGGTAAATGTTTAAGGGGAGAAGGTGTATAAAGATAAAGAGGAAGGGGCTATATTAGAGAAGAGTGGGAACAAAAACGGAGGAATTCAAAAAAGAATTGATTGGAGTAATGAAGGGACAAAATTGATGGAAGGTCCATGAGAAGTCCACATCTTTGCGCAAGCCACGATAGCCAGGTGCACTCTATCTAGACAAGGCGAGCAGACCGAGGAACCGCACATAAGATATAAAGGAGGGTCACTAATCCTGCTCCACTTTATCAAAAGATGGCGCTCACCAGTTGGAGGGGGGTGGCATTCGAAGAATTTGGGCTTAACGGCATATAATTTGGAGGAGTGACCTAAAGTATACTAGTTGAATTGGACAATGGCTTGGACAGTTAGTGAGGTGGGCGAGAAAACAACCCGCTGATGCAAAAGGGGTAAGATGGGGGTTCTTCTTTTAGGACCATTTTGGCGCACCCTCTAGATTGGGATTCTTGGATGAACGAGTTAATGTTAACAACCATAGGCGGGGATAGGGGATAGTCAAGAGATTGGGGAGCATATTGTGACGTGAAAGTGTATCTCAATTTTTTTAAATCAGAATGAAGAAAGTGCTATGAAATTGGTTCAAACGTATGCAAATATTATTATTATTATTATTCACGTATGGGCCCGGGTGGACCACGCGAAGTACAATTAAAGGCGTTTGTTGTTGTTAGCCTTCCTTTGCGCCCATACTAATTTCATTCTTTCGCTATGAGCTTTTTTTTCTTTCCTCAGACCAAGTTGTTCCAGTCTTCCTACATTTTTCTCTCTGGCCAACCTTCCAAACGTCAACCTTGTGTCTGAAACAGCCTCTATCCTGAATTTCACTTTGTGTAATATTTGCTGATCTTAGGTCCTCTTTAATTGCAGCAATCCATTTAATTATTTCTACTTTAGCTCTACTCCTATTTTCATAAAATTCGACTATTTGTCTAGTTAACCTATTTGGATTCATCCGATTTATGTGTCCGTAAAACTTAAGTCTTCTTTTTCTCATATCGCTATGTATATCTGTGTATTGTTTGATTTCTTGGTTTTCTCGAAGTCGGTATGTTGTGCTATTTATTTGTTTGGGGCCTAGGATTTTTCTTATGATTTTTCTTTCCTTCTTTTCAATGTCCTCGATGTCCGTCTTTCTATTCAAAATGAGCGTTTCTGCCCCATATAGACATTCTGCCTTAATAACTGTGTTGTAATGTCTCAGTTTTGTGTTTTTAGATAGGCATTTTTTGTTGTAAATATTTCGTGTAAGTCTCAATGCCGTTTCCATTTTTTGACATCTACCCTTATTGGCCGCTTTTTCCAACCCATTTTAACCTTGTGTTAGTTAATGTTGCTTTAATAATTGCCAGCGTTTTCAGATCTAGTCCTTGTTCTTTCAGGATTTGGTATAAAGATTCGCGGTCAATAGAATCATATGCTTTTTTGAAATCTACAAATGTACAGACGAGATTTTTATTGTACAGTTTTTGATGTGTTAGGATCAACTTTAGATTCAGGATCTGTTCGGGGTAGGATCTGCCCGGTCGAAATCCTGCTTGATATTCACCAATTTTAAGTTCCAACTGTCCTTGTGCTCTGTCTAGTAGACATTGAGATAGAATCTTGTAACAAATTGGGAGAAGAGATATCCCCCTATAGTTGTTTACATCCGTTCTATCTCCTTTCTTGTGTAGTGGATGGATTAGAGCATCTTTCCAATCTTCCGGACTCCGTTCGGTTCGCCAAACTTCTTGTAGAATTTTGGTTATTTCCTTGATTGTGCCTAGACCAGCGGATTTCAAAAGTTCAGCAGTGATTCCATCTTCACCAGAAGCTTGGTTATTTTTATGTATGCAAATAATAAATTCTTATTATTCAATAAATAAATTCTGGGAAATTCTGGAAAAGACCATCTCCAAAATTTCCTCTAACCATGTAAAAATCTTATTGGGTGATTTCAACGCCCAACTAGGGAAAAAAAGAAACTATAGGAAAACAGTCGGCAGTTTTCCTGCTCATAAATGGACTAACCATAATGGTAGAAGATTGGTTGAACTATGTTCGCAGTTTAACCTAAAAATAATGTCAACCCATTTTAAGAAGAAAATAACAAAACAAAAGACCTGGAGGTCCCCAAACACGTACATGGGCGAATTTCAAATTGACCATGTTGCCATTTCGTACCCCAATTATAAAGAGATTTTGAATGTTCAAGTCAGGAAAGGAGCTAACATAGACACGGATCACTACTTGACTAGAATCAAACTTAGCTTAAAACCTCAAAAACGTATTCAAAAGAGACTGCTAATACCAAAGTTCGACCCTACGAAAATAAAACCAACCCTAACAGCAGAGCTTGATAAACAACCAGCACAGAACTGGCAAGTATTGAAACAAAAAATTACTAAAACAGCCTTAAAGTTGGTCCCTTTGCAAAAACGTAGAAAATATCCATGGTGGGATGAAGTATGCCAGCAAGCAGTATTAAGCCGAAGTAAAGCATTCAAAGATTCGAACAGTCAAAAAACAGCAATAAATTATATCATCTTTTTGGAAGTAAGAAAAGAGACATCGAAACTAATTAGACAAACTAAAAGAAAATATGAAAACAATCAACTTAATGAAATAGAAAAAGATTTCCAAAAAAATAACACCCGAAACTTTTACAAAACATTTAAAACTAAATTAACAGGCTATCAACCCCAAAGTCTTTGCTTCGGAAAGGAAAACGGACAATTAGCTCTAAATAACCAAGACAATTGCGAAGGACTTGCGAAATATTTTGAACAACTACTAAACTGTCCTGAGCCGTTAAACAAATTACCAACACTAAACACTAAACAAACAAATGCAGATTCATTACCACCGAATGAGGATGAAATAATTAAGCAAATCAACCGACTTAAAAATAACAAAGCTTCTGGTGAAGATGGAATCACTGCTGAAATTTTGAAATCCTCTGGCCCAGGTACAATCAAGGAAATAACCAAAATTTTACAAGAAGTTTGGCGAACCGAACGGATTCCGGAAGATTGGAAGATGCTCTAATCCATCCACTACACAAGAAAGGAGATAGAACGGATGTAAACAACTACAGAGGGATATCTCTTCTCCCAGTTTGTTACAAGATTCTATCTCAATGTCTACTAGACACAGCACAGGCACAGTAAGGACCTAAACTTGGTGAATATCAAGCAGGTTTTGACCGGGCAGATCCTGCCCTGAACAGATCCTGAATCTAAAGTTGATCCTAAGACATCAAAAACTGTAAAATAAAAATCTCGTCTGTACATTTGTGGATTTCAAAAAAGCATATGATTCTATTGATCGCGAATCTTTATTCCAAATTTTGAAAGAACAAGGACTAGATCTGAAAACGCTGGCAATTATTAAAACAACATTAACTAACACAAGGTCAACAATTAAATTCATGGGTGACATCTCAGAGCCCTTCGAAATTAAAACTGGAGTGAGGCAAGGGGATGGACCCTCGCCACTCTTATTTAACTGTGTTCTAGAAAAAGTAATACAGGAATGGCGTGACAAAAAGTCGGCCCTGAATATTGACCAGCCGATTAAACTGGGGAGAACCAATGTCAAAATAGATTGTCTGGCGTTTGCTGATGATCTAGCAATTTTGACTCAAGATATATTAACGGCACAAAAACAGATTGAAATCCTAAAAGAAACTGCAGAAGAGGTAGGACTCCAAATTTCCTTTGAAAAGACACAACACACGACCTGCAACAGACTAAGAACACCATTTCTAAAAACAAAATATGGTAGCATCACACGAGTCTCTCAGTTCAAATATTTGGGTGAAATAATCATGGAAAATGGGTTGGAAAAAGCAGCCAATAAGGGTAGATGTCAAAAAATGGAAACGGCATTGAAACTTACACAAAATATTTACGACAAAAAATGCATATCTAAAAACACGAAATTGAGACATCACAACACAGTTATTAAACCAGAATGTCTATATGGGGCAGAAACGCTCATTATGAATAGAAAGAGAGACATCGAGGACATTGAAAAGAAGGAAAGAAAAATCATAAGAAAAATCTTAGGCCCCCAAACAAATAAATGGCACAACATACCGACTTCGAGAAAACCAAGAAATCAAACAATACACTGATATACATAGCGATATGAGAAAAGGAAGACTTAAGCTTTACGGACACATAAAACGGATGAATCCGAGTAGATTAACTAGACAAATAGTCGAATTTTATGAAAATAGGAGTAGAGCTGAAGTAGAAATAATTAAATGGATTGCTGCAATTAAAGAGGATCTAAGATCAGCAAATATCACACATTGTGAAATTCAGGATAGAGGCTGTTTCAGACACAAGGTAAACGTTTGGGAGGTTGGCCAGAGGGAAAAATGTATGAAGACTGGAACAACTTGGTCTGACAAAAACAAAAAAGCTCATAGTGAAAGAATGAAATTAGTATGGGCGCAAAGGAAGGCCAACGACAAAGAACGCCTGTAATTGTACTTCGCGTGGTCCACCAGGGCCCATACGTGAATAATATATATATATATATATATATATATATATATATATATATATATATATATATATATATATATATATATATATATATATATATATATATATATATATACCATCGATTGCTTATATCATAGACATTGTCTCAATCTTCTTTTTCTTTATCAAACGAAAGAGAAGGAGATAAAAAATCAATACGTATGTCTTCGGGTATGAGCAGTACGTTACGATAGCGTTATAGCGGGATAGAAAGAGAAAGTAACAAATAATTGAAAGGTTTGATCGTATCGGTACTTAAAAGTTCCTCTATTGAGTTCAGAGGTCCTGTTTTGGTTGTCATTTGAGTTGCTTCTTATTATTCTTATAATAACTACTGTTATTGATTATTTTAATCTTTAATTATTTGTCTAGATTCATAAAGATTTATTTCCTTGAATAATTGTAATCTAACCAAAGAATTCTAAAAACATACTGAAAGATAAATAACCGTTTCAAAATAGTGCGAACTTTTAAGGTATCTATATTTGGTTAAACATTTTGTGTGATTTCAGATAATGTTGAAATCGCAAGCCCAACAATTTGTGCTCAATATTTATGGGTATTTCGAAATGGAAAAAACGAAAAGGCTTTAAAGGTATATAGCCTCTTTATATAAACTCCTTTAGAGCCTTTTTTATCCATTCAAGAGGTAAAGAATACTTATTTTGATATATATATATATATATATATATATATATATATATATATATATATATATATATATATATATATATATATATATATATATATATATATATATAATTAATCATAGTCTAGTTATTTCTTTTTCTGGAACAAGCAGACCTCGTGCAAAGACCAAAACAACCGACTTACCCGAAGGATGTAAAATTGAAGTTTGAAATACCTTGTACAATATGTTTATATAATTATATGATATGTTTGTAATAAATGTGTAATATGTTTGTAATGAATGTGTAATGCAACTTTTTAAAGACGCGAATATTTCCATGGCTTAGTTACATTTTCATCATATAAAAATAGGTTTCAACAATGTTTATAGAGTAGATAAAATAATGATTTTGACCAACACCAAAATAATTTCATTCATTGTTTTAACCAATAACAAAACAGTTTCATTCATTGGCTATTTCCATAAAATTTCATGATAACTTGAAATTGTCCGGACAATTTTAACCTACAAAATTCTTTGTTCGATTTATGACATAAAATTTTACAATTTGGTAACACACGCTCGAAATTTTACATTAAACTATATTCGTTGATCCCTAGAAAACTTAAATAAATCATTAAAAGGGGCGATAGTATTTTTTTAAAATAAGTATACAGGGTATTCCGTAATAATAATACTGATTTTTTATAATTATTTTTGTTCAATTAACATTACATTGTTTCCTTTACAGCAGTTGCCTTGGGTAGCCACACAGTGCTCGAGATGGTTTTATACTCTTCATAGCAGTGGTGGAATCGGGAATCGCCTTCAGTTGGTCGGTTACGGCCTTTTCAATGTTCACTAATTTTCCAAAAAGGCGTCATTTGAGGTGAATTTTCAATCTTGGGAGAAGGAAAAATCACATAAACTCATGTCTGCTGAATATGGGGAATTCGGAATTCGGAATTCGGAATTCGGAGTGATGTTTCTACATGCCAAGAACTCGTTAATTGCAATCGTTATGTGACTTGATGTTTGGTTTCACATGAATGATCATTTTTTTGAAGTCTTTCAAAGTAAAAATGTTGGTTTACCGTTTGACCTTCAGACACAAATTCCTTATAGATAAACCCTCGCTATCAAAAAACCAAATCAGTAAACTTTTGATATTAAATTTGCTCATTTCAGCTTTTTTTTGGACTTGTTGAATTTGGACTGTACCTGGCTCGTGTATTTCGTTTCCGGGTGGTATTCAAAAATCCAAGACTCAGCACCAGTACTGACACAAATTCCAGAACGTTGGAATCATTTTCAATCCGCTCCAAAAAATTAAGACATGCTTCATATCTGTTATTCTTTTGATTTCGCGAAAGGGTTTACGGAACCATTTTCACGCAGGTTTTCTTCATCCCCAATTCATTGGTTAAGTTCAACTCTTCTCCGATCATTCTGGCGGTTAACTGACCACCAGAATGTGCAAGATCCCGAATTCTGTGAACATTTTAATCACTTTTTGCAGTTGAAAATCTTCATTTGAGAGGTTTATCTCAATCGAGTTTCGGCCTTCTGAGAATGCCTTATATCACCTGAACACTTGGGCCCTTGACAAAAGACTGTTACCATAGACATGTTGAAATTTTGCAAACGTTTACATCGCACTGTGTTCAAATATAAAACAAAACTTTTGTTTCCGTTGCTCGAAATTGTTGTCACTTATTTTCAGAATGCACTAGACAAATCCGTTTCATGAAAAGAACTGTTATGGACCACCAAGTATAGGCTCGCACTGAGGACACATTAAATACTGATCTGTCTCTCCTTCATGAATGAAGTCAATAGTGTTGCCAGAGTGAACCTACGCCACAAGTTTAATCACTTTATTTACACCCCTCTTATAACGACTACAACACACACATGCAACGAATATTTTATATATAAAATAATATTGTGCTAAATTATTTTAAAAAACCCAAAAGAATGAAATGTAAAAAAATGGAAGAAGCGATTTTTATTGTCCATATCTTTCGCTGCGTTTCGAAAACAAACTGATTTTTTTCCAGGAAAATATATTCATCTGCCTTTCACCGCACGTTTATATGTTCGTTATACAGAAAATAGAAGCAATGAGAACCAAGGCGTCACGCTATAAAGTCATGTTATTGCTTTTTGGAACGTGGATGTTTCTCCCGTAACGACAAAATAATGATGACATAAGCGTCGTCATATCATCCACTCCACCTAGTTTGAAATATTCAAACGATACGTAAGTGCAGGTGATTCTTTTTTTTATTAAAATACCTAACGCAAATTTTATAACTAAAAAATATTAAATTTAAAAGAAGTACTAGAATTTACGACCAAACTTCCCCCATTTTGACCTTCTTAAGATTATTTAAGCTTCATCTGAACAAGAAATATATTAATGAATGGAAAAGGGCACTGCCCAACGGAGCTAAGTCTGGACTGTATGCTGGATATGGTAGAAATTCAATTACGATACATTTCTTGAGGTTTTCTTAGTTTTGCTAACAACATACGGTTTGGCGTTACCCTAAGGTGGAATTTATGTTCATCCATATCCAGTATTTTTAGTTTACAGTTTCACATTCTTTGCACGTTTCTGGATATATTTGGATCAGCGATGATCTAAAACTTTTACAGCTTGATAACATTACAAAATTTATCGACGTTTCGCTAACCATGGTAGCATTATGGAGCATTACTAGAGTCGAGAAACTACTAGAACCTTAGGTGAGAAACACTTAACTCGAAGAGATTTACTACTAAACACCAAATCACCTTTATAAACTTCTCGACGCGCGTTTCGCTCGCCATGTCAGCATCATCAGGAGATGATTCAAAGGAAATTCCACTGGAACCTTCGATAAGAAACACTAAAACTCGAAAATATTTATCACTAAACACCAAATTAATTTTTTAAACTTCTCGACGCTCGTTTCGCTAGCCATCTACTAGGTTAGTTATGTTTTAACAGCTGTTTAATTAAAATTATGTAGTAAATCAATTCTTCTATAGGAACCTTCGATGTGAAAGACTAAACTCGAAGATATACCAATAAACAAATCACTTTTTTATACTTCTCGATGCACGTTTTACTAACTCTGTCAACATCATCAAGAGATGATTCAATCTGAATTGGAGATTGAGTTATCTCCTGATGATGCTAACGTGATTAGCCCAACGCGCGTCGAGAAGTTTCTAAAAGTGATTTGGTGTTTAGTGGTAAATCGCATTAAGTTTAATGTTTAACACCAAAGATTCAGAGAGAGAATCGTTCCTTAACCTTTTTAGCGTCGTGACCCACCAAATAGCGAAAAAGTTAAGTAAAAAACGTTGCGACCTCCTCACTACAATATGTTAATTTGGCATTTATCAAAGTTTTACATCAGCCGGTTAACATGGTGACAATTCGTCCTTTTTTCAGTATCGTGATTTATGAAGAATCGTTTTTATTTTTAAATGGCTTATATACTCCTACGAACGTGTTCATCCGCTTACGAATCGTGGAAAAAAAAACGAATCATCTAGTTGTCTTTGCATTAAAGGACGAATTGTCTTTGACTGATGTATGTGTGAATTACGGATGTATGTGTGCCGTTACACTTATACACATCCACAAATACCAAACTACGACTTGAGTAACCCCTTATTCTTAGATTACTTTTACCTATTCGAACCTGTGCACTTGTAAAATGACCCGCTCGCACACATCGCACCGCCCAACCGCGTATGCGAGACGCATAATTCGTCATCAAGCTCGCTTAAGCAGGTTCGTACAAGAGACGAAAAGTGTAACGAGTTTTTTTGTATTTTAATATCAATGTGACATTCATTACAGCAACGACAGCCATTAAAAATAAACCCTAAAGTTTATTTGTGTCAAAAGATTGTATTAGATATTTAATAAGCATAAACACAATTTCAGAGAACAACATACAGAACAAAATATAAAATTTAAACAGTTATAATACAAAAAAAGGGCCTTGCAGTAGTATCCACGACTACCCTACTAAATTAGACATGTAAAGAGAAAGGTTTGATCTTAATAGACATTCTTATCATATAAGAGCTCTTGTCTAACTTACAAAATAATTTAAATTAGATTCTCCTCAACCAACTTAACTTAAACTAAACTAAACCAAATTGAATTAAATCAAATTAATGTAAATTAAACCAAATTGAATCAAACTAAACTAAATTAAACCATATTGTCCAACGTTATGAAATGGTGGTAGTGAGACAGATAGTGATTCATGAAAATATTAAGAAAAAAATAAAATATTATATGGCCTAATCCTTTTGTAGTGTTGTTCGATTATCCAGCCTCTAGACTGTCCAGTTACCAAGATGGTCGATTACTGAACAGTTCTGTGTCCAGAACGCGGGACACAGGATGTGGATACACGGGATGTGTCTTAAAAGCTCTGGAGTCTACATTGACCGGGTTCTGCAATGAGAGGGCTCCAAAATGACCGGGTTCTACAATGACCGGGATCTATAATAACTGGGCCCTAAAACCCTGCCGGACTACTAGCGACGTCGACTTGCTAGATGTCTGTCCGTCTTCTCAGCGTATAGACGTCTGATCAGCTTGAAGTGAGATGTTCGACTGTGTGTTCGAAGTGAATTTTTTGCTATTCAATTCGACAAGTCAACAGACGTGTCGCACTTGGTGCAATTTTTGTGTTTTGTCCTATATGAATGATAGTGGTCAATTAAAGAAAATATGCTATTTTGCAAATCAATCCCGGGTCGTGCAACTGGCAAAGCACTCTTTAAAGTGTTTATTAATGCAACACAAAACGAAAACTTCAACTTTAATAAATTCATTGCGGTATATACTGATGGCGCGAAAGCGATAACGGGGAATAACAATGGTGTGATAGTAAAATTTAAATACATTATGCCACATATAGAATAGATGCACTGCCTTCTTCACAGAAATACGCTAATTATAAAAAACATGCCATATAATTTACAAAATGTTCTGTCACAAGACGTAAAAATTGTTAATTTTATTAAAAGCCTACCATTGCTTATCCACATTACTTTCCACATTGTGTGAAGAAATGCGTGTCAAATACAATTCTGCTTTTCCGTACTGAAGTCAGGTGGTTGTCGCGAGGAAAAGTTCTAACGAGGTTTTTCGAATTTCGAGATGAATTAAAAACCTTTTTTTGCAGATAAAAAAGCTAATTTTTAGAGTTTTTACAAGATAGAGAAAATTACAAGGCTGTAACAAAAATATTTTATTAACGACAGACAAAGTCAATGCCTTCATCAAGATGAATTATACGCCTTGAAAAACGCAATTTTAATGCATTCACTTTAATTTCGGATTATATTACCAAAAATATGGATTTAGAAAATTCTATTATTGATCGCCTGTTGGGGAGCATGAAAACGCATTTTAGCAAACTGAAAATTCAGTTACTGGAATATTTTCCAGATAGGGACGATGATTTGTCGAAACTATAATTTTTAACTCAAGATTTAGATAAGTTTGGGCTTGCACGCCCATTTGAATAAGGAAGCCTAGTAACGGAAGCTTTGAAAACATTAATTCCCTTCGCTACTCCTTACTTATGCGAAAAATGATCAGCCTATTGCCGCTTAAGAAAGTGAATATAGAAATCGTCTATTAGCACTGAAAAATAAGTTGCTTATGTGTGTTTGTAATGTTGATCCACGTGTAGAAAAACTTTAAGTGAAAAACAAAATCAACCGTCGCATTAAATTATTATTTCAAACAACTTTGGCTATTGCTTTATTTAAGTTTATTTTATTATGTTATTATTACCTTGTAATATTTAAATTTCTAACACTTGTTTATAAAATAAAAATAATTTAATAAAATGATGTTTCGTATACAGGTCTTATTTTTTGATCACACTGCGACCCCCATATTCCTGAACGCGACCACCAGGTTGAGAAACGATGCTGTAAACAAATTTATATCCACTGTAGCTTTACCATCATCGTTTTTTATTAAATTTTTGATCTAAACATTTCTTGAATCGTTGAAACATATAATAATCCAACGACGCTGGCTTTTGGTGAATAAAATGAGTGTGGTTGCAAATGAAAGCTTAGTTTATTAACCTATACCCTGACAATAACACTCGTGTGGGGCTGGACAGTTTCTTCAAACTCAATTCTTCATTCATGCTATACGGTACGCTATATTATACGTTCCTCACGATGTCTTTAACCGACAATTTCTTAATCCATAGCATTAACTTTTTCAAGGATTTTGGGCATATTTTAGCGTATGCCTCGTGATACAAGTAATACGAACAGTGAAAAATGAAGAAGCCGGCTGAATATCGTCTGATCGAATTGTTATTTTGGAATCTTTGATGTAAAACACCAGACTCAAAGAGATCTACCACTAAATAGCAAATCACTTGTTTTTAATTTATCAACGTGCATTTCGCAAATCATGTTAGCATAATCAGGGCAAGATTTACTCTCATTCAATCATCTGATGATATTAACATGTTTAGCGAAACGCGCGTCGATAAGTTTTTAGTCCTCCCTCATTTCCGAATATTTTAGTATTTTCTTGTCCACTGAATAGCTTGATTTATCTCAAAGTATAGTTTGAAAAATACCGCACTAAAAAAGCCCGAATTTATGAATAATCCTATTATTATGTTAACGTATGTTAAATACTGAATCGCACCACCCGAAAAGACGTCGATTTTTTCAATGTTCTCATCCTCTTTCTCTCATATTTTGTTTTGATTCTCCCTGTAATATTTTCCGAATAATTTAAAGAATTTCTACTGTTTTCGCAGACTAAAACTCAACAATCTTTACGTCTTTTGTTTTTCTTTAATTCTTTTCGAGTTATTTTTGAATCGATACTTTATATGTTCTGTTTTTTCTGTATATATTAGCATTATTTGCCGAAGTCTTTACTGAATATTTTTCTTTTAAAAATTGCACGTTTCTTTCAGCTACGAATTTGCATATACTGGATGTACTATGGGAGAGAGGCAATAATAATCAATGTATTTCAAAATGCAGGATTTTTGAACCGTACAAATAAATGAGAATATCTGCTGAGAAGAGTGTTATTTATAGAGGGTGTAAGAGAAAGTATTATCGTAATTGTAACCAATGATTATTCACATTACTTTGGAGAAAAAGTTCGTTCGAAAACCTAAGGACCACCAAAAAAAATTGCAAAAATATAAAATCATCAATCGAAAAGCTATGATCATTTTTAGCAAATATACGTTAAACATATTTGACAGATATTGTAGGAGAGTTGCCGAATTTGGACCACTTAAACATTTTTTTATATATGAGCTTGTAAAAGCATTTTTAACAAAAACATTTAGATGTAAAATAATTGTACTATTGTAATCTTCAAACTAATATAACTATTTTATTTATTTTTACTTATTATTGTCATAAAAAATTAATTGACAAAAATTGAGTGTTCGGTCCATCCAAGGAAACCGGTTTATTGCGATGGACCACTGGTTCCTTAGAATGGACCATTAAGTACAACTAAAACAAAAATATTTCTTGATCTTTGCCAGTTCATTTTGTATGAACCCAAGCGTAACATGTAATGCATTGAATAATCTCTTTTTCCCTTATTTTATCACATATGGTACAAAACCATGTAGTTTTCATTTGTACTCTTTGTTTTTTCTTTTTAATCTTCTCTGCTTTGCCACATCTTTTCTTCCCAATATTTTGTGGTTTTATCTTTTTAATCTTTTCTTCGATTTAGGTTTTAATCCCAGAACGTTATCAATAGTTGATAATAATTGTGCTTTCTAAGCAGTAGTTCTTTGTGCTCGAAAAGACAGTGGACCTGGCTGTGTTGGTAGCGGTGATATTTTATGAAGAATACCCTCAAAGTTTTTACGCTTTTTCTCCTGAGAAATATAAACAAAAGCGGAATCAATGCCGCTTTCACTGTCATTGGGTATTGACGTACTTGCTGAATTTCCAGTAATGATTTCAGTTTCAGTAACATTAACACAATGTTGAGGTTGTAGCATATGTGATGGTACAAATCGGTGATCCTGAAAGACATGTCTGTTAACCTGCCAAATACCAGTATCACGAAAGGCATTTTCAGCTACTGCCACAGTTGCTGCTCTGCCATATGCTTCATTTAGTAATTTAGAAATTTGAGTTTGATATGTCTTATCACCTTTATATTCATGAAGAAAAGTTTCTTGCGCCCGAACAAAATATTTCTGTAGCGGCCTAAAGAAAGCAACATTTAGAGGTTGCAAACAATGGGTGGTATGAAATACTTCAATCACTCAACAAACAATTCGGAGTTTATGTAACCTGATTCTGATATAGTAACAAAGCTTGCCGATCTGTCCTAATTTGAAGATCTATGTTGAATTTTTTTCTTTTAAAAATGTACATTGGATGAACATAAAACCCAGTAGCACTGACCGCGGGTACCATAATTGTAAGAACGCCACGTTCAGCACTTGCTACGCCTCCTACTTGGCGTTTAGCTTTACAAGTAACCACCTTTTGTAGAACCACCGTTTGTACTGTCGAAAATCCCGATTCATCGACATTAAAAATAGTTTCTGCCGTGAATTAAACTCGTCCACAGTTTTTTCTAAAATATCAAAAAATGCCCTCCGTTCTCTCTATTGAAGCTTCGTGCTCTTGCCATTGAGGTACCTTCAGGTTTTCGTATTGACAGCTGTGGATTTCTGCGCATAAATGAATAGAACCACTTTTTCCCTGCTATTTTCTTTTCTTTATTAAATGTATGTGACAAAGAATATTTTTCAGCGACTTCGAAAGCTAGTTTTCGCACTTCTCGGATAGTCAAACCAAAAAAACATTCTTCAAATTGAAGCATATTTTTGGTTAGAATTGTTTCCATGTTTTTAGTAAATGTGGACTTGGACTGTGTACCAAGTGCTTTCACTTTATTTCCAATAATATTTTTTTTATCTACATATCTCTTTATAGACGCTTTAGATACATGATAAATACGACTACAGTCGTTCAAACCAGTATCACTATTCCTATAAACTGCAACAGCCTTTAATAAATAATTTTCGGACCAAAGTCCGTAATGTCATCTTTTAGCCATATGTCCCCTTAAAACATAAAAGATTAATTCAGAATTGTAGTTTATCAGGGTTGCCTAAATTAAACCGGTCCATTTTGGGCAACTGGGATATGGTCGAATCTAAGCAACTTGACTCATAAAGTTAAAATATACTACCTAACCCTACTTTTAACTTGTGCTAATAAAACTATCACACTAGTTTGTACCTGAATAAATTTGCTTTTAAAATATGTAATACAATTTGTTGTTACTTACTCTAACAATGACCAAAAGTGTTTCGTTGTTTGTTAAATTATTTAGATCAGATCTATTAAAACACTAATTCTCCTCTATCTCCACAGTCAAACAATATACTGCATTACTACGTTTTGCAGCAACGTAGTTTACGCTAATACTCAATATAGTGTCCACATTAGGACATATATGTGTTATCCAACCTAGATAGAGTGGTGGCCCAATCTAGGCAGCGTCCAATTTCGGCGACTCTCCCCAAATTGATTATTAATTAACGAATAAACTGCAAATAAATTAATAAACATTGTTAAAACAATTTTTTAAATATTAAGAATCACACCATACATTAGATAACATCGATGCGGCAAAGTCGCAATTCATTCCCAAATAATGGTATTTCAACATTGTAACAACATTATTTCAGTATAGGCAGCGCGTGAATTAAAGTTCGATTTAAAACTAAAAGTATATTCTGTACGCGAATATTACAATGTGCTCCTTATTTACCGAGAAGTTCTCCAAAAATCCGAAGGGACTAGGTATATTTACGAGCAACGGTACCCAGAAACATCGTTTCTAGCTCGACAAACATTGTCCAAATTTATAGAGACTTTGGATAGGGGTAGTGTGGTTCCAAAACGTGAAGAATATGGGCTACAGCGAGAAATGAGCCCTGAATTCGAAGAAAACATTTTACATCTTGCTGAGAAGGATTTTATTAGAAGTACTAGAAGTGTTGCTCGACAAGTCGGGGTTTCCAATTATACGAAGGTTGCTATTTTTGTACGCATAATTGCCAACAATGATGTTGCTAGGCGACATCTGACATATTCGTCGTAGAGTTTGACATTATTGACTGTATACGTACTCGTTTTGTCACACGGGCGCTATTTGTGTTGATTAGAGATTTGAAAATTTTATTTCTGTCAAAAAATTGAATTAATTCGTAAGAATATTAGTATGATTTTCGACGTGAATTATCTCAACAACACTGCATTGATCATATCACTTCGACTTTTGGCGATGAGGCATCATCTAAAATTACTGTATATCACTGGTTTAGTGAATTCAATCACGACGAATTTCAAGAGGGTCATCCAAAATCGGTTGTTGTATTAGAAAACATCGATACTCTGCGCGAACTGATAAAGCAAGATCGTCATGTCGCATACCGTGAGATTGAGGCATTCCTGGACTTTAATATAACAAGTAAACATAAGATTTTACATGAACATTTGGCCGTGAAAAAAAAAATGTGCGCGTTGGATTCCGCGTAATTTAACAATCGCTCAAAAAAGGCTCGTATCGGTGGTGCATCAAAAGTTGTATATAACATCTACACAGATGACGAATCTTGGATCTATGCATATAATCCCGAAAGTAAACAACAGTCGACAGTCTGAGTCTTTCAAAATGAACCAAACCCAGCAAAAGTTGTTGACGCAAGAAGCACTTTGAAGCAAATGGTCTCCTGTTTTTCTGGCATAAATGGACATGTTGCTGCAGTGCCACTAGAGAATCGTAGAACGGTTAATTCTGAATGGTATACAACCATTTGTTTGCTAGAAGTCTTTGAGGAAATAAGAAAAGACAACCAGCGACGCAGGATCATTCTTCACTATGAAAACGCGAGTTCTCTCATATCGGACCGAATAACTCAATATTTGACATGCCAAAACATCGAATTGATGGGTCATCCGCCCTACATTCCTGATTTGGCACCCAATGTTTTCTTTTTGTCCCCGTGCGTGAAGAATAAACTACGTGGTCAATGATTTTGCGACGCTAGAAGAAGCGGTTGATGCGTTCAAAATGCATATTTTAGAGATAACTCAATCGGAATGGAAAAAGTGTTATGAAAATTGGTTCAAACGTATGCAAAAGTGTATCGATCATCGCGGAGAATATTTTGAAAAACAATAAAACAGTTTTCAATTATAAATGTTTGTTTTTATTTATTATTCCGGATACATAAATACGAGGGTTATAACATAATACAAAAAAAACTATTGAACATTTTTTGACATAGTCTCCTACACGCTCTACACATTTTTCCTAGCGGTTTGAAAGCTTCTGAATTCCATACTCGTAGCAATTTTGAGTTTGGGTCATTAGGGCATCGCCCTTGGGCCTCCAAGGGCATCTTTCAAGGGCGCAAAAAAAGGAGGGTGACAAATATGGGCTGTAGGGAGGATGTTCAAGGGTTTCCGAATGCATATTCTCCAGTTTTTCCTTCGTCAAAACCATTGTGTGTGGCTTGGCGTTGTTATGGATAAGGAGAACGCTTCGGACGGGAATACCGCGTCTTTTGCTCCTGTAAGCGGATTTTGTTGCCTCCAACAGCTGACAGTATTAGGCAGCATTAACCGTGCCTTGATCATGTAGAAAATCAATCAGCAAAACTCCTTTCCAGTCAAAAAAAAACGGTAGCGACAATCTTACGGGATGGGGGATGAGTTTGGGACTTTACAGGGCAAGTTTCATCTTCTTCATCATCCTTCCCCGTTCGTTACTCACCATTTTTGATTCTAGAGAGCACGTTTCATCATATGTCATCATATGCACCACGTTTCATCATATGTCATCATATGCACCACGTTTCATCATATGTCACAACATGTTTCAAAAAAATCTCTCCTTCCCGCCGAAATCGATTCAGAAGTGTCATCAGAAATTATCTTAACTTCAATAAAATCTATGCTCAATGGATAAAAGCAGTTTTACCCATTGATTCTTCACACAGACCAAAATATTGTGTATGGTTTATAGGCCAAAACCAAAGTAATCCAATGTTTCCGTTCAATATTTTATCAATCGACGAAGCTTCTTTCACCAGGAATTGGATATTGGGCTCTTAGAACAGTTAATTTAATAAAACAATTAATCATGTGTTTTCTAATGTGACGTGAATCGTTAAACGTGTGTGAAAAATTAGTGCTAGTAATTTCAACTTTAACATAAAACGACAATAATGTGTACATTTTCCCTATTTCTTGTAAGGAAAACTAAATTTATGCTGAAACGTTTAAAATGGATGGTTATAGAAATATTAGTTTTTATTTTAAAATAATACCTTTGTGGCTAATGAAATAGGATACTGAATTCCTTCTATCGAAATAAACACAATCGAACTATAAATTGGCTATATTGCCAATGGCTAGAAAATTTCCATTAATTATAACATGTTTTCCGTGGAAATGGAATTATTTTTAAAGTACTTACTTTAAGGAAACTTTTTTCAAAATAATAGTAATGAGGCGTTGGTTCGATTTACGAAAGAACTTTCCCTTATACCCCGTAGAACAATATTTTTTGAATATTGAATAGAATGTAATAGAACAAATACAGAACATATACAAATACAGAACCAATAGAGAGTTATTTCCACAATTTAGAAGTACGGATCTTTAGTATGGAAGGCAAAGTATGGTATGATATTTTCGCGGTATTGACAAGGATAAGAGATTCCGCCGAATGAAAATTTGATTTATCCGATTTTTATTCTGAAAGAATTTTAATTTCAGGCCCATAGTGTCGTAGAGTCGAGAGCCATTTTTTATTCGAGGAAAAATAAACAGAGCCGGGACAAGTCTTTGCGGCAAACCTCCCTAAATTAGAAGGATACAAATCCTTCTCGGCATTCCTGGATTCCACCGATAACGGTGAAAGATTTAGCCCTTCGCTCGATCCTTTTCCGTCGTTCATTTGCTCTAGTCGCCTCAAAACCATGGAGCTAAGAAACCTGCCTTAAACTAACTCCGATACTATAAATAATTAAAACAATATTATAGTGAGTATTTTTATATTTTCTCTAAAATGCCCCTTGTTTTTAGCTATAATGTTATAACTTTTAGCCCAAAACAGATCGTTCGTCCAGTATGTTATTACAATCAAAAACTAAGGTGAATTTTGGTTTAAAATTCACGCGCTTTACATATCGATGACACTGTGATTGGTACAATTATGAAGTGGTACAATTATTTTTGTGATGACAGAGAAACCGCATTCAAGAAGATGTTCCACGCCAACTATTGAAGAAAATAATATCAAAGGTCTTGTACTGAGTAATAATCGATCAAGTCTTCAAGCCATTGTAGAAAGAAACGTCCAGATTTGTGGTAAAATATGTTTCGTCAAAAATCAAACAAATATCACGTCATAAGCATCATATTCACCATATATAGTACCATGTGATTTCCCTGTTGGCTCGATTGGAAAAACCACTTCTCAATGAAGGAAATACAAGTCGAGTTTAAAAACTATTTCGAAGACTGGGGATTATGACAAGACGGGGCTCTTTTCCAGACCATATTACTTCTAGCCCGTCACTATTTTTAGTATTGCGTTTTGAGTTGTCTTATAAGAGAAATTATCAACTAAGGGCGAGATGTACACATTGCCATCGCAAATGTCTATTAACAGTTTCATCATTGTCGAAACAGTCTTATATTTTCATATATTTTCATATCGATTTCGTACAGCAAGAAATCTAATGCACCGTTTATCATGTTATTAGATACTTTTAGAACCACGCGGGCCTTACGATGTGACACTATTAAATAACTAAAACTAAATTTTACTTAACTGACGAAGTAGACGTATATACGACTGAGAAGAAGTTCGCATGTGCCAAACGCCAACAACCAACAGCTATTTAGCGTGAAGCCTTCTCTTTCGAATGCAGTACCTCTCGCTTCTGTAAACAAATCCATATAATCCTAGCCTCAGTTCGCCTTGGATCGCAAGTGTAACAATAGAGCAACAAATTGTTGTGAAATTTTACTTGAAACTTGGAAAAACCGCTACTGAAACTTATAATTTATTGAAAGAAGTGTGTGGTAATGAATGTTTATCGCGTGCATGCGCTTTTGAGTAGTTTAAGCGTTTTTAAGATGGCCGAGAAGTCGTTGAAGATGATCAATGCCCGGGTCACCCTTCTACGTCAAAAACGGATGACAATATCGTCAAAATCGATAATCTGGTTCGACCTGACCGTCGGTTAAGTATTCGTGCGTTTGCTGAAACTGTAGGAATTGACAAAGAATGCGTATTGCAAATTTTACATAACAATTTTAACATGCAAAAAGTATGTGCCAAAATGGTGCCTAAAATTCTCACGTTTGAACAACAAGAAATTCGCCAAAATGTTTCTACTGGCACTTTGAATGCTATTGAAAATGACCCAAACTTATTGGAGAGGATAATAACATGCAACGAATGGTGGTTTTTTACTTATGATCCTGAAACGAAGCGAAACAATCTATGCAAGAGGAGCTCAAAAGGAAACAGCGACCCGAATTGTGGAAGGACAACCCATGGGTTCTCCACCAAGCTCATTCCGCATTCTGTGAAGAGGTTTCTAGCCAAGTACGGTATCACAGTGTTAGATCATCCGCCTTATTCACCGGATCTTGCGCCGTTTGACTACTATATGTTTACTAAAGTAAAATCTCCATTAAAAGAAACAAGATTTGAGTCCATTGAAGTTGTGAAAGGGAAAGCGGCACGCGTTCTGAAGGAGCTGTGAGAAGATGACTTCCAGCTCTATTTCGAACAATGGAAGATTCGCATGGAGCGTTGTAGATATAGAAGAGGAGTGTATATTGAAGGTGATAATAAGTAAATATGTATCAAAATAAAATGTTTTACAGCGTCATTCTCGTTATTTAATATTCGCACCTCGTATATTCAAGCATAGCTTTGATATTGAAACCATCTTATCCACATTCTCATAAGGGTAGAATTAATAATGTCTAGTCATTTAAGGCGGCGGCACTCTCACAATCCGTACTCGATGTAAACTAGTGACATTTCGCCACTTTTAACGAAACCACTGAAATAATACTGCTAACACAGTATCATAAGAAAAATGCCTAATAGCATTTTTCCAATCTCATATAAAAATATAGAGGTAAACGGATTAATTGTTATATAGGGACCTTCGATGGGAATCACTAAATTTAAGGAGATTTACCACATTATCACTCATTTAAACAAACTAGGATTTATATATTATTATATCTGTTTATTTAAAATATTAAAAATTTCCACCAAGTATTGGCTACCTCATTTAAAGATAATCACTTATTTCTAATTTCATCTCTAATAGTAATTAGGAAAATATTCAATGTAAATTCAGTCTTAGATTGAATCATCTCTTGATGATACTAACATGATAGTCGAAACAGTTCTCTGTCTGATACAGAGATGGAGCTACTATGACATTTATTAAGCGTTTATTAAAAATCGACCAAAAGACATTCGAATTAACTCTTCCATATTTTATGATATTAGGTTGTGAAGAAATATATTACCGTATTAAACTATATAATTGAAATGCACTTACCTCAACTCAAACAAAATTAATCGAAATAAAAACCATTACAATCAACACACTTTGGATAACGAGAAGCAACGACGAAGTCGTTGTTGGTAGTTTTTGGAACCTCTTAGTTTTTAAAGCATTTATATCGCATTTTAGTCGAGATGCTTCAAAAAGTGGCAGTCGGTAGGCGAGTATGGCGAGAGTTTTGTTGCCCAACTTATGCAGTTCTTGTTGCGTAATCATTGAGACGTGTGGCCGAGCGTTGTCATGGAGGAGAATTGGTCCCTTTCTGTTGACCAATGCTGGGCACATGCGCCACCGTTTTCGGTGCATTTCATTGATTTACTGGCCGCACTTCTCCGCTGTAATCGTTTCGCTCGGGCTGGGGAAGCTGTGATGAATCAGACCGGCCGCCGACCACCAAAGAGTCACCGTGACCTTATTTTGGTGCATTTTCAGCTTTGGGAAGTGTTGCGGAGCTTCGTCGTAGTCCAACCACTGAGCCGATCGTCGCTGATTATCATAAAAAATCCACTTTTCATCTCAAATCAGAATGCGATCGCAAACGCAAGGGCAGACAATACTTCCAAACGACGTTTTTTTTAATTTTCATTCAATATATGCGGCACCCATTTATAGAGCTTTTTTGACTTTCCATATGGTTAGAAATCGTCACATGCGTTAGCCTAATTCTGAAGCAAGCTCCCACACAGATTACGCAGAATGTCTTCGACTAAGGCGCAGAATATTCATTAGTAGTTTCTTGGCTAAACGCAGCGTTGATATCGCGAGCTATTTCGGCTGTTTTTCGGCCGAGTTTGGACTGGGACAAGGAAATTGGGTAAATTTGCTTTTTGTTTATATTGCATTTACCGCTCTGAAAAAAATTGGACAACATTATTTTAGACCAGAGTTAGATAGAGCAAACAACGCGCTTTAAGATAATATATAAAGTTAAATCAATTTAACACAAATTTATTTGAAAATACAAACTTTCTTAACAAGCTAATAATAGATGAAATACAAATTACGTTGAAAAAATAAAAAAAAGCTTGTTTTTTTTTAAGTCGAGAACTTTTAGAACGACCCCTGTGCAATGTAATTAATTCCACTTTAATGCATTGTTGTACAGTTTCCTCTTTCTTAGCTCGAAGGTAACCGAAAAGAAACCAAGACTGATTTACCGCTCCAATACGTAAATGCGAAATACACTCTCCTCCTGAAAAATGACCAGGCTTTTAGAATTAATAAGGCCCCTTTTTTATTAAAAGAAGCGCTTTTCGCTTTATCTTTCGTCCCGGGAATTAGAAAATATTTACCTCTGATTTACCTCTCGGACTGGTGACTGTATCGTACACAGAGTTACAACGAACTTCGTTCCCAATTACATGCAACATTTATGAGATCGTTTTTTTTGTTCATCAGAACGGAAATTAACATCTTTTAATTAAACATTTATGTTGTCGGTTTAAACATTGATATCAAAGAAGGATTTGTCAGTGAAGGAATATTTCAAATATTAAAAGAATTTTTTAATATATTTTTAAGCTTGAAAAGAACAAGATTATTTAACTGTCAAACAAAATCATAATAATATTAAGGCTTATAATTTTCTACGCTTTGTAGATTAAGACAAGGCTTAAAAATAATATCAGGAACAAAGTTGGAGGACGTATTATTTTAAAAATATGGAATACAGAAAGACAAGAACAAAAAAACAGCCGAAAGGCCAGCTTATATAAGAAATTATGTGTCCGGTAGGAATAAAACATGGGGACTCACTCAGGATAGATCTATTCAAGTTAGTCATGAAAGAAATTAGAAAAAAGTCCGTAATAAATCAGTCAGTGAGTCAGTAATAAACAAATATAACTAGTCTGTTATCTGATCATACTATGCTAACTAATAGACCCCCCCCCCCCCCAATAGATTCCTCCATATAGCCCTACACAAAAGAAGAACAAGGAAGAGCTAAGAAAAATTATAGTCTGATACGGCGATTTAGCGAGCTCAGAAAACGACTTATAACGAATGTATAGAATCACCCCTTATTCCTACATAAAAAAAGAACAAGGAAAAGCTGGAAAAATCATAGTCTGATGCAGCAAGACCATTACGTCAAACAGCATACTGTCAGACACATGAAGCGACGGATACAATTACTGATGCAATTAAATTTTCACTACAATACTTACAGTCGAGACTTTGCGTCATCCAATTTTCAACTTTTCATTATTTACAACAAAGGTTTAAAAAGTTTAATGACATCTAATTCGGTCGTTAATTTTTTTAATTCTAAGAACAAGCTGCGAAATATAAGGAAACAGAAATGCAGAATTAAAAAAGTCAATCCTACACAGTTTACTTCAGATCTAAAAAAGTTAGTCATGTGGAAAGTAAAGTGCTTAATAAATATTAATTTTAAAAATCTCTAGAAGATTGGGAATATTATAAAACAATTAAAAATGTAACAAGCGAAATAAAGTAAAAAAAAATATGGTTATTTAGATATTTGTGTAAAATCCTACAGTAGTAACACTACCAATTTTTAGAAAAGCCTGGAGAAATTGGATATATTATGTACTAACTCAATATTCAGCTTTTTTTAAACTCCCTTTGATAATTATTTATGAACAAGATAATATAAACTCAATTTTGGAAGTGATCTCTACATACTACAGTTTCGCCACCTTGCAGACAACCGAGCCTTAGATCGAAAAAACAAGGTAGTTTGAATGTGATAAAGTCGTTGAGATGTTTTTCGACTTCCTCAAGAGACCTGAAGCATCTGTCAATCAAGGGATGTTGCAGGGCTCAGAAGAAATGAAAATCCGAAGGAGCGAAGTCTGGAGAATAGGTCGGATACGAAAAAATCTTCCAGTCCAGCTCAGTGATTGTTTTCAGACTCCTTTTGCTCTGTCTAGTCATGCGTTGTCCTAAAACAGAATGGTATTCCTTCCTTTTTCGCCACTTTAAGGCCTTTTCTCTTCCAGATCGTCACTAATGGTCAACGGTACCCGTTGGCGAGGATATTGCGTAGAGATGGTTTTGCGATACTGGTTAATGGTTCACCAGCATTTGCCCACGGTTATAGTGAACGGTGCATGTCCACCATCTAATTTCTGCTGAAAGAAGCTGTCGATTTATAAAGTATTGAACAAAAAGTTCGTCGACATTTTATAACCACATTGAAATAGGGGTCGCCAGATTTAGTCATTGCGAACATTGCTACGTTTATTGTAGCTTATTTAATAATGTGACTGTAAATTAATTGTATACACTAATGTTCATTAGTGTATTTGTAGTTTATTCGTTAAATATTAACTAATTAATAATTGTCAAATATACTATTAAACATATTTGCTTAAAATGATAATATTTATAGTATTTTTTCTATTGGGATTTTAATAACTTTGTAAAAAAGGAATAAAACATTTTTTTTCTTTGTGATAGATAAATCAATAAATAATAACTTATTAAATTATCTTACATTTTCTTTTTTCATTTAAACTTTTTTATTTTAAAAGATGTGAAAAATCATTGATTACATTTATGAATGTTATCTCTCTTACACCTTATATATATATATATATATATATATATATATATATATATATATATATATATATATATATATATATATATATATATCTACTAGACTAGACTGGACTAGATCTGAAAACGCTGGCAGTTAAGTAACATTATCTAACACAAGGTCAAAAGTTAAATTCATGAGTGACATCTCAGAGCCCTTCGAAACTAAAACTGGAGTAAGACAAGAGGATAGACTCTCGCCACTCTTATTTAATTGTGTTCTAGAAAAAGTAATACAAGAGTGGCGTGAAAAAAAGTTGGCCCAATATATTGACCAGCCCAATAAACTGGGGCGAATCAACATCAAAATTGATTGCCTGGCATTTACTGATGATCTAGCAATTTTGGCTTAAGATGTATTAACGGCACAAAAACAGATTGAAATCCTAAAAGAAACAGTAGAAAAGGTAGGACTCCAAATTTCCTTTGAAAAAACACAATACATGACTTGCAACAGACTAAGAACACCATTTCTAAAAACAAAATATGGTAACATCAGACGAGTCTCTCAATTCAAATATTTGGGTTTAATAACCATGGAAAATGGGTTGGAAAAAGCGGCCAATAAGGGTAGATGTCAAAAAAATGGAAACGTCATTGAGACTTACACAAAATATTTACATTAAAAAATGCTTATCTAAAAACACAAAACTGAGACATTACAACCCAGTTATTAAGCCAGAATGTCTATATGGGGCAGAAACGTTCATTTTGAATAGAAAGCGAGACATCGAGGACATTGAAAAGAAGGAAAGAAAAATCATAAGAAAAATTTTAGGCCCCAAACAAACAAATAGCGCAACATACCGACTTCGAGAAAACCAAGAAATCAAACAATACACATATATACATTGCGATATGAGAAAAAGAAGACTTTAGTTTTACGGACACATAAACCGGATAAATCCGAGTAGGCTAACTAGACAAATAGTCGAATTTTATGAAAATAGGAGTAGAGCTAAAGTAGAAATAATTAAATGGATTGCTGCAATTAAAGAGGACCTAAGATCAGCAAATATTACACAAAATGAAATTCAGGATAGAGGCTGTTTCAGAAACAAAGTTAATGTTTGGAAGATTGGCCAGTGAGAAAAATGTAGGAAGACTGGAACAACTTGGTCCGACGAAAGGAAAAAAGCTCATAGTGAAAGAATGAAATTAGTATGGGCGCAAAGGAAGGCTAACAACAACAAACGCCTCTAACTGTACTTCTCGTGGTCCACCAGGGCCCATACGTGAATAATAATAATAATAATAATAATAATTTTATGCTAAGTGAGAGGAGTTGAATTGCTTTCTCATTTTGGCATTGTAATATAGACCAGCTTAGGCTGAGATGCTGAGTTCAATACGAGGATAATAATAATTATGTATATATATATATATATATATATATATATATATATATATATATATATATATATCCGAGGTTAGACGAGCCACGAACGGTCTCGCACATTTTGTCTGTCGCGGTCGCTTACCACAACATGGCAGAGTTGCATGTGATTGCAGCCGCCGTTCGACATGGCCCATTTATATGGTCATGGCTTTAGTCGCTCCCTTCATCCGGTCTCCAGGCGTTCAGCTTGAGCCCAGCTGATGACGGCTTAAGACCAGAAATCGGTCCTGGGAGACGCTTGCTGGTGCTTTGGGAGGCGGATATGGGCAACGACAAAGCACCAACGTGGAGTGCGGGTTTATTTTCTTTGGTTCTTGTGTTACATCTAATATTTTCACGGATGGTAGATAATGTTTCTAAATCATTCGGGTGTCGATCCATTGATTCGTTGATTTTATATATATATATATATATATATATATATATATATATATATATATATATATATATATATATATATATATATATATACATATATATATATATATATATATATATATATATATATATATATATATATATATATATATATATATATATATATATATATATATATATTTATATAGTATATATAAAATACAAAAAGCACAAAACTGATCCCATTGAAATAACACAAAACACCCTTAGTGGAACTCGGAATGTGAAAGTGTATTGCAGCGACGCAAACTAGACTAGAAATCAGACCGCAAAGGTTATCAGGCAAACTAAGAGGAAGTACCTGAAGGAACAACTAGACTCTATAGAGGAGAATTTCCGCAATTATAACACAAGAGACTTTTATGGGATATTCGCAAGAAAAATCCGTTGATACACACCACAAAATCTTTGCTTTTGAAAGCGAAATGGGAGCTTAGCGCTAACCAATCACGAGAATTGTTAGGAGCTGGCACACTATTTCTCTGATCAATTAGCCCGTACGCGACACGAGATTCCCCAAGGAAAATTGTATCTATACCCACTCAGAATCACCACCACCAACACAGGAAGAAATCCACAGGCACGTACGCAAACTAAAGAATAACAGGACATCCGATGAAGGTGGTATCAGCGCGGAAGTATTGAACAACCTCGGACCAAATTCACTGCGGGCACTCCCGCAAATTATCACGAATATTAGGCAAATAGAAAAATTGCCGGATGAATGGAAATGTGCTCTTATCCACCCGCTACACAAGAAGGAAGGCATAACAGATGTGAACAACTACAGAGGAATTGCCTTACTACAAGTCACTTACAGAATCTCTCAGCATGTCTTTTCCAGAGAACACAAGAACAACTATAACACAAAATTAGCGAGTACCATGTAGGCTTTCGTCCTGGTCGCTCATGCTGAACAAATATTTAACTTAAAAACAATACTGAAATACAAAGTTATCACGAACGTCCCAATCATCTGTACGTTCGTGGACTTCAAGAAAGCATGCGACTGCATTGACCGAAAATCTCTGTTCAACATCCTAGAACAACAAGGTCTTGACCCCAAAACACTACGATTGATCAAGCAGACACTGACCGACACAACCTCTAAAGTGTAATTTATGGGAGAAATTTCCGAACTCTTCCTGATTAAAACCGAAGTACGCCAAAGAGATGGGTTATTCCCACTCCTCTTCAACTTGATCCTGAACAAAGTCATAACGGAATGGCAAAAAGAACTAAAAAATCAACGACACTGGAAACCACGGACGACCCAAAGATAACATAGAAATGAACATAGCATTCGCAGACGACTTAGCCATACTCGCAGTCAATGAAACCAGGCCAACCAAACAGATAAAAATCTCCAAAAAATATGCAGAGAAAGTCGACTTACAAATCTCCTTTCAAAAAACCAATTTCTTCTCCTCAAAATTAGATGTCCAAAATTGGAATAACAAAAATGCTGTAAGATAAATAGGGTCACTCACTTCAAATACCTGGGCAAGATCCTCGAACCCACAGGAGGAGAGAAGATAGCACAGAGGACTCGATTACAGAAGATGAAGAGGGCATACGGCAAGACACACAATATTTACATTAAGAAAATCATATCCACACACGCAAAAATAAGACACTACAACACAGTAATCATACCAGATGTACTCTATGCAAGCGAGACACTTGCACGTGAGCACACTCCGCACAAAAAACGGCATAGAAAACATACTAAAAGAAGAACGCAACATTATAAGGAAAATTCTCGGCCCAAAACTAACAGAAGAAGGATACATATTATTTTCCAGAAAGACCACAGAGAGAATGTCCAACGAAGCTGCGGACATAAGAAAAAGAAGATTGAAATTCTATGGACATATCAGTGTACAAGTCCGACCGACAAAACTCATCCACAGAATTGTTACATACATACAAGGGGTGAAGTCAACAGTAGCATGGACATTGCACAAGTCAGAAATGATGTCAGAAAGACACAAATGGACCCGACAGAAATTGAGGATAGAAGAACGTACAGAAATGTGTGGAACGTTGCATCAGAGAGCGAAGTTTCGGGGAGATCGGGGATAAGATGGACGGAGGAGAGAAAGAGAATCCACGGAGAAAGTATGAGAAACGTGTGGAAGATCAGAAGGAACACTCGAAAATGAGTCAGAATGCTTAGCGTGATCGAACCGGGTCTATACGCACCTAATAATAATAATAATATATATATATATATATATATATATATATATATATATATATATATATATATATATATATATATATATATATATATATATACAAAGTGTCCCAATAGTGCGATATCGATTGATATTTTGATAATGGCTAGAGATAGAGAAAAAGTTTGAGAGTTGTAGAACTAAATAGGCTGCATAATTTAAAATTAATTTTATTTATACAGGGTGTCTCACAAAACCGGGGGATATAGTTTTGTATTTTTTTATCGAACACCCTATAAGTTCATCCATTTTTTGGCCGATTACTTCAATTCTTGTTAAACATGGCCTATACCTATCTGTGAAAATTTCTGAGATTTTTACATTTTTACTTTTAATTTCCGGTTTTTAATGGAATTCACCTTAAGCTTTGTGTTATAAAGTGATGAATAAATCCATGATAAGTCATAATGTATTAACAATTTAGGTGATCACATGTTTTAATATTTGATTAGAAACCAATTATTATAGAGTAATAAAACTTATTGTTATAGTAAGCAAAACTTTATATATTTAGTTTTTAATAAAACAGTTTAAGTACAAACATTTATAATGAAATCACTACAATAATTTAATTAAATATTCAATATCTGTACGATTTTGTGTAATACAAACTCTAAGCATATGTTCAAAATAACTATTGACTATAATGAGCATTGCCTCATTAATATTTATAAACATATTTCTTATTCTAATTTATATGTTATCTATTGGATTTGATAAACTTATTAATTAATAAAACCCCATAAAAAAAATCTAGTTTTGTTAAATATGGGAATCTGGCTAGCCATGGTACAGGACCTCTCATACCAATCCATTTATTTTCATAATTCCTATCCAAATATTATCTCATCAGCCTGCTAAAAAGTGGAGGAGTGCCATCTAGTTGTAACCACATTCGTCTCTGTGCAGTTAAAGGTAATTCTTAAATCCACTCTTCAGAATTATTTAGCAAAATTTGAGAAAACTATCACCATTAATACCAGCTCAGTACCAGAGCTAATTCCATCTCAAGATCTCTTAACGTGAGTACGTACTCATTTTTGTGGAAAGTTGCCTAATCCGTGAATAAAATATATTTGAAAAAATTAGGTGTTTCACTCTTTTTTTCTATTGCCCAATTACAAAATTCAAGTCTTCAATCGAAATGATTTTAACTTAATTATTGAACCAATTGCATATGATACGGATGAAATTTATATTTCCTAATTATTCTGTTCGCTGTAGACTTTTTAACACCTATCTCGTTTTCCATCTGTCTGCATGAAATATGCGGATTTTTAATTACAGCTTGAAGAATAAAATATTCGTTTTTTTTACTCATAGCTCCTTTCTGCTTTCCAAGTTTTTTTTTGTAACCTACACATCCAGTTCTTTCAAATCGCTCTTTCAATCGTATAAACACTAATGCATTACGATGACGTTCGGCATTAGGGAATCTATGCGCATACATTCTACTTGCTAAAAAAGAGATCACTTGCGCCCAAAACGTAGATCATGTTTATCAATTCGTTTCTAGAAAAATGTATTTTCGTTCTACTTTCTATTCTAATAAACACCGTGCTGCACAATTTGACAGTTCATTTATTTCTACGTTCATGATTGTCTAGGGTGTCTAGGCCATCTGGGTGCTTTAAGTTGTAATTGGATATTCACATTGATAATTTTTTGATAATGAAAATAATAGATCATATTTTTTTTTCTACTTAGTTATGAAAGAAGTACACTCTTTTATTCTATATCATATAAAAACTGTTTAAAAGCTATACTAGAACAATATTTGCCATTTGAATTGAATTTTATGACATTATTGCAAACATGTTTAAAGTGAATTTCATTAAAAACAAAATATTAAACACAAAAATGAAAAAATCTCGTAAATAATGACAGATAGGTATAGTACATATTTAACAAGAGTAGATACTTCTACTTTTGCCATAGGAATATTGTAAAATGAAGTAATATTAAACATTCCATTTAAAAAAACTGAGATATGATGTTTTGAATTTTTTTATTTATCTCAGTTATACTGGACACCCTGTATAACGTAGACAAATTTTGTTTTCAATAAAAATTAAGTCATAGTTTCACTTATATTCCTATCAATATAATAATCCTACATCAAAAAATAAATATGTGACGCTGCAAAATAGAGTTTGCTACTCCGATATTTTTTACAAAATGGCGGATATGAACATACACAGTGTCCAATAAGAAAAAACAAAACAATACCACGGTTTTGTGAGACACCCTGTATAAATAAAATTAATTTTAAATTATGAAGCCTATTTAATTGCACAACTCTTATACTTAAACTTTTTCTCTATCTCTAGCCATTATCGAGATATCAACCTATATCCCACTATTGGGATACCCTGTATGGATACATATCTAAGTATATTTATATTAAAAAATTTAAGAAAAACGAGAAAAATGTTTAAGAATCAAGCCAGCTTTTAATTTTTCATGAGAAAAATAATAAAAAATAATTCCCGAACAATTTTCTTTACATAATTTATTGCCCTGCATAGGCTTTCAAGAGTTATTCCGTTAAAACCATCCATTCGAGCTAAAATCAAACGCACATTCCGCCGACACCAATAAAACAACTCCAATACTCCTGCAGGACTAAACGTCCCCGAGTTCCCTCTATTGGAAGTACGGTTCACGCGATCGCAAAATGCCTAAACACCAGATCCCCGTGCACGTTATCGAAGTGAAATATTCAGGCTCGGAGAAATCATTGCAGGAACTCGGATTTCCTCTTTATAAACATTTTATTCGTAATCCACTCGAGGATGATAGTCGAGCCGCAAGTAAGACAGACGGTTGTATTGCGCATTCTAACGCGGTTATTTCGGTTTGTACACTGGAGAAGGCCTATCTATAAATTTCTGACTACGTGCAATATTGATACAGCGTTACTCACCTTCGATTAGACGTGATATCCTTTCTTCGCAATCTCCGTACATGCTGGCCCGGTACATCGCACTTCTCCGGTGAAAACCTTCTCCGAAACCGGCTTCAGACAACTCCAGCTCGCTCGGAGGTTTACTACTTCTGCGTTCGCGTCTCCTGACGGTGGGAGCTCCAGCTTTAAGATAAATAAATGATTAAACAAAAAAAAACTAAGCCAAATTGTCAGTTTTTACCTCTGGTTCTTTTGCAGGCAATCACGGTTGCTATCACTACCACCACTACAATAAGGAGAAGTGCTGAAGCTGATATTCCAGCAATAATAATGGTGAGGTTTTGATTGGTCAGCTGTGCTTTGGGTTGGGCTTTTCGGGATAAGTCGGTTGGATCAATTTCCAATCCATTTCCTGTAAACAAACCCGAAACAGAGAGAATAAATCCTTCATTATCATTTTTCCATAAATCGAACAATATACGAACAATTTCTAATGATTCATTTTGAAAACTAAAACCGCCCAAGAAAAAAAATACTGGAGAATAAAAAATATGTAACACTAACTATACTGTACCAAAAGTGATTTAAGAATCCTGAATAGGAAAGTGTACAGCGCGGTTGAAAACTGGGAAGATATACCAGGGAAGGAAAATAGTACAACAATATATATATATATATATATATATATATATATATATATATATATGAATTATTTGTAAAGCAAACAATAAGCGATCAAATCTGAAATATTGAAATGGGTAGGTCACTTGGCAATGTTGAGTAGAGAGGAAGAGAAAAATAAGTAGGACGGGAAAAATGTGAAGAGGATGTCAGGAAAGATCCAGAGCAGAGAATGATGACACAGCGATGAGAAGGGCCTAGGACAACCTAAATGGTCTGGCAAGAGCTAAAAATTTTTGTTTTTTCTAATCAGTGTTACAAATAACATTTTTACATAGTTTTTATGGTCAAAGTATTTTATTATTAAATATATATATATATATATATATATATATATATATATATATATATATATATATATATATATATATATTGTATAAAACATTGGCTTAAACTAAAAATTAAATTTTTAATATAAACTTTAATATTATTTAATACTTTTACTTTTTTAATAATACTTTTACTTTTTATTAATACTTTTACTTATTTAATACTTTTTTAACTTAATTTTATGAATGATTTCAAAATCATCAGTGTATTAGGGTGTGAAATTTGAAGTTCTTTGCGCTCTTTTCGGTTGCATCTTTTAGTTTTTGCTAAAGGAAACACAGAAAAATTATTACTAGCGGCAGTAACAATAGAATTCCGTCGTTCCATCTGACAAGGCTATGTTATGCTATTTATAGCTATGTTAAAGCACCCCTTGCTTTTTTTCCGTGAAATATTTGCATTTTCTAAAGGACACTTATTTGTCCCATTGTTTCTTATGGTATCTGTTGCAAAATATTCCATGTCATGTAATTTATCGAATAATGTATAGGATGAGAATTAGTTATCAAAAAAGATCCTGTGGTGCAGTAAGCTTTCTAATGCTGTCAAAAGATCCAGAAGTACTTGTTCTCCCAATCTATAAGGAGATTTTTGTTTCTCAGCATTTACTCCTCCGTATGGTATAAATGTGTAGAGGTATCCATCAGATGAGCATAGACTCTACAACTTAAACCCAAATCGGACGGGTTTTCACTTTATAAACATTTTACAGAAATGGCTACCAAATTACTTGTTACGAATGTTCATAGCATCAAAAAATGGACACAATTTGGCAAAATTACTAGTTTTGTCTAGATCTGCGTTGTGTGACAAATGCAAATTTCTTTTGGTACTTAACTTGTGCTAAATTTGTTTCTACTCATATATTTTCGTATAATATGAACACCTTTGTCTTCGTCTTTGCTCCAGTAAAGACCAGTTTGTACTAAAATATGATACCCAGAAATGATTAGACTACCAAAAACAAAAATTGAGATCATTTTTGTTGAAACTAAAATCTAAACGATTATTATCTAGAGAATATTTCAATGAAAAGTTCCCTATCATAGATAGAATTTCTTCGTCAAAAAATAAGACAAATATTTCCAATGGTGTTTTTCCTTCTAAAGAGTCTTTTAGATTTTTTAAGGTTTCACCTTTATTTAACAGAGGCAACCGAATGTGCGATATTTTCATTTTCTTCCACTTAAGATCTTTTGATTTTTGTACTCGAATTTGTGCATTTTTCTTTTTTCTGAAAAAACGTCTTCATCAGATTCATCATATGAATAATCGTCAATATCAAGATCTATTTTAAATTTACAGGCGACTTGTTCAGTGGTATTTCGTTCAGTAGTTCGATTTAATCAATATTCTCTTCATCAATCAATTCGTCAACCTCTGGCGGGATTTACACAGCGTTCAGTACACCTATTTCTGAAAAAAAACAAAGCAAAACTCTACCACACTCATAAAATGAAAGTAGATTTATTATCACCTACCATGATCTTCCAGTTCATCCATAATTTCGTCCATTGCCTCTTCCAATTCTCTTTGCGTGAAAAACTTTCTTCCCGGCACTTTACTAAACATCTATCGTTTGTACTAAAGACTATACATTTCAAATGGACTATCTATCAACTAAAGTAGCACTAAGTAATGAGGCGATGCTTTGTGACTTACTTTTAAACTTACGACCTTCGTATGTTTACTTTTTGTTCGTATATTGCGCCAATGGTGCGTATACGTACCACTATTAGTTTTTAGGCAAGGTTATTGTTATCGGAAAATATCTGAGATATTAAGTAAGAAGTATGCCACATTACTTTAGAGTACTTTAGTAAAAATATATATATAAGGAATAAATATTTTTTATTCCTAACTGATGATATATTCGCGCTCTTAGTAAAAGTTATCAAAATATGGTGTTTAAAAAATATTTCTCAGAAAAGAAATACATATAGGTATGAAAAACATAGTTTTTAAACATTATTTTTTTGATGCAAAATTCGTTATATAGAAAATATTGCGACACATAAGCTTAAAAATATATTTAGTAAGTGTGCACCATTGGCCAAAAATGGAATAAATTTAATGAAATATACATATTATAGAAAAAAATATTCAATTTTCTCTATATGTGATAAGGAAGACTTGATGGTAAGATCCTCAACATAATTCATTTTCATTCTTTTTCACCAGTTTTATTAATTAAACATTTCCAACTAATAAAGCATTAACATTCACCAAACAACAGCATCTCCATACCTCACTACCAATAAATTCAGATTATTTTCATTCCATATACTGTGGCCAGAGCCTGAAAGGAAACATTCTCCGATAAACAAATTTGAACACCTTAGATCCATCTTCATTTCCTATCTTATAATCCGCTCATTAGAACCAGGAAAACCACAATACGGATCCGGGGAATGGGTAGGAGAGAAAACTCTGTCCTCTAATTACAGACTCTGAAGGGTCCAATGATGTGAAAGAGTTGACCCCCTTGAGAAATCTAAATAGTTTGTGGGAAGAATTAAGTTAAACTCGATCTTAACTCGATTTTCTGGTGTAAAACTTTGCCTCGGGAGAGAAATAAATTATGTGTTTCGTCAACAGAACATTAGTGGGAATTAAAGAGTATTTAGATCCCTTTTAGCACCTTCCATAGTATTTTTTCTTACTAAAAAATGTTCCAAGAAAGATGGTGAAAAATTACTTGCCGCAATAATGAATAAAAAAAATGATGTGGATTAATGTTAAATTGATAATTTTGAGCTTATAGCACTACGACAACGTGTCATTACATATAAGTTATGCGACATGTTTTTCCATTTTACAAAATTTATCTTTTTTAAAAAATCGACTGCAAACATTTTAAACAATTACAAAAGATACTATAATTTCTAATGTTAAACTGTTAATGTTAAACAAACTAAACAAATGGTTGTATCGATTTGTAAAGCGCACGAATTTTTAAAACAAAAGTTATCTTACTTTTTGATAATTGTAATACATCAACTCATTCGAAAACATCATTTCCAAATCCTCGAACAAGCAAATTTAGGCGCATTGAACCTCCTTTGGTTTTCTACTATATAATCCGATCATTAGAATGAAGAAAAGCGTATTGCCGACCGAGGGATAGGGTCGGAGGGCGGTTTCCGGCGTCTAATTACAGACTCCGAAGGGCCCAATGATCTGATAAGGCTTGACCCTTTTGAGAGATCTAAATAACTCGTTGGAAGGATTAAGTTAAACTCGATCTTAACTCAATTTTCTCGTCTATAACTTTGCCTCTGAAGGGAAATAAATTACCAGCTTTATCAACAAAATAATAGTAGAAATTAATGGGCATCTTAGCCCTTTTATAGATCCGTGAGCTGTGCCTTTAATTTTCTTACAAACTTATATCTTCAGAGAAAGCTTTATATTTTTTAAATATTATTTACGAACAGACAACAGAATATATAAAAGAATTCACATATCTTAATCCCCACATAAATAAGTCTACTACGGACTAATTAAACATTTAGCATCAAATTCGAAAAGATTTGCAGCTAAACACCAATTCACTTTTATTTTAATTCGCGATGCATGTTTTGCTAACCATATTAGCATTATCAGGAGATGAGTCAATTTCCTTGTGATGCTAACATGGCCCAGATGAATGATCCAGGTTGAATTATCTCCTGATGCTGCTAATATGGTTAGCGAAACGTGCTATCGTTATTTGAATATAACGATTTTTATAAATTAAAAAACTTAGAAAGCTCTAAAGCGTGATAAAGTCATGAAATTTACTAGATACGAAGTAAGGTTTATTTGGAGAATCTTAATAACTCTTACCATCTTCCTGTAGTGTTTCAAACGACGAGTCAGTATATTGTATGGCACGAAGAACTACTGGTGGACTGCTACGTCCTCTAGCATTCTCAGCATAAACTAAAGCCTGATACTCCCTATTCGGTTGAAGATTCAACAGTTTGAAGACAGGTCGTTCTCCAAGCACTCTGTAAGCTGGAGATACGCCTTCTCCTAAAATGAATTACCATCCAATTAAAATCAAACATCCATGTCTATTTTAGCCGCTAAGTTAATTGAAAACAATAAAGCAAAATTAGTGATTTTAGAGTGATCAAAGCATTTTTTTAGTGCGACAAACAGAAAAAGGACTGGCACAGTGATGATTTTTGTTTTTTTTTTTATTGAAGTCTAACCTTGATCATTTAATGTTGAGTGGATACCTGGTGGGGCCGGTCCAGATACATCACTCACTTCAAGAACGAAATTCTGGTGAAGACCTCCGTCATTGCCTGCCAGACACGATACTTCGAACACTCCAAACGTGGCGTTTCGAATGAGGCAGTTCCTGGGTGATTCGGGAAGTTCTGAAACAAATATCAGACCGGTTTATTATAAGCTGTTTATAATTTCGTTTGTTTAAATTAAAAGATGCTTAATTTTAATTCTTTCGTTAGTGAGGCTCATAACCCTTCCAAATATACATCGCCTCAAAAAGTATACAGAATATAGGTTAATATCGATGTGTTTTACTAACAATCATATATAGTAGAATCAAAATTAAAGTGTGAGGAAGGTTTGGATGACACACTGGTTGGATTTGATGAATACTTTATTCTTATATATATTTATATAGGGTGTCCAGAAATAACATTGAAATATTTTGGAAGGTGACTCCCTAGAGGACAATCCCTAGATTGAAACATAAAAAAAGGTTCCTATAAACATACCACATGAGTTGCTTCTTAAAGGGGCTAGATCCCCTTAAAAGGGAACTCTGAAAATGATTTTTTCGCAATATTTTCGAAACGGTTTATGCTAAAATCGTGAAATTCAGTATACTTCAATAAGTTGGAATGAAAAAACGTTTTCTGTGTTAATAATTAAATATTTTAATTTGCTGGCATAACTTTATTGTTTGTAATATACTTTAATTTATTAAATCAAATTATTGAATCGCAAAGATTTTTAGGTAAAAAAGCCCTCTTACTTCATCTCGTTAGAATAGATCGTTTTCCAGAAAAGTGACTTTTTCTAAATGGATGCACGAAACATGGATATCGAAATGCATCTTAATAATTAAGTAGGCGCCATTGTACGAAAATATTTATTTAGTAGCCAACAATATCAAGACTAATTGCTATTAACGATTTAGCGCTTATTCACAAATAACCTCCGTTGATCTCAATACACTCTCTAATTATTTTCTTTCTAGCAGATCTTACCCTGCCGAAAATACCAGGCGTTATTATTGATATAATTAGAAGTAATCTTCTCTGCCATTCGGGTCCAATATACTGGATGATTTCATCCGTCCACCGTGCTTTTGGTCTTCTTCGTGGACGTTTATGATCAAGCGGTATCCACCGAAGGATTGCTTTGGTTCATCTGTCGTCACATCGTCTCGGTATATGGCCTGCCCACCCCCATTTCAACTCCTTCACCCTTCTAATGATGTCACATACTTTTGTTTATTATCTAATCCATGTGCAGTTCTTTCTGTCCGTCTTTGTCTTTCTCTTCCATTTCCCTCTGTGCTACTCGAAGTTTTTGAACTAATTGTGATGTGAATGTGCATGTTTCACTTCCATATATTAAAATAGTCAGCATGCTCTGATCAAAAACTTTTCTCTTCGGACTTCTGTGGGAGTTTGTTCTTAAACACTATTTGAGGCTGCCAAATGCCTGCCAGCCACAGTTAAAACGCTATTCCACTTCCCGGGTAGAATCACCGTTCATTGAAATCTTTTGCCCAAGATATAGGTAGAGGTCCATAATCTCTAAATCGCTTTCCAAAACAGAAATTATTTTGTGGTCGCCAAATTTGTTGAACATAACCTGACTCTCTTTCAGGATTATTTTCAAGTCAAATAGTGATCCCGCCCTTTGCAGCTTTGTATGTGTTTTCGTAGCTCATCTGGGTCTTGTGACAGGAGGACGATGTCATCTGAAAACCTAAGTTGTGTTAAGTATGTACCATTGATTTTTATTCCCTCCTGTTCCCAATCCAGATTACAGAAGACCTCTTCAAGGCATGCTGTGAAAAGACCAGGCGATATTGAGTCACCCAGCCCTACACCCCGTTCTACATTGATTTTAACTTCAAGACCATCGATGTGAACTGTAGCTGTAGCTTCATCATACATCCTGGTTAAGCAATGCATCCATTATGACTTGCTTTAATATTGAGTCAAATGCCTTTTTATAGTCAAAAAAGCCAAGCACAATGGCATGGTGTATTCGTTGTGCCTTTCTATGACCAGTTGAACAACTTGTCCATTGTACTGAATCTACTTTGAATCCTGCTTGCTCTCTTGATTGTGCGTCATTTAGTGTTCTTAATATTCTTTTAGACATTATCTTGGTGAAAACTTTGTACATTACAGATAGGAGGCTTATTAAAAGGTAGTTTTCTAAATCTTCCTGTGCTCTTTTCTTACGAAGAGGAAAAATCATTTCAGCATTTTTCCATAGATAAAATTTTGTATTCCTTAAGGCATTTTAAATACAACTTTGCCAGTATTTTATGTAAGGTTCGGCCACCAGCTTTTAACATTTCAATCGTTACATTATCCTTTCCTGGAGCCTTTCCATTCTGCATCGTTTCTATAGCATTTGTCACTTAATCCAACAAGATATCTGACATTTGATGTTACATCGAATCATCAAATATTTTCACGGATGATAGATATGTTTCTAAATCGTTCGGGGTATTCGTCCATTCGTTCTGGGAAGGGTCACACATTTCAAGTGTAATCCGCTTCGAGTGAAGAGTCAGAAGAGTCTTTCTGTCTTATAACTATCAAAATACTAATATTTTAATTAACGAAGATATTGCAAAGCTAGTAGCATTCTCAGACAGAGAGACAATAAATTAATTTCGAAAGTAACTGGAAGCACTATGCCTGCCTTAATGATTTTGTGTGTCTCTTCTCTTTTCAATGATTGTTTTGTTTTCTTTTCTTGTATTTGATTCTATATGAACACATATATTTTTAATTTTTCATTTATTACCTATATACTTATAATTATATATAATATAGCTTAGTTTATGGGCATTATAAGCTAAATTGAAATTACACGTGAGGTTTCTAATCCAATAATTCTGCCACCTCAGTCCTTTTACAGGGACTTTATAAACAGTTGTCCGTTAAACATAGTGCAATAAATTATATACATATATATATATATATATATATATATATATATATATATATATATATATATATATATATATATATATATAATGCTGCAGATACTCTACGAAAGAATACCTATACACACTGTAATACATACGATAAACCAAAGGGAAATTACTAAGAACTCTCTCAGGTGGTTTTGAACTTTATTGAAACTTCGTAAAGATGCAGCCAACTTCCGAATAATCCAAGTAGTTTTCTAGCCATAAATACGCCTAATTTTGAAAGTCGAAAAGTAAGAACTCGAGCAGATTTTAATAAGCACACAACCTGGAACATCAGAACAAATTGGTTAAAGTTTAGCATAAACGTGAATCTTTTTTATGTCTCTCATACAGAGTTAATTAAAAGTCACGTTGAGAGCTATTTAGATTTGTTTATTTTAGGAGTTTATTATAACTTTAATTTTATAAGTTTTTTGGTGTTTTGGTAACGATAGAAAAAACTGCCAATTTGGAATGATTTAATCTTCTCGTTTGCAATGTTTCGCCAAAATTACGTTTACCATTGGAGTTTATAAAAGCGAAAATATATTCGGGAAAATTATTCAATATATATATATATATATATATATATATATATATATATATATATATATATATATATATATATATATATATAAATATATACACGTTCAAAAGTTTGGAATATTTACAAATAGGATATCTACGCCTATGATAATCTAAAAATCGTAATGGATATTTACTTTAGACCATTTTTAAATGAAAATAACAAAAGCGTTGTTTTGTGGATAACACAGATTTTTCATTTTTACCCATTTCGTTTATAATGGTATTTATATATTATTTCAGCTCTTTTTCAATTTTCAATCAATCTGTTTAGACATGGCTAGAAACATGATATCTCATTTTAAGAGATCAAGAATAATTGCTTTGTTATAACAGGGCCTTAATCGAAGTGACAACGCGGAAATTGTAGGTGTTTTCCAAAGTGCAGTATCGAAAATTCATAAAAAAATCGAACAGACAAATAACGTAAAGTATCGCCCCAGAAGTGGTAGAAAACGATGTACAATACCTGCACAAGACCGGCAGATATTAATGATAGCTCGAAGAAATCATTTGGAATCTATAAGTGGTATATCAAAGAAGGTTTTTAGGCTTGAACGGGTAAATGTTTCATGACATAAATGTAGTGGTTCATAACAAGCAGATTGAAAGCAGTAAATTTGCATCGCAGAAGATCTTTACGTGTTCCCAAACTAACCCTTCAACAAAAAAAATGTAAGATTGCAATGGGCTCGAGAAATGGCGGATCAGAGTCCAAACTGGAATAACGTGATGTTCTCCGACGAGACGAGAATTATCTTGGTTTCTGATTCACGAAGAAAATTAGTTTGGGGAGCTCCATGTCGACAAGCCCGACTAGAAACAGCTCAATCACGAATCCCATTTGAAGGTGGGGGAGTGCTGTTTTGCGGTAGTATTATGAGAGGTAGATGGACAGTTCTACTGGTCCTAGAAAGAAGAGTGCGTCTATTCGAGGGGAAAATCATTCATTATATTTATGAAAGTTATTTCTCTTACACTTACTACATATATATATATATATATATATATATATATATATATATATATATATATATATATATATATATATATATATATATCTATATATATATATATCTATATATATATATATATATATATATATATATATATATATATATCTATATATATATATATATATATATATATATATATATATATATATATATATATATAGATATATATATATATATATATATATATATATATATATATATATATATATATATATATATATATATCTATATATATATATATATATATATATATATATATATATATATATATATATATATATATATATATATATAAATCGACTTATGACACTATCCCTCAAGTGTGCTAACAAAAACTAAACATTAATCAATGCACACCTCCCAGTTAACGAAGAAAATAAATCTAATCCTGAAAAAGTAAATACGTTCTGGGACATTCTAGAAAAGACTATCTCTAAAATTCCCTCTCACCATGTAAAAATCCTATTGGGTGATTTCAACGCCCAGCTAGGGAAAGAAAAAAAGTACAGGAAAACAGTCGACAGTTTTCCCGCTCATAAATGGACTAACCATAATGGTAGAAGATTGGTTGAACTATGTTCGCAGTTTAATCTAAAAATAATGTCAATCCATTTTAAGAAGAAAATATCAAAACAAAAGACCTGGAGGTGCCCAAACACGTACATGGGTGAATTTCAAATTGACCATGTTGCCATTTCGTACCCCAATTATAAAGAGGTTTTGAATGTTCAAGTCAGGAAAGGAGCAAATATAGACACGGATCACTACTTGACTAGAATCAAACTTAGCTTAAAAGCTTGAAAATTCATTCAAAAGAGACTGCTAATAGCAACGTTCGGCCCTACGAAAATAAAACCAACCCTAACAGAAGAGCTTGATAAACAACCAGTTATAGAACTGGCAAGAATTGAGATAAAAAAAATTTAAAACAGCCTTAAAGTTGGTCCCTTTACAAAAACGTAGAAAACATCCGTGGTGGGATAAGCATCCGTGGAGCAAGCAGTATTAAGCCGAAGTAAAGCATTCAAAGATTGGAACTGTCAAAAAACAGCAATAAACTATAACATCTTTTTGGAAGTAAAAAAAGAAACATCGAAGCTAATTAGACAAACTAAAAGAAAATAACACCCGAAACTTTTACAAAACATTTAAAACTAAATTAACAGGCTATCAATCGCAAAGTCTTTGCTTCCAAAAGGAAAACGGACAATTAGCTCTAAATAACCAAGACAATTGCAACGAACTTGCGAAATATTTTGAACAAATACTAAACTGTCCTGAGCCCTTAAACAAATTAGCAACACTAAAACCTAAACCAACAAACCCAGATTCATTACCACCGAATGAAGATGAAATAATTAGGCAAATCAAGCGGTTTAAAAATGACAAGGCTTCTGGTGAAGATGGAATCACTGCTGAACTTTTGAAATCCGCTGGTCCAGGTACAATCAAGGAAATAACCAAAATTCTACAAGAAGTTTGGCGAACCGAACGGATTCCGGAAAATTGGAAAGATGCTCTAATCCATCCACTGCATAAGAAAGGAGATAGAACGGATGTAAACAACTATAGAGGGATATCTCTTGTCCCAGTTTGTTACAAGATTCTATCTCAATGTCTACTAGACAGAGCCCAGGAATAGTTACAACCTAACATTGGTGAATATCAAGCAGGTTTTCGACCGGGTAGGTCCTGCCATGAACAGATCCTGAATCTGAAGTTGATTGTAAGACATCAAAAACTGTACAATAAAAATCTCGTCTGTACATTTGTGGATTTTAAAAAAGCATATGATTCTATTGACCGCGAATCTTTATTCCGAATGTTGAAAGAACAAGAACTAGATCTGAAAACGCTGGCAATTATTAAAGCAACGTTAACTAACACAAGGTCAAAAGTTAAATTCATGGGTGAGATCTCAGAGCCTTTCGAAATTAAAACTGGAGTGAGACAAGGGCATGGACGCTCGCCACTCTTATTTAATTGTGTTCTAGAAAAAGTAATACAGGAGGGGCGTGAAAAAAAGTCGGCCCTGAATATTGAGCAGCCCATTAAACTGGGGAGAACCAACATCAAAACTGATTGTCTGGCATTTGCTGATGATCTAGCAATTTTAGCTCAAGATGTATTAACGGCACAGAAACAGATTGAAATCCTAAAAGAAACAGCAGAAAATGTAGGACACCAAATTTCCTTTGAAAAGACACAATATATGACCAGCAACAGACTAAGAACGCCATTTCTAAAAACAAAATATGGTAACATCAGACGAGTCTCTCAATTCAAATATTTGGGTGAAATAATCATGGAAAATGGGTTGAAAAAAGCGGCCAATAAGGGTAGATGTCAGAAAAAAGAGAAAAAAGGAAACGGCATTGAGGCTTACACAAAATATTTACAACAAAAAATGCTTATCTAAAAACACAAAACTGAGACATTACAACACGGTTATTAAGCCAGAATGTCTATATGCTGCAGAAACGCTCATTTTGAATAGAAAGACGGACATCGAGGACATTGAAAAGAAGGAAAGAAAAATCATAAGAAAAATCCTAGGCCCCAAACAAATAAATAGCACAACATACCGACTTCGAGAAAACCAAGAAATCAAACAATACACAAAAGAAGACTTAAGTTTTACGGACACATAAAACGGATGAATCCGAGTAGGTTAACTAGACAAATAGTCGAATTTTATGAAAATAGGAGTAAAGCTAAAGTAGAAATAATTAAATGGATTGCTGCAATTAAAGAGGACCTAAGATCAGCAAATATTACACAAAGTGAAATTCAGGATAGAGGCTGTTTCAGACACAAGGTTAATGTTTGGAAGGTTGGCCAGAGAGAAAAATGTAGGAAGACTGGAACAATTTGGTCTGACGAAAGGAAAAAAGCTCATAGCGAAAGAATGAAATTAGTATGGGCACAAAGGAAGGCTAACAACAAACGCCTCTAATTGTACTTCGCGTGGTCCACCAGGGCCCATACGTGAATAATAATAATAATATATATATATATATATATATATATATATATATATATATATATATATATATATATATATATATATATATATATATATATATATATATATATATAGCAGCTCCAAACACGGTCCCATTTCCCCTGACGCCAAGAGGCAACTACCTACTGCAGTGGGAAAACCTGCCTTACAGCAGAAGGTGCTAAGAATGAGCCTGTTAAATCGGGCTGTCGTTGAACTTTTATCATTGTTACGCTTAATATATGAACAATGAAACCGGAGGCCCGACTGCAAGAACTGTTGATCGAACTTGAGCATATACATTGGGATATTATTGGGCTATGTGAAATACGAAGAAAGGGTGAAGATTTAATCAAACTAGAACAACTTGGTTATGTACTCTACACTCGAGGAACGGAGAATTAGCTAGCTAGTAGTAGAGAGACTAGCCCAATGCATCATTTAGCCGAATAAAGAGTTTAATCTTTTTTTCAACATTCAGCTAGTGTAAAAAATTGTAGAAGAAAACACGGAAATTAACAAAGCTAAACAGAAGCTGGGAAAGAAAAGGAAGCAATTTTTGTTTTAATGCGTGAGTATAGTAGAGTGTGCAGGAAGCGGTCGGAAATGTTAGAGGTTGTCAGAAGATTTTATTCAAAGTTATATGAGGATCAGAATCAGGCAAGAACATCATTGAAAGAACAAATGCCAGATATACTGGTGGAGATGAAAACCGGCAAGACTCCGAGAAATGATAATATAAATGTTGAAATTTTAAAAGCGTGTGGTCGAACTTTACATAAAACATTAGCAAAATTATACTCAAAAAGCCTCAAAGAACAAAAAGTACCCAACTCATGAAAAATGCAGAAGTGATTGTTTTTCACATAAAAAAGTAGCACATGAAGATTTAAAGAACTACCGTCCAATAAGCATCCTATCAGTGATGTGCAGACTTTTCAATGACACACAACAGACAGAGTAAGCAGGACTCAGAAGTGGACTCAGTATAATGGATCTCATCCAGGTTCTACAGCAGGCCCTAGAAAAACATAACGAATACACTATGCCACTGTGCTTGGCTTTTATCGGTTATGAAAAATCATTTGATTCAATCCCAAAGCAGGCCATAATGGATGTATTGCTTAACCAAGCTGTAGACAAAACATATGTAAACCTACTAGGATCGATATATGATGAAGCTACAGCGACAGCCCACCTTGATGATCTTAAGGTTGCAAGTAATGTATAAAGGGGTGTACGGCAGGGTGACGCAATATCGCCTCTTCTTTTCTCAGCCTGCCTTGAAGAAATGTTCTGTAATCTCATTTGGAAGTAGGATGGAATAAATATAATGATAAAAGGCAGAACAGCTGCAAAAGCTGCCAACGGCTGGAGAACCATTTAGAGAACCAAAATAAACCAGAAGATGAGTCAGGTCATGTTCAATAAATTTGCAGAGGGCAAAAGAATTTCTATTTTAGGAATGGATTTGGAAAATTTGGATTTGAATTTTGGATTGGCAGGCTCAACATAGTGTTTAAGAATAAACTACCACTTTGCAAGAAAAGAAAAAGAAAAGTTTTTGATCAGTGAACACTCAGTGATCACTGAACACTCACTTCGCAGTCACTTCGAAAACTTCGGATAGCACGGAGGGGAATAGAAAGATGCATGGTTGGCATTACTAGACTGGATAGAATACCCTGCACATGAATCAGAGAATAAACGAAAGTGAGTGACATCATTGGAAGAATAAAGGAATTAAAATGGAAGTGGGCAGGCCATATAGCGAAATAATGGCACGAAAGATGCACCAAGGTGATCTTGGACTGAATACCACTTGATCGCAAACGTTTACGGAGAAAACCGAAAACAAGATGGACTGATGACATTACTAAGTATATTGGATCCGAATGGAAGAGAAAAGCTCAGAACTGCGAGAGTTGTAAGCGTGCTGAAGTGGCTTTGATACGGGCTGAAGATGATGATGATAATGATGACGTCTTATGTATTATGTATCTACGAAAAATTATTGTATGGTATAAAATAAATAAAAATAATTTCTTTTAAATTAAGTGAATTGAGGGACCTAATTTAGTAACGAAACGCACAAATTTATGGATCCTAATATAATACACTTTGCGATCTAAATTTCTCCATTCGAAACTAGGAGCAGTAAGAAGTTCCCCATTTTGGAACTTCACGAGTGGAATCCATCCGTACTCGAACTAAAACTATCGCGAGACGCCCTCTGCCGAACAAGAGCCGAAACTGAAATCGTTACCTTTTAAATTGGATAGTTTAATAATGAAGCAAAACTTTATATGCTCGCGAAAATTTGATAATATAACTAGGAGTAATTCCATTTCCATATTTGGCTCTCGAAGTCTCATCTGGGGGCCTTATGAATATTCAAACTATTTAACTAGTTAATTACGTATTTCTCCGGAACAATCTTCCACCTGGATTCGGATCGGGCTGAAAAATGCGAACTTCGAAAGGTACTTTACATTTCTGGGAGTTGAAGTAGTTGTTAGTGTACGAGTCGTTTATCCGGGAGAATCGGCAAAACTTTCTGGGTTTCATACTGTTGCTTAGTTTATTAACATTTTTAAAACCACCATGGCTTAACATCATTATTTTCGTCCAGAACTTTAACAGTGAGAAAATGTTACCTTCTCTTTTACATCTTTATCAATTTAAAGCTATATGTTTCTCAAATAATTATCGTCGGATTAGAGCGTAAACCTGCTCACTGCCTAAAGTCCATTTTTGGTCCTTTATTACTTTTTTATACCGATCGAAAGAGAAAGAGATAGCACAGTGACTAGGCAAAATAGCTAATTGCAATTGCAGGGGCAATGCATTGGGCAGGTGTGTAATGTATTAACAGAACCAATGGCAGGAGGTCAAAAAAATTATGTTTTATACTGATGGATGCACTTGTTAGAACCGAAACTGGGTGATGTCTAATGCCTTGCCTTCACAACCATGAACCACAACATAATAATTAAACTTGAAGTAATAATTAAACAACTTCTTGAAGTTGGGCACACTCAAATGGAAGAAGACTGTATGCGATCCAATATTGAGCGGTCTGTATGTGGTGCTAGAAAAAAAGCAAAACCTTTCGACGTATCATATTTGAATTATCTGTATTTCAATAAATACAGTGAAGTTCAGTTCTTTAAATGCATTTGTCCTGGTCGCAGAAAAAGTGATGTGAAAGTAACTGATATTCGGGCTCTATGGTATACTCCAAGTGGTGATATATTTTTCAAATTGCGATTCCCTGATGAGTGGAAATTAATACCACAATGAAAACTATCGCAGGTCACACTGTTGCCTTTTGCTTGCTATAACAATTGCACTAAAATAAAAGAAACATGACTGCAAGGAAGCTTGATGACTTGCAATATTTGCCTAAAGATTACCGTCAATATTACAACAATTTACCACATGACTGAAAGTAAGACTGATGTTACAAAATGTTACTATTTTTTTTTTAACTTACTTAATGAATAGGGAGAAAGTCTAATTTTTATATGATAGCTTTATTTTTGATATGTTACTGATTCTTTATGGATAAAGTCTAATTTTTATATAACTTTTCGGATATATTTTATATAAAACAGGAGATAAAAGTTTAAAGTAGTCGATTTATAAATTTTGTTATTGAACATTGAGTCAAGAAACTGAAGATTTCAAGAACAATTTGGTTTGGATTAGTAGTTTAATTAGTTTTTTACAAGTTTATTAACAAAATAAACATTTATTATTTATTTTGTATATATTTCTATTTTCATGAGATCAAAGATTTATCCTAACATCGTCATAGCATAAAACTTCATACCTTCATACACTCAGAAATATCCAGCCAACTTCTTCTAAATATATTAAAATCGCTCCAGGAAATCTGCTAAATCACAAAAATGCTGATAAACAATTAATTATTGATATCTGCTTCTTTTTTCAGATTTGACTATAGAAAATAAAACAAATAAACGAACTATACATTTTACATTTTGTTATTAATCAATGCGAATCAATTTTATGAAAATGTTTGTTTGTCTTGTAAAGTTTCCTAATATTGAGTTAGCAGGTTTACACTCTAAGCCGACGTTATGTTTTCTTCGACATAGTCACTTTTAACATTGTACTGTTATTAAATCGAACAAGTAATCATTCTAAGTATTCAGAAAGAAAAGGAGTTCAAAATTAGATGAGGCTAAATCAGAAAAATATGGTTCATGATCAACCACTCAAAATCATATACCATTGAAATTTGGCATAATGTAGGACATGTGAATGGAAGTAAGATTACTGGGAAAAACAAGATATATTTGGTCGATTCTAAACAATTGTGGTTAGAAACTTGTTTAATGGAGATCAATAACGATGATATTTTTTGTGTTGGTCTAGAAATGTACCTTTAGACTTCCTCCATTCCGTAAATCCTTAACATCTAACGTGTGGGGTAAATATTACTCTATAATTTGAGGGTTTTAAAAGCAACACGAATTTTTTCAATAATATATTTGTTTTCTCTTTAAATGGTCTTTAGTGTTTGGGGTATATTTATGTAAAATCTGTTTTCTTTCATTTCAATTGAAACTAATCCGAAGACGTTAAATCTATTTTGAATGAAAATAGCAAATTTGATGGCTCAAATTATAACTTGGACCTCTGGATGCTCTCAACCATTGCGAATTCTTGAAATTGCTTGAATAAACGATAAATTGGCGCTTTGGGAGCCATCTAAACTCACATTGAGTTGAAATAATTGAATTATTTTCTTGATTTTAGCGTATGGTTATCCATAATAAAACTTACCCTACACTGTACAATGGCTAAATCCAAAATGTCACTATATTAGTGACAAAAACAAAATTGTAGCATGATACTTGCCCAACCCTTTCCATTTAAAAACAGCAATTCAGTATTTAACGTAAATGGAACGACATGTGGCATAGTTCAATTAAAACCATATGTCGACTATATCAATTCCATTCAAAATCATTTCTCAAAATTTGGCATAAACTGCATGGAAAAATGCGCAATAGTACTCCACGTCGTCGAATCGATATTTCTGGAGAGTTCTCAACACATTGTTCCAAGGGCACAATATTTCCAACTCTTTGCGCTCTTCTTGGACATCTGGCTGCTCCCAATCATCCCGTCAAGAATAGGGATTAGCAGCTAATAGGAAAAGTCATCAAAACTACGAAGATATATTTAGAACGGACGAAACGACTATGGACTATTTTTAGACTAATTATGTCGGTGAAAAGATTTTCAATTTTGTTTTGACGAAAAAATCACTAGACAGCAACGTCAAAACGTCGATAAATTGACTGCGTTTAGAGAAATATTTCAGAAATTTGTGGTAAATCTCCCGAAACACTACTATTCATCACTTTACACTACAGTAGACGAAATTTTAGCTAGTTTTCGAGGAAACTGCCCATTATATCGGCTTGAAATTTATAGAGCATTACTAGAAAGGAAGCTACATTGCAGATCGCATCGCCATTTGCCGAAAAAAAAGTTTCCACTCTATCATCTTGTTTTCAGTTTGATTTGATATCAATATGGGGATTTACACTGCATCTCGCCAAACATCTTGAAATATTCCAGGGAAGCATACTAGAGCCAATAGTATTCATTCCCTATGTAAATGGCATAGTTAATGTACATGATAACATAAACTGGAATAAAACAGCAATGTATGCTGATAATACAAATATGTTGGTGAGAAGTGTAGATCTGCAGCTACTAATGGATAGAACTGCTGATCAATTAAACATTAGAGACAAATGGTTTTCAAAAAACAAATTAATACTGAATAAAGAGAAAACAAATGTAATACAATTCAGGACAAAACAATCTAGAATTAAAGAATTTCATAATTGGGATTGAGATGATATAATGACAATTGAATGACAATGAAGTTGAATAATACTACTTTAAAAGCGCAACTAATGTAACATTTTTTGAAGTAATCCATGCAATATGTCCCAGTCCACGTAGAATATTTACAAAAAAGTTGCGCAAAACTGTTGACAGTCTTCTTGGACTGAGGAAATACTTGGAAATTGCTACCCCTAAAAATGTATTTTGCTTGCTGGACGCATTGGACGCTGTGCAGGGAAATCTAACATTAGATCACAGTTCAAATACTACACTCACTATCACAGTTCAAATAGTCAAATAAACAAATTAAAATTACTCTTGTCCTCTTGACATTTACACCGATACTGACACTGACACTGACTATTGTTTATCCGTTATACCGGGTTACTTCACTATATATATGTATATATATATATATATATATATATATATATATATATATATATATATATATATATATATATATATATATACAAATATATATATATATATATATATATATATATATATATATATATATATATATATATATATATATATATATATATATATATATATATATATATATATATATATATATATATATATATATATATATATATATATATATATATATATATATATATATATATATATATATATATATATATATATATATATATATATATATATATATATATATATATAGGGTGTATATAAGTCGGGGTATTTATTTTAATAGAATAACTCGTAAAAATAAATAATTGCAAAATAGCTGCAAAATAATAAATAAGTTATTAACAGTTACAACTATTGAAAACAGATCTGACTTTTGATATTCTCGACCACTGCGTTGTAAACACGTAAAATATTTGTTTACTGCTGATAGTGGATATAACTAGTTTTTTGTATTCTTGTACGATATTTCTATTGAAAGCGATGTTCGATTTGACCAGTGGTAATAATTCCTTAATAGTGCGTGTTTAATTTTTAAACGTTTTAAACGTTTAAACGTTTATGAAAACAATGATCTAGTGGACATCATGCAGCCGTAGCATGTCGTTTGTATGCGGAAAGGTTTCCTTTAAGAAATCATTCGGCTCCGCGGATATTTGTAAATTTAGATACAAGCCTTCGCGACACAGGGTATTTAAAAGCACACCGAGGAGGTCACGCCGGAGGACCTCCTCCACGCGAAATAGTAGAGATTGAGGAAAAAACAAACAAAAACAAGAAGCATCAACAATCCAATTTTGAGAAGCACATTTTTTATAGCGACTTAATTTTATCCTAATTATTTCTTAATCTGATCTTAACAACTAAATTAAAACGTTATTTTTATACACATTCAAATATAATAGCTTTCAAATGACTCAATGATCCTATCAAACCACACAATTTTGTTTTTGTTTAATTTCCAAGGCCTACTATTGCTATATTAGCTTCTTTTAGTTCCTACCGACTGCAGATTATTTTAGTTGTTTTTGCTAATTGTTCTAAAGTGGCTACTGCAATGAAGAAATGTTACATAACATTTTTTATTTAGAATATTAAAATTTGTTAAATTATGTAAAAAAAATAGAGTGTTGCCATTTAAAAAAATATTGTTTTGGTAGTTACTGAAGAAATCTGACAACATCGGAAAGCATTGTTTAGTCAAGTTATTTCCTACAACCTTGCATTTGGAACTACTAGTCTATCACTTTAAATAAAAAAAGTTCCTATAAACATATTCCAAAAATTACTTCTTAAATGGGCTAGAGTCTCTTAAAGGGGAAACCCTGAAGATGGTTTCTCTGAAACGGTTTATGCTATTCGGTATACTTTAATATTTAATTGAATATTTTAGTCAGGGGCGTCTCCTTGGTAAACGCTGCCATAACTTTTTTGTTTGTAATATTTTTTAATATCTTAAATCAAATTTTTGAATCGCAAAGCCATCGCGTTTTCCAGAAAACCGACTTTTTCTAAATCTATGCACGATTACATGGATATCGAAATGCGTCTTAATAATTAAGTTGACATCCCTGTACGAAAATATTCATTTAGTTGCCAACAATAACAAGACTAATTACTATTAAAGATATAGCACTTATTCACAAGAGATATTCAAAATTACTTCCATTCATCTCAATGCACCCTCTAATTATTTTCTTCATAGAAGATCTTACCCTGTCAAAAATACCAGGCTTATTTTTGATATAATCACAAGCTATAAATTAGACATTGCTGCAAGTCTTCTACAGTGCCAATCGAGATAGCATAGACCAATGCCTTCAAGTATCCCCACAGAAAACAATCGAGAGGATTTAAATCTGGGGAACGTGGTGGCCAATGCACTGCTCCATCACGTCCTATGCATATTTCTGGATATAACCAACCGAGAAACCGAGAAATGAGGCGGAGCCCGGTCGTGCATAAAAAACATGAACATCGGTCAAGGAAATGATTTTCCCAGAACTTCAAATACTGTTGTCCATATATACGGTAGGGAAGCACAAACGGTCCAATCAAAAAATGTCCTAGTATCCCTGCCCCAGATATTGATAGAAAACTGATCATGATGCCCCGATTCGAAAAATGCATGTGCATTTTCTTTCGCTCACACTTGAGTATTGTGAAAATTAAAAATTCCATTGCATGTGAACATAGCTTCGTCTATAAAGATGTTCTGTACCAAATTTTTATTTAATCGCAATTCCTCCTTTAAGTTCTGAATTTTTTCACGCATAATCCTTTTACCTTTTCGGTGTATTTTCGCATAATCTTCTATGCAGGTCTGTAAATGTTTCTGTATAAGGAAGTACTCTTCCGGAAAAAGCATCTGCATTCAATCTTCTAGCTTCACAGGCATTCTTCCCATTTGCCTTCCCGTACATAAAATGCATATTCGCCATTCCTTCGAAGGAAGAAATGGGCCATTTTGAGGTTTAAATATTAAAAATCTAGACTTTATTGAGTAAATGGTCCAGTTTTATGAAACATCAAAGACATATATTAACAGTGACAGCGGCCTACTTAATTATTAAGATGCAATTCTGTATCCATGTAATCTTGCATCGATTTAGAAAAAGGTCAGTTTTCTGGAAAAAGGTCTATTCTAACGAGATGAAATAAGAGAAACTTTTTTACCTAAAAAGTATTAATACAAGAAAAGTTTCTCTATTCCAATTTATTGAAGTATACCGAATTTCACAACTTTAGCATAAACCGTTTCGAAAATATCTATCTCACATCGCAATCAATTCAAAAACTTCGGGTAGCACAGAGGGGAATGGAAAGATGTATGCGTGACATTACAAAACAGAAACCCCTGCGCTGATATCAGAAAATAAACGAAAGTGTGTTGGATTGGAAGAGTAAAGCAATTAAAATGGAGATGGGCAGGCCATATTGCGATGGACAATGATGGACCAAGGTAATCCTGGAGTGGATACCGCTTGGTCGCAAATTCAGCGAAGAAGACCGAACACACGATGAACTGATGACATCGTTAAGTAAATTGGACCCGAGTGGCAGAGGAAAGTCACATATTATTTATGACACAGCAAATTGTGAGTGTTTATTTTATAATTTGATTCGCTAAAAATTAACCTGAACTCCATCGCCCTTCTGCCGAAGGTTTATTATGAACTATATTTAAGTAATATAAATTCAAGTAAAAAAGTTTGCCTATACATATATGTATATATATATATATATATATATATATATATATATATATATATATATATATATATATATATATATATATATATATATATATATATATATATATATATATATATGTATATATATATACATATATATATATATATATATATATATATATATATATATATATATATATATATATATATATATATATACATATATATATATACATATATACATATATATATATATATATATATATATATATATATATATATATATATATATATATATATATATATATATATATATATAATATATATGTAACCTGATATAGGCTAACTTATAAAGTTATATAAGTTATATTACTTAAATATAGTTCATAAACCTTCGGCAGAAGGGCGATGGAGCTCAGGTTAATTTTTAGCGAATCAAATTAAAAAAATAAACACTCACAATTTGCTGTGTCATAAATAATATGTGTACTAGTGTAAGCAATACGTTTTTATGCAGCAATATTTTACTATCATACATATACCATGCTGTAATAACCAAATATAAAGGGTGATTTTTTAGTGTGTTCGAACTTACGATGTGGATCGGTGTCAAATCATAATGGCAATCAACATGGCACATCAAATGTCTGATAAATCATCATGGGACATTTAACATCCGAAAAACGCTTGCAAATTTCCGAAATTTATTATCATAATCAGTGTTCTGTGCGACAAACTTATAGAATCTTTATGCTGCATATAATCGTCCAACCGAGCGATATATTCGTCGAATTATGGGTAAATTCCGAACGCATTTCACGCTGCTTGATATTAAAATAAAAACAAGACAAAAAACAGCGCGTTCCAGAGAACGAAAATATCGTAGCTGTTACTGTCGGTATTAATGAAGAATGAAGGGGGATCGTTACAGAGCGATGATTAAGTCCGAATTTAAATCGTATTTCATTTAATTTTATTCGTCCGAAATTGTAGCAACATTGAATGTTATTTCACATAAAATAAATAGTGTCAAAGCATATAATTTGGTTGTTGTTTTGACGTACTAAAAAAATCATCCTATATAAAAATATTCAATAACAAAATATTAATGTTATATCTCTTTTTCAAGACAGTTTGTATAATTTTGCATTAAAGAATAATCTGTATATAATATATATCTTATTTAGTGTCCTAAAAAAGTTGTAATTTCCTTTGTTATATTGTACATCATGATCACAAAACTTTAAACAATTTAACTCAAAAAAAAAACGAAAAATCTCTTCTACATCCCAAATTACATTTCAAACTCGTAATATACTCGGTTTCCTGCTAATATATCTGCCGTTTAATTAAACCTGCAGCTGCTTCTGGAACATATTCTTCGCGAAATAATATTATCTAGCCCCCAGATATTACGATCGCAGACGCCACTTTGGTATCTGACTTCCTCCTTCGTTCCTTTCCGCCGCATCTCTGAATATTAAAGTCGACTTTTTCTGAAGCGGTATTATTTTATTATTATTGCAAAGACAGGAGAGTAAATGGGGGGATGGTGGGCTATTTGAGAGAGAAAAAAAGCTGTGATGGTCGTACCGGGAGACCAAATTAACCTAATTTTCCATCGAGGTTACGATTATTGGAAGTGGGGTAAAGTAGAGAACTACATTACCAACACGAGTTTTCTCGAGCTTCTTTCGCCGTTATTTCCTGTTTCGTTTTACCGGCTCTTCATTTTAACGGTTTAATTTTCCCACAATGCTTGTAATCTTTCAATATTCCTTATTTCATTTTTCTAAAGCGCTGAATTTCTGTTATAAAATGTTCGAATTTATGTTAAACCCAATAAGTACATGGAATTATCTAAGTTACAGGATTCAACTGATATTTTAAAATTATTTTCAAGTTTATGTTATAAATTGTTATTATTGTTATTACTATTGTATCATAATTTTTTTTAATAGCCAAGGGTTTAATATTTAAAAGGAATTTGCTCTAAAATACAGAGTAGTTCATTTAAAGTGCAAATATTCTAAAACAAAGAAGAAACAGTAAAAAGTAAACTAACACTAATAAATAACCGAATATAGCAAACTTTGTGTGACTCTAGTTTCGTAAAACAATGTTACATTATCAAACACTACACTACTAATATTTTAAATAGTGGGAAAGTTCGGAAATCTGTCTGATCGTTTAATAACTGTGTAGACGGGTCTTCATTATATTTATAAATTTCAATCGCTTCAAAAATGTTTATTTATTTTCTTATTTATAATTTCTTATTTATTTCGATTTATAATCTCGGGAAATAAACGACCGGTATCTATAAAATGGTTCGCCAAATTAGAATTTTGTTTCTTTAATAAGTATGGAGATTTGTGTTCTTTGAATCTGGTCTGAAAATTTCGACCCGTTTATTCCACATAACAGATACTGCACTTGTTTCATCTTGACATATAAACTGCAGATTTTTTATTTTGTGTTGTTTTATCTTTGGTATTAAAAAATAATTTACTTGTAGAGTGGGGGGTTTTAAGCACGATTTGTAAATTATGTTTCCTCAAAGAGCGAGCCATTTTGTTTTAAAATTGGACCGAAATATGTCAATTTTTTATAATTTGTTTGTGTTACTTTTGGGTATACTTGATAAATTAATAATTATTTACGTTTTTTATTTATTAAGTAACTAATTCCTTTTTCATTGGATTTATTTTTTGCTTTAGCCGTTTAAAAAAAATATTTTCCAAGTTTGACATAAACAGTTATCTTCGTTTGTTCCAAGTTTAAATCAACAATAATTTTTGTCAAACGAAGATAAATGTAAAATAATCCGCATAAATCTTACGCCTCCATAACTGTACCGTTAAATTAAAATTCATAAAAAAACTTTCCAATAAGACCGATAGTTCCGTACACAAATAAGAATTGCCTTCAAGTAATAGATAATTTACTCATAAAAAATAACATCAATGCAATTATTAAGCACGGTATTTTAAAACCCTTTATTGTCAACAGTTTATGTCAAACTTGGAAATTTTTTTTAAAAAACGAATAAAGAAAAAAATATATTGTTTTGGTTTAGATATGTAGACGACATTTTAGTTTATTATACTGGCAACGACAGATAAATAGAAGAAACCATCTGAAAATATAATTTACACAAAATAAAAAGAACAAAATTAAACCATTCATTTTCGGAACCTTTCAATATCCAAATAAAATAATAAACTACAATTTACTATCTATAGAAAACCCACATACTCAGATATAACAATTACAAAACAATTAATCCACTGCATTACACATAAATATGCAACATAAAAGTCTATGATACAGTGAACTTTCACTATTCCATTATTCGAAAATAATCGAAAAATCGAACTGCAAAAAATAAAACTAACAGCGCTAAATAACGACTTCAATGAAAAAGAAATAAGTTACTTAATAAATAAAAAACGGAAACAATTATTAATTCATCAAACATACCCAAAAGTATACAAAACATAATTTACAAATAGTATTTAAAAGCCCCCAGGCAACCAGTACATTACTTTTTAGTGCCAAAGATAGAACATCGCAAAAAAATCTGGATTTTATATGTTAAGTTGTAACGAGTGCAGTAGCTGCTTTGTGGGACAAATAGGCCGAAAATTTCAGACCAGATTAAAAGAATGCAAATATGCGTACCTATTAGGCTGGGTCCATACCTATGAAATTTTACGTGTATGCTAAATTTACTGGAATAATTTGTTTGAATTATCTGGTGAACAACACCAATTCGTGTACGTGCTGTGCGGCGACAGTCACATTGCCGCCGAAATTGCCGCGCACGACCATCACATACAACACATACAGCCCGCACAACGCAAATTTTTATTGGAGTGGACCCAGTTTTAAACTGATTAATTGGGAAAAGGCAAAATTAATGGTCGTCAAAAGAGGACAATTCGCAGTTCAATATAAAAAGAATTAGTCAGTTCACGTAGGTACATCCCAGGTGGGCTCAATAGTGGATGAAACTGGTAACTGTAGAACAGAAATAAAAAGGCGTATTGTAGTGGGACGCGCTGCTATGGAGAAATTGTGAAAAATATGGTGTGATCGTAGTATAACTCTCTACAATCACTTGTGTTGTCGATCTTTCTTTACAGCTGTGAAACTTGGACAATAAAGGTTAATGACAGAAAACGTATCAATTCTTGAAAGAAATTATAACAAACTGCAAAAGGTAATTGTCCAGGGCAAAGTTAATGGCAGACTCGCGACATCATCAGACTGTCGTTGGGTATATCTGTGCGGATAGCAGAAGATCGCGGTGAATGGCGGAAATTAACATTCAGATGCACAAAGCCTGTAGAGCACAATGCTCAGTCATGAGTTCACCGACTGGAGAGAGCGATATTTGAAAATAGCAAAAATTTTTTACATGCTTGTAACATGTCTTTCAAATCGAGCGGTTTTTTTAAACTCTTGAATAAAACACAGATGCCGTTGTGAATTTGCCTAGGTCTAGGCTCCTTTCAGAAGTGTACTGTAAGACGGGTGTAATGTATGCCGCCACTGGGTTGTGGCTCCTCGTGAGGGAGGGCGTTGGGGCGCCGCCCCTCCAGCATTTATCACAGTAAACAATGTTTCAGACCAAAACACCATAATTTATTTCCGTTCAGTTTCTGTCATTTAACTTATTTTCCTGGTACACCTCCTGTATAGGGTTTCAATAGCACTAAAAGTAAAAAGGGGGAAGGGGAAAGCAAAGAAAAATCTTCAGCAGCACTATTTTCTTCTACGCCCTCCCACTATAAAAACCCACGAGCCGCCACTGAAGACACCTATAAAAATGGAGTCGTACAATATACAACAATACGTTAAAATTGTTGAATTCTTTTATGAAAATGGGCGTTCAATGAAAAATGTTTTTAGAAAATTCCGTGATATTTACAATTTGCACCATCGTCCATCTGAAAGCAATATCAATCCAATTGTTCAAAAATTTCAAAGAAATGGTTTTGTAGAAGATGAAAGAAGTGCAATATGTAGTCATATTGGTCGTTCATAAGATCTTATTGATTTGGAACGTGAAAGTGTTGCTGTAAACCTAAACATTTTCATTAGTGGACGTTCACATCAATTTGAATTCAGTTATCAGAATTCAAATCCACAACATGACGTATTTTACGAAATGATTTAGCTCTGAAGGCATATGATTTTTCTTCCAAAATTTCTTCTTTAAAACTTTATTGTAGTTACAAGAAAAAAAAACGACCCTAACCCAGAAAATACAAATGATATAAATGTTTGTAGTAGTACGCGTATATTTGTAGTGACTGTTATACTCTTGTTATAACTGCAAATAAAAGAAACAACTGATCAAAAAATTATTATGATTAAAAAGGTTAAAGCATAAGAAATTAAATATATATATATATATATATATATATATATATATATATATATATATATATATATATATATATATATATATATATACACACATATGTATGTCAGTAAATAGGTCTTATAAGGCTTCCTAAAGCAAGGAACACTAAAGCGTAATCTATACATATTTTATGAGGCAAGTGTTTCCATGCATAATCGTGGACTACATAGAAAAAAACTTCGAACCCATTTCAAATGCGGCTGATTTAGAAGCTGTATATGAAGGAAATAAAATAAAAGAAGCGGTAAGATCGCTTGTGCTTCCAGAATCTTCTATAAGAGTTAAATTAAAAAAATGAGAGAACTATGATCCTCGACTGGGACAGAAGGTAACGGTTTCAAAGGACGATGAAAAGGAGTTAGCTGACCGTGTTGTTATTTCGGCTAAAACATTTTTTGAAATTACACAATAACTGGTACGCAAAGGAATTTGCTGTTGCAAAGAACATTAATTTTTCAGCAGAGAAAAACACGGCAGGTAAATGCTTGGTGTATGCGTTCATAAAAATAAATCCTGGGATCTCTTTGAGAGCTCCGGAGCCAACGGGCATAAACAGAGTGTTTGGCTTTAATAAAACTAAAATTATTTTGTTTTTTTCGTCATTTATTAACGAAGATCGATGTAAAAAATGGCTTCGTCATTTTGCCAAACATATTAATGCAACTACTCACAACCTCACCCGCCTAATTCTTGATAATCATGCCAGTCACTTGTCAATCAAAGCTTATCAATATTTTCGCGAAAATGGGATCCACATGCTATCATTATAGCATATTTCTCTTAGGATGCAGCCACTGGGAGTCACTTTTTATGGTCCACTAAAGGCAGCTTATCGCAGAGAGGGTGATTTTTAGATGAAATGCCATCTATATAAAAAAAAATCACTCATGATATTTTGGCTTCAATTTTCAATAAAGCATATTTGAGAGTAGCTTCCATGGATATATCAGTAAAAGAATTCGATATAACTGGCATTTAACTCATAAACACCAACATATTCGGTGACGATGACTCTATTTCCTATTATTGGAGACTTATCATCTCGAAATCAAACTTCAATGAATAATGATACAGCAAACGCAGCATTTATTTTCACAGATGTTATGAATGAAACCGAACCTATTGCTAGATCTTCTTACAATAATTTGTAGATATTATAAGTCAGAAAAATTAGATGAACAGAGAGTGACTTAAGAAAATGGGCGCAGCTTGTTAGCGACTAAAGAAGCACGTGAAGCAAGTCAAGAGGAACTTCTAAATAACAATGACTTCTACGAGGATACCGAAGGACTATTATATGGCGCAGGAATTGCTGACTAATCAGTAAGTTACTGCAATTATTAAATTTTTATGTGCCTAAATTTAAAAACGCATTTTTCTCAAAATTATATTTTTCCAATTGGCAAAATTTGATTCAAAATTCAAGTTTTTTTTAATAAAATATTTCAACCCTTGATTATTTTTCATTTCTTTTATGTTCATCTACAAAATATAACATTAATAAACAGTCAGACTTTTATTTTTTCATTTCAGACCAATACAACAATGAGCTACAAGTCACGCCAATCAACAACTCTCGCTCCGACCTTCCCTGAAGACTGGACTATAAATCGGCCATTTTGAAATTAAAAAGAAAATGTAATAGTTAAAAATACAAATAAACCATATGCCAAGTTTGTAAAATACTGAACGAGTTATTCTTAAAAAAATTATCAAAATCAAGTAAAAGTCACGCTTCGATAAGTTTCTCTCCCCTTAAAGGTATTATCCAACCCTCTCCTACACTATGCTTCAATTATCAATACAAAGTTTTTGAAATCAATCCAAATTTTATGTTTTATTTAAGAATTAAAAAGGGGCTCAATTTGAAAGACCATTTATTATAGTTACTAAAAATTGTTTCCATAAATTGTTTATTTTCATATATCACGGAACTGGTACTTTTAGAAAACATCATGCCATGTTATATACCATTACGAAATATTAGTTAATTCATTTCAGTTTAATAGTTGTGGTCATTGAATATATCTTTTTTTGTTTCAAGCCTACCTAGAATACTTTAATAATTATAGCTTTAAAATATCTCACCTGCGGGCATTATACGAAACAAACACGGTACTGACTGTTTTCCTACATCGTTTTCAGCATAGCACGCCAGAGCTTTGATTTCTTCACTGGCTGTAGGTAAGTATAAGACCGAAACGTTGCCTTTATTTTGAAGTTGACCTCCCTGGACTGGAAGGACCTCTCTGGTGGTGTTGTACGTCCAAAAGAACCTGTTTACTGGTGGTACAGAATCTACCACGCACTGAGCCACGAGTGTCTCGTACGGTACTATTCCCAATTGAACATTCTCATGGCCTTTCTTGCAATGAGGTGGATCTGCAATTGGAATGAGACAAATTCCAAATTAACATCATTTTTTTGATATTTTCAATCAAGTACAAACATTATACTAGGCTATATATTGAATCAATTTTTTATTGGAATATTTGGCGTGAAACACTAAACTCGAAAATGTTTAACACTAAACACCAAAATACTTTTTTAATTTTCGACGCGCATTTCGCTAACCAGGGGAGTTCAGGAGATGATCAAATCTAATCAATTCAGATTATTATGAAAAGTTGCGTAGTGGGCTAGTGAAGAAAAAATAGTGTTAAAAAAGTTAAAATTATTGAAGTTATACTTTTTATGGCGCGTTTGGGAAAACAGATCATAGCGTATTTTTTACGGGGGATGAAGTTGCGCGCTCCGATGTAGCACGTAATTTATTATATTCTTTTTACATTTTTAAAAACCTTCGCCATTTGTCAAGACTTGTTTTTTTATTAATTACGCCGAAGAAGTATAACTCCTTACGTGCGTACATAACTAAGCACAAGCTTTTTTATATATTCACTATGCTTTACTTTTTTACGCTTAATTTTTATGCATCAAAAATACCCACGATTTTAAGCCAAAAATTCAAAATGTAAAATTCCAGAAAAGTATATTTTCATTTCATTAGATGTAATATTATACTATACACTAATGTTCAAATAGAACTAGGTAAAAAAATTATAAAAAGCAAAGGGAACGATATAATAAAATTTCCAGATATTCCGATTAAAGAATTCATAAATGCAGTAGAGATAAAGTTAAAATCAACTTATTTATGTACAATGTCAAGTACTACTAACAAATAGAAGGCTGTATAATGGGAGCGCCTACATCAAGTGTCATAACACAACTAGTGTTAGTAGTACAATACGCAGAAGAAAAGATAATAAAAAAAAAATTAAAATCGAAATTCTCATTTTTCTTCAGATATATAAATAACTGCGTCCCAAGAGGTGAACAAGAATACATCCTTCCTTTCGGCATTCAATAGCCTAAACAACAAAATTTAATACACAAAAGAAACGGCAAAAATCCTCAATATAAAACACAACAAAAATAACGAAATAAAAACTGAATGGTATACAAAAGATATATGGTCATCCACATATCCACACTATAACTCAGAACACCCAATGTCCAAAAAAGAAACAGTTATAACAGGATTAGAAGACCGAGCCATAGTACTATTGGACGCAGAATATAGACAAACAGCCATAGTCAAAGCTATAAATGCACTCCTAATAAGTAAGTACCCAGCAAAATTAATCAATATTTTTTTTTATAAAACGAATCGACAAATATTACAATAAAAATAATACACATACAAAAAGAAACAAAGCACCGAAAAAACATATGTAGTTATACTATATATCCCTGGGCTATCTGAAAAAATTAAAAAATTTAGAAAACAAAAAATATAACAGTATGCTACAAAAGCTATAATCTACTAGGAAAACATTTTTCTAAATTGAAAACAAAACTGCCACTAGAGAAAAAAACGCATGTTGTCTACATAATACCATACCAACTGTACCGGCGTAAAACAAAAACAAACAAGTCAAAACCAAAAAACCCGGCTAAATAGCCATAACTGCGATAAAAAAAACAACACCGCTCTGACGGCGCACGTAACGGGGCAAAATCACAAATTTGATTTCGACAAAATAACAAATAACAATATCATATATATATAAAGGGTATTCCATTAAGAGGTTTCGAATGTTGGTAACGAATAAAAGAAACGTTTCATAACATACCTGAAAGTTATTTATGGCAGTGCGAAGCTGGATAGTGTACAATTATACGTGGAATACAACATCTGTCAAATGACCGCCACGACTTCTCTGGCAGCTCACAATTATTTTGTTGAAATAAATGTTTTTTGTTGAATAAACAAAATTGTCGCATCTGGGGCAATGAAAATCCTAGAGAAATCCACGAACACAAATGTGTTCAGCAGTAATCGAGAATTTCAACAAAAGCATTATGAGCTGCCAGAGAAGTCGTGGCGGTCATTTGACAGATGTTGTATTCCACGTATAATTGTACACTATCCAGCTTCGCACTGCCATAAATAACTTTCAGGTATGTTATGAAACGTTTCTTTTATTCGTTACCAACATTCGAAACCTCCTAATGGAATACCCTTTATATAGATATATATATACATATATATATATATATATATATATATATATATATATATATATATATATATATATATATATATATATATATATATATATATATATATATAACAGGTGTCCCATTAAGGATGGATCGCGGCCGTATCTTGACTAAATCGATATCTCTGTCAAGAAATATTTCGATTTTTCTGAAAAAATCAGTTATTATTTCACTACTACCTGCATTAAGTTAAAAAAGTATTAACCTAACGTTTGCTTTCCTTCACACTTTACCCAGGCTTAGGACTGGTCCAAATTCTTCGTGCCATATTAATTTGGAGCGTGTTTAAAGGCCAACGGGCCAACAACGAAGATAATAATAATAACAACAGTCAAATAAAATTAACAGCACAACAGTCTAATAATTAACAGAATCTGAACTTTAACGCCTTTCTAAATGTTCAAAATGCCTTCCATCCTTAGAAATGTAAAGATTTATTTTTCGACGAGTGCTAAAAACGGCAGCTTCAATTCCTGCTCTTGAAATGCTGGTTATTGAATTTTGAATTCTTTCAATCATGTTTTCTCGTGTGGTAGGACGAGTTTGAAAAACAAGGTCTTTTAGTCTTCCCCACAAGTAAAAATCGAGGACTGTCAAATCCGGTGAGCGCGCCGGCCACGAAAATAAACTACCCAGTCCTATCCAACGATTTGGAAATGAAGCATCCAAGAAGTTTCGAACCACCTGCGAGAAGTGGGCAGGGCATCCATCATGCTGGTACCACATTTGTCTTCTTGTTTCCAACGAAACAAAACACCACACCATACGTTCACACTCCATCTATTTTGGTGGTTGATTTCTAACATCCAGTGTGTATTAGCAACTGCCCAGTAGTGCATATTATGTAAGCTAACGCCTCCATCACTGCTAAAAGTAGCTTCATCAGTCCATAGTATGCGTTTTAAGAATTGTTTATTTCCACTACACATATTTTTTAACCAGTGACAATAGTCTAACAGTCTGTCGAAATCGTTATCCAAAAGGGCTTGATGTAAGACAACATAATAGGGGTGCAGCTTGTTATCTCTTAAGATTCGATTAACGGATGTCTTGCTAACACCTAATTCTTCAGATATTTGTCTGATACTTAAATGGGGGGTTGGTTTCAACATAAGCCAGAATATTTACGACATTATCTCCATTACGAATCAAACGTCACCTGGTGCGGACTGGATCTGGATGCACAATTCCTTTTTCTCGTAAGCGTCTTGCTAGACGTGTAAACACCTTTGCATATTGCCGCTCTGCAATACATCCATTTTCAAAATATTGGAAATCACCGCCAACATGTCATAGGCCTCGTTATACGTAAAAGGCATTGTTAGATATTATTATAATAATTATTAATAATCAATAAATGCAATGTTGAAAATGTAATGCATTTCAAAACTGACAAGTTAATTTGACTGTTTTTGTTTGTTTCCATGGTTCCCTTCTTACACTCTTTGTGTAATGTACCTAAGGATTGCATGCGTTTATTTGGAAACCTGAAAACGCATAATTTCATTCATCCATTCATTTAGTTTAAAAGAAAGAGTAGGTATATTTATTAATGACTGATTTCAATATTCTGTCAAGTAGTATTTAAGCATCACAAAAGAGAAAATGCAACAATTGGGGAAAGGCATTTTTTCCGCTTATGTAATTAAATTAGAAAATATTATCAAGGTCAGGATTAGAATATTTATGACGATTGATACTGAATAGATAATTTTATTTTTTAAATAAAATTGTTGCGGTTGCGATTGCGACCTAGATATTAAAACCTATTTTTAACTTAATATTATGGTAAAAATTAAAACTAACTGATTTTTTTCAGAAAAATCGAAATATCTCTTGACATGTCAGAGATATCGATTTCGTGTTTTCACTGGACGATTCCTCTTTAAATTTCCTTTCTTGCCATGTAGTAAAAGCTGTACCATTCCATTTGAAAAAACTGAACAAAACTTCAAAAAAACTATTGTTGAATGTAACGCCACCTCGCGGCTTCATTTATAAACTAAATAATTAATCTCCCAGATTATCTAATTGTCCCAGCAATTGCCTTTTAAATGAATCCAAATTGAGGAATATCGGTTTAGGCAAACGGACTTTTTATCTAAATAGGTAAAACTCCCCCCCCCCCCCCCACTTGTTTATTCGCGAAGTTACGACACAATGTCATAAAACAAAGTTGTAGGAGATAGTTTGCTAATTATAACTGAGAATTTTTCTTACTCGGTTAACACTTGAAAATACACAAAAAAAGAGATTTTTAAAAATGTTTAGCTCGTCACGCCCTCTTGCGGTCGTTTTAGAAGCTTAAAAATATTTTTGGTGAATTTCTCATGATCATTTTTAGTACAATTTTTTTCCCCAAAGCTGTGGGCTCAATAGTTAAGCCTTTTATAATTAGACGACTTTTTCGTAACCTCTAACACTCTCCCAGTAAAGAAAATAATTTCTAAAACAGAAGATGTTTTATCCCACCCACCTTCTCTTGAAGCCGAAGAAACCCGTCAAGACATTGCCAGAATCCTTCGCCATTCTAAACTTCCGAGATTTAATCTTCTATCTTATGAAAAATGTGCCTTGCTTCAGTTACGCAGTAATTCAGACGTAACAATTCTCCCAACCGACAAAGGAAATGCTACGGTCATACTGTTGACTATGAAGTGAAAATATTTAATATTAAATTAATTTAATATTAGATAATGTAGACTACAAGAAAATTCCCGACGATCCTACGACGTATCTAGAGAAGTAAACGCGCTCTGTCATCAACACTTCTAATATTCCTTCAGATGACAAAAATGCTTTAATACCTCGCGAAAAATCTTCTCGTATCCCCAAAAATGTACTTTCTCCCAAAAATCCATAAAACTGACATTCCTCTTCGTTCAAATGTCAGCGCTTATTGTTCACCAACTCACAAATTAGCAAGATATCTAGCGAAAACCTTATATCAAAATCTATATCAAATCCTATATCAAAAATTCCTCTCATTTCATTGAGCAAAGGCACACTATAACCAAAAGTGATATTCTTGTTAGGTTCAACATTATTAGTTATTTACAAGCATCCCCCTTCCAGAATCTCTAGACATTCTAAAAAACAAACATCACATATCAACGGATATTCTTAGTTTTATTCAACATTGCATGTCGATAACATAGTTCATCTTTAAATTAAATTCTTTAAACAGATTCTTGAGGGTCCTATGGGCTCGCCTCTTTCTCCGGTCATAGCCAATATTTTTATGGAACAGTTTAATACTCAAGCCATTAACAGCAGTCCGTTGAAACCTATATGCTATCTATTTCATAGATGTAGATGACAAATTCGTCATTTGTCCACACGGAATACAATCTCTAAATCTGTTCCTTTCACATTTGAACAGTATACATGCTCAGGTCCAATTTACAATGGAGACTGAAAACAATTCTGCCCTCTCTTTTCTTGGCATTCTAATATCAAAAAGACCAAACCAAAACTGCTACAATTCAGTCTATCGTAAACCTACCCACACAAACAACCGTTATCGAACTGAGAATTTACATCATCATCCATCCCAATTAAATTCGGTGGTTAAAACTTTAGTCACAAGTTCTTTAAGATTATTGAACAAGGAACATAGGCAAACAGAACTTAATTCTTTAGAAACGACACTAATTTAAAACGGCTATGACAGGTGTCAAATAAAAAAGGCATATTGATAACGTTCAGACAAGTCATATCCACCAATCCACTAGAGAATTGCCCCAAAACCCCAATGTTTTTCTGCCATGCAACAAGGGAGTTACTGATAAAATTTGCCACGTTTTCAGATCCCGAAATATCGATATATCGATCTCAGGCAGAAAAATCCACGTAGCATGGATAAATTGGCCTTGTCGGAAGGAGGGTGTCATCTCATACGCCTCGCGCCATCCTACGGATGACGTTCACAGCAACCTAGACCACACAAACTCCCGTTTTCCGCCAGCCTAGCGCAGGGTACTGTATTTTGAGCATACTTGGTTCCCATAAGGTAATCTTATGATAGTGAAGACCATTGGAGTTCATCAGTTATTTACTGGCATATCTTAGAACTCCACAACCCTTGCTTACACCAAGACATGACAACACAAATATATGTTTTCGAAATATTTTAAATTATCGCACTTATTTTAGAAGGTCGTCGTTTTATTATATTATTACATTATTTTCAAGATGTTCGTATACTGAATCACCGCTTTAAAATGTGGAAAGTACATGCCGAAGCATAAAAAACCGAAAACATTTTCCAAATCCGTTGAAATCCTCACTCCGAAAACAAACACATCCCCATTCCGTTCGTTTTCAACAAATTCCTTCGCACTTATCTTGACCCCCTATAACCTCCTCCTCTTACAGTATCTCGACCCCTCCCCGCCACTTTTGGAAACAAAAAAATCCGGTTCTCATCCGACATAAATAACAGGAATTTATGATGACGTTCACTCCGTGACTCCGTTTTGCCACCAGGAACACGGCCTGCAGATGATGACACCCCCCCGAAAGGTCCCTCGGCTCGGTCAGGACTCATCCCTGCGGGAGAAGGAGGGATGAAGGCGTCGTGCCGCAGCGGCCTCGACTGAGAATTCATCATTTTTTATGCCAGCCGCACGATGGCGTTTTTATTGTAATTTTGTATCTTATTTCCCGGTACTTTCCACTCCGTACGTAGGAAAATGTATTATTTATATTCCGCGTATAATTTTCCTTTTATATTTTGGGCGGGGACACACGCTCCCTTTTCTTTTTCTTCCACTCTTTTTTTTTAGTTTTCTTTTTTCTTTGCAACATCGTATGAACGCGTTCTGGGCTTTTCGCTGATGGAAATTTAAATTTCAAATTAAATATGAAGTCAGAATTTAAAAAGTATATGATGGATGTGTAAAATAGATACAAACTTGAATAAACACAATTTTAAAGAGATTATTTGAATAATAATACACATTATTACTATAAACTACAAGCAATATATAAAATAAAATTTGATTAATATAATTATTATAAAGGGTGATTTTTTCTGTGTTCGAACTTCCGAGGTCACTGTCAATCGAGCTGTAAGTTTGCGCGCAAGTCTGTAAATCTGTGTCTCAATAATCTGCCAAATCATCATGGAAAGTTTAACATCAGAGCAACGTTTGCAAATTGTCGAAATTTATTATCAAAATGAATGTTCTGTGTGCGAGCACTCCGTGAATTTTATGGTGCACATAATCGTCTAACCGATCTATGTATTCGTTGAATTATCGACACATTTCAAAAGTAGTTCACGCTGCTCAATATTAAAACAAAAACAAGACTAAAAACTCTATATTCCGAAGAAAATATCGTTGCAGTTGCTGGCAATGTTGATGAAGATTGAAAACAAATGTATCAATTAGTCACCGTGTGCAGGAAGTAAGGCTTTGTCATTCGATTACGTTAAAAATTTGACCTGAGAGGATGTGGTTCCAATAGGACGACTCCAAATTTCATACTGTCAACGCAAGAATCGATTTATTGATAGAACAATTCAGTGAAAAAGTTATTTCGAGGAACATGAGATTTGATTGAACATGAGAAATTTATGCCGTTAGATTATTTTCTTTGGGTTAGATTAAATCTTTGGTCCATGCCGATACACCAGTAACTATTGATGTCTTGGAAGTCAATACAACTCGGACAATTGCGGACATATGACCCCAATTGCTTGAAAAAGTGGTCTTGGGAAATTGGAAATTGGTAGCCGTAGCAGACATTTATCCGAAATTCTTTTCACACATTAATGTTACTGAATGTTGCTTCACATAAAATACACAGTTACATACAAGACGTCTAACTTCTAGTAAGATATATATATATATATATATATATATATATATATATATATATATATATATATATATATATATATATATATATATATATATCTTACTAGAAGTTAGAATAGATATATATATCTCTATATTAGATACTCTAATCTAATTAAGAAAAAATCTAAGAAACCTTAAAAAAAGAAAATACAATCAAAAGGCAATAATTAACAATGTTCAAATAATAAAACACTCTATTACTTCTTTAAATAATAATTTAACAGTCTATTAAATACAAGCACATTATCGCGCTCCCTATGTGGGTGGGTAAAGCATTGAAGAAACAAGCATCTTCCCAAAACAATGTCTTCTGGAGACCAGTACTTTTCACAATTGGTATATCATAATTGTTCTTAAAATGGACATCGTATGAGTGTATATTTACTCTTCGTACCAAAAAATAATTCAAATAATGGGGCACCAAATTATGTTTAATTATATATATATCAATCAAATGTTAACCCCTTCGATGGCCGCGCAACTCAAAACTAGTACAATAATATAATACCTATTACAGTTCAATAGTACACGCATAGTTTTGTTCTGCTATCTGTGGAGAATCTGACATGATTACAAAATGTTAGCTGAGGATCCAACAGTATTACTAAGTATTTCATTTCATTTACAATTTCAATATCACAATTTATATTTATGTTTAATCCTAACTTATTAAATCATTTGCAGTTTGTTTTAGACCCTATCACCATGCACCTTGTTTTCAGTTCGTTTAGTTTAAGTTTATTTTTATATAGCCATCTAAATGGTATTACTAGTTCACTATTCCATGTTTCAACCATTTCAGGCAAATTATACCCAGACACAGATATGAGAGTACCATCTGCAAAAAAACTAATAAAGCAATTATCCAATATTGCTGAAATATCGGTGACATACATCAAAAACACCAACGAGCCAAAACACTACCCTGAGGAACTCCCAAACAATTTCCCTCTTCGCCGATACTTTTCTCTCAACCCTTATTCTATGATGTCTGTCTGTTAAGTAACTCTTGATCCATTTCAAGGTTTATAATTTTACACCATAACTTAATAATTTTTACACAGTATATCCCGATCAATAGTTTCGAATATTTAGCTTTAAATCTATAAACACACTAAGCCCAGTTTTCCCGTCCTTTATATCGTTCCTCCATATTGCGCATGCATACTGAATAGCCGTCTCATAAGAATGTTTTGTCCTAATAACAGGTAATAAATTAATTGGTCTAAAGTCACTTGGTCACACTATGCTTTGGAATTTCGGAATTGGTACAATAATGCTAAGTGCATAGCTTGAGCAGTGCATACTAAGTGCTTTGAGCAGTGCATACTTTGAATAGTGCATACTTTGACATTACTGCTCCAGTCCCGCTGTTCGATACTCTGTTCTACTTCATTCAAACTATCGAGTAAAAGTTATTGATGTCTCCTCCGTAGGTCCGTAGTGGCAGTCAAAGTCGATTCGAGAAAAATCGGCATGCCCCTTACCATTGCCTAGTAAATTATTTATTGTTCTCCACGTCTTCCTCCCGTCCCCTCTACAAGCATCGATTTTATTATTAAGGTACTTTTTCTTCTCAAATCGCATCATGGACAGTGCAATATTTCTTTTCTGCTTATACATTCTCCGATTCTGTTCATTCCTTGTGAAAAAAAAAAACTTTCTATACGCTCTGTCCCTCTCAACTTGAGCATTTCTTAGCTCTTTACCCACCCAAGGGAATTTTCTAGGTTTTACTAATTTTAAAGAAGTAGCCCTATCAATATCCTTATGTAGATTTTGCATAAAATCAACATATAATTTATTAACATCAACGGAATTGTAGTCCCAATTATTCCCTACCAACTTTGTAGTTAGCCTGCCTTGCACATTCAGATTCCGGGCATACGTGTGTCGAGGTGTTTCACATATAATACAAGTTTATCACTTATCATCGGAAAATCTCTAACAAGCTCCACAGCACCAAAATCATTGGTAATTATGTGATTAATCAATGTTTGTGAGATACCACTATTGAGGATTTCCCTAGTAACAATCCTTGTGAAACCTGCTCCCCCGATTATGTATTTCAACCTGCTGTCTTCAATAAATCGATACACCCAGAAGAAAAGTTTTATTTCTTTGAAATATCTTGCCGTTCAGGTTGTAATATTTTAAAAAGTCACCTACAGAGGCGTTAGACGATCTGTAGGAGGCCGCAACTAAGAAAAACAGCTTATTTATCTGTATCTTAACTGTTATGATCCAATAATTGGTTAAAACTGCCTCGTCAGACACCACCCAATATTTCAAGCCAAATTTAATATAAATAATTGAAACCCCGTATGAAGACTATCCGAATAACCGACAACAGCCGTATATCCAGTTATATTAATTACATTCTCTTACATATCTCGTGTTACATGTGTTTCACTAACACACAAGACTCATGGGTTTCGATCTTTTACAAACTGTCTCAGCTGGAACATGTGAGTCGTCATTTCCTGTATATTAATGTGCAAAATATCTATATTGCTAGAGAAAGCACTAAACTAATCAAGTGGTTGCTATTCATACTTAGTTCTGCACTTCATTCTTTCAACAGCTCGTTTATAACATTCACAATTTTTATCAAACACTATGTGATCATATTTAATATGTGGTACCTTCAGGATACCACATATTAATACCATATATTTGAATTACATTCTGAGCTTCTATGATGTTTGTTATATAAAGGATAAACATCTTATTGACTGCACTTTGCCGTTTATGTCCGTACCTCCAACACTTGTATCATCCCAGCACAAATATTCAAAGACCGGAAAACTATTCCAGTCAAAGAAAACTCTCTTACTACTTAACATGCACTTATAGATCTGTGCCTCCAGTATTATATTACACAGTTTATTTCCTTTAGGAATATATTTTCGAACTACTTCAATATTCATATCTGTATTTTTAAGAAAACTCTGATTTTTTATGCGTTCTAAAAAATTTTCATTAGTTACAATATATTTATCTTGAACGCCAACTACAGTTATTCTGGGGTTAATATATTTAGGTTTTAGGTTATAGTTGGAGGCAAAAGTACTGAAAATCATAAACTCGCGAATATCTTTGTTTTACAGAACATAGAAAAGGAAAATTAATAATGTTAATGCTAGAAAATACTATATAATTAAAAAAAAAAGCAAATTTCACCCATAATCTAGAATTTAATTAATAATCGCCGGTCGCGTTGGTGCGGCGGTAAGAGCGTCTGCTTTGCCGAATCCGCGCTGGAGCGGTAGCAGGTTCGATTCCAGCGCTCGGATGGTTATTTTTCTTTCTTCTGTCCCTTTATGTTTCCTAAATGTTTGTGATTGTTTCTAGGCAAGAGTGTAAAATCCGACTACGAATTACCCCTCAGTCACGCCAGTTAAAGGCTGGGTAAGGCCGGATGCCTTCTGAGAAGTGTTCTGCGTTGGTCACTCGCCAGTCGGTAGGTTTCCTGATAAACTTATGGGTAGGCACATAACCAAGGGTTTATAGCCCAAGGGGGGTGCTGGCCTGGGTTTGTCGGAAGCTGATGACCGTGGTTCGGAACCCACGTTAAGCTGTAGGTCCAGTCGCTAAATAGCCTAGTTGCTGATGCGCGCCTCTAACCCAAACACTTTACTTTACTTTTAATTAATAATCTTATAAATACAAATTAAATGCTGTTCGTTGGTAAGCGCATCACTTGAGGGTAGCTGGACCGATTTGGCTATTTTTTTTTTAATGTTCGTTATAGTCCGAATAAGGTTTTTAGAGAAAGAAAAATTGGAAAAGTTGCCTAGGAAATTGGAATAATCAGGAAAAACTGAAAGTGATTTTTTCTATGGGATTTTTGTATGAACTCAAGACCATAACTCACGATTAGAACGATGGATATGCGTAATCAATTTTTTTTTGTTTTGTTGGCTATGGTCTTGAAAAAGTTTTCAGAAAAAAAAACTCTTAAATTACAAAGGAAAGTCGGACAATTCGGACAGACTGTGAAAATTATAATTTTTGTATGCACTCTCAATAACTGACGATAGGAATAGCATATTTGATTGATTCGTTTATTGTTTCGTTCGTTATGCTCCCGAGATAGAAATAACTCAATTAAATGTTTTCAATTGAAAAGAAAATCTGGAAGATTTGGAGAACAATTTTGGAAAAACGCATTCCAACCTAAATTAAAATAAAATTACATGTTTTTCGTTGTGTTGTGTCGGGATCTGTCCAATAAATGTATTTATTTTATTTCTATTCCAATTTATTTCGCTACGTGCGAAAATATCGTTTGACAGCTGATCGTCAAATTGGGAATCAAGTCTATCGGTTACATAGTGACGAACAATTTATTTAGTTCTTTATTTTCAGTTGAATTTTGATTCAGTTATAAATTCATCGCTTCATGAAATTTTCGTTTCATGAAAGTTTCGTCTCAAACAAATTTACAGATTTACCTACAAAATAGGTTAAGTTTTGAAGTGACAAACAGTTATACAGTAACAATAAGGTGAATTAATTCAATTTTCAGTTGAATAGTGACTATTCACAACGCACATTGTGTCGCAATCGATGGCTGAATTAGAATGACACAATTTAATCGCATTGCAATGCCGCCAATAGAACGGAGCAATTTAGGTCACAGAACTCGCAATGCTATAAACCAAACGCAGTGCTACAAACAGAAAAGTATTTTTAAAACAATTGCTGGGCATTGGCAATGGCAAAATCCCCGATGACATTTCGACTGGCTACATTACATTCTCCGTCGATTTTTTCCAGCCACCATCCGAAAGGTGTTCCCAAACATTGCTCAACATTACAAAAATCATGTTTGGTTGAGCGAACGTTCAATATTGGCTACGAAAAACATTGATGTCGATGAATTAAATTTTAAGATTCAAAGTGAAATTGCTGGCGAATTGATGACGTACAAATCAGTGGATTCCGTTACTATCTAATATGATGTCGTCAACTATCCAACCTAATTTTTTAAACTCTCTGGAGTTGCCCGGATTACCGCCTCACAATCTCCAATCGGTAATCATAATGTTGTGAAACCAACCACGTCTTTGTAATAACACCCAGCTTGCGGTAAAGAAGCTGATGAACAACGTCATCGAAGCAACAATTCTTATAGATTCCAACCGGCATGCCATTCGACTTTAAACGATTGCCATTTCCGGTGCGGCTTGCATTCGCAACGACAATAAACAAATCCCAAGAACAGCCATTTAGTGTTTAAGGCATTAACCTTGAAAATCCGTGCTTCTCCTATGGTTATATGCATGTCGCCTGTCCCCGTGTTAGAAAACCATCAGCTGTGTTTGTTTACGCGCCAGACCACAAAACAAAAAATGTGGTGCATCATAAAGTATTTTTTCCTTTTTTGGGATTTTTCGTCAGGATCTAAAACTCAAAAATATATAAAAAATATTTGTTCTTATGTAAATAAAAAATCACTAGGTAAAAAACAACAAACAAAACGGAGACATATTTCTCAGTAATTATTTTTCTGTAATAAATTTGCCTAACGAACAAAATTTTAAAATATACAAAAATTTTCTAAGATAAATACAAACTTTTGAATGTTAACGTTTCGGGAGGTCTCCTCTCGTTTTCAAAAGGAACCTAAAAAATAAATTATAATAATTTCTATATATACTGAAAAGATAGGAAGTAAATATATTTTGTGAATATGTCACTGATACTTACATTGACAATCACATTTTAATGACAATTACATTGACTAGAATCATTGACATATATACAAAAAATTTACTTCCTATCTTTTCAGTATAGATAGAAATTAATATAATTTATGTTTTAGATTTGTTTTGAAAATTGGAGGAAAAGACCTCCCGAAACGTTAACGTTCAAAAGTTTGTATTTAGTTTAGAAAATGTTTGTTTTTTAAACATTGTTTTTAATTTTGTTCGTTAGGCACATTTATTACAGAAAAAGAATCACTGAGAAATTTGTCTCCATTTTGTTTTTTAGCCAGTGATTCTTTATTTACATAAGAACAGATATTTTTAATATTTTTTTAAATTTTAGATCGTTGCGAAAAACCCCAAAAAAACAAAAGAAATTTATGAACACGCCACAATCATTCAAACAATAATCATAAAGTATTGCAATGAACGAAATGGTGATGTCACAGCAAACCAATCGAAACAAAGCATTTCTTTATTTTAATTGTTTACTAGAACACATATCTTGCAATCGAAATCAAAATGTAAATAAAACACCCTGAAATTCATTGTGATTTCAAATTTAATTGACATGAAACTCTGACTTAATTCAATTTGTGACTTACAACATGATTTCAAGTCGATACATTCTAGGCACACATCTTCGGCATTTCCGCAGTATACTGCCGACAGGATTCATCTTGCATGTAAAATTTTCTATTGGCATACTTCTGAATGTACTCCTCAATTTGATTATCCATGACCACAATCGTTAATAGACACAATGATCACTCAGAAATAAGATTTTTTTTCTCATTTTTACTTTGTTTACATATTTCCAATAGCTTTTCACAACAATGTATTGAATTTTCGACAACGTCTGGTAGGGTCAACTGGGTCAGCTGGTAGTGAAAATGTCTTGATTTTAACTTTTTGGCAAAAACATGAAATACTACGAACATGAAATGTTTAATAATACTTAAATATAAATTAAAACCCCTAAATATTATTTATTTTTCATAATTATTAATGAAAAATATTTTAAACTTTTAGGATGTATCGGAGGTATGTCATAATACTACAAAACGTTAAACATTTAATTGGAAATTCTTTACTCAATTCTTAAACCCCTTTGAAAATTTCAAATCGATTGACTAAACCGTTCAAAACTTATTGCAATTTAAAATTATCTTAATTTTATGCGTGATCTTATGGAGATTCAATATAATAAGTTAAACACGTTACAAATATACAAAGAATAGCTGTCAAGCGTTCCAAAGTTCAGATTATGCAACTTAACCTGTTTGGAACCAATTTTGCACAGTTTTATTAATATTCATTTTCACTAATTTTGCCTCCGACTATACCTCCGCTACATCCTTATTTGACGCGTGGGGTATGACAAACCCCAAGCAAAATAAATTGCCTGTATTTTTTAAATTTTTGTACACAGTGTATTGCGCTGCTCAGTAGCTTTCGAGCATACACCCATCCTTCAATTGGACTGCATTCTGTTAGAATCGATTCAGCGTTTTGTAATCATGTGTAATCCTTTTGAGGGTGTACCACACCCCACCTGTCAATACAAGTTTGTGGATTGTGCAACTTCGAAATGTATAGTGAAATTGTTTTGAAAGTGAAGGTATGTTAATTTATGTTGTTGTATCAACTTTCAAGAGGACTATATTATTTTATCCTATGTACCAAAAAAAAGGGGAAGATGGTTCTATTGATGTCATCACTTCATCATACTAACATTATAGGTCATTCAGAAAACAAATTACCAGAAATAATATCGTTCTGCAATCTTACCAAAGGAGGAGTTGATACAGTTGACGAATTATCTGCAAATTACAGCGTCGCTAGAAATAGTCGTTGATGACCTTTGACTGAATTTTTTTCATTGATGAATAAAGCTGGGATTAATTCTTCACAAATTATATATACAGAGAACAACGGCGGCATAATTATAGAAAGAAAGGAGTATTTAAACAGACTAGGCAAGGAACTGATAAGCGGTTATCAGAAGGAGAGAATCTCAAATTTTAGGGTAACAAGGGACATACGAAGTGCTTTGCACAGAATAAGAGGCGATTCCGATGAACCTCCACTGAAAAAGCCAGGGCTTAGTCATCAAGGTAGATGTCAAGATTGTCTTCGAAGGCGAGATCACAAATCTAAATATGTTTGTAAAGCTTGCGATAAATTTATATGCTTAGAACATTCACATATGTATTCTGTTACATGTGTCACATATGTATTTATATTTTATAATATGTTACTTTCGCGTAGTTGCACATTTATCTTTTTTAATTTGATAAGGAATATTTAAAGAATATGATAATAAAAAATGTTTTTTTACCTCCGGAGAAAGTCGATTTTTTTTTAAATAGTCATTTACAATTCATAGACTTTTTTTAACTATATATAGTAAAACTAACAAAACAATCACAAACAACTAATGTATCTTAAAAATGTCAGAGGAAATGTGAAATTTAACTCCGTACCTGAAAATAAACATTGGGGTGCGATACACCCCACATGTCACTTCATGTTACAGATTCTTACGTGTCACATGTCGGGTTAAAGCATACAAAATTCCAGAAAAAAATTAACTAAAATTATTATACAGCGGGAAAAAATCTTATTCGAATATGTTCTGCAATCGATAAAACGAAGGAGGTGAGAATTAAGTTGATGATTCAACTTTAAATATTTGTGCTCTTTCATATCGAGTAACTAAAAACTTGTCTCCGGATTGTAAATGCAAATGAGAACCTTGTAAACTCTTCTTCAGAAGCAGCGAAGATAACACAGATCGACATAATTTTTGTTAACATTGATGAGAATGCTCTTTTTATGTTTCATTTGGGTAGTTATTAAAACACCTTTTCACAGAAATTCCCCATCTTCAAGCACTTGCTTCTCCTTTATATAATGGACTCATTGAAATTATTTGAACCTGACTTTGGACTAGACAATGTAGGAATTACCATAATACTGTAGAGGGGGTATTTCCAGAGTATTCTACGAATCTTTAAAGGCATTTCTGTTGTTTTCTATAGTTTAGTTTGTTTTTCTCGTTTACAGTACAGTCAAGTGTTTAAGTCGATTTTATATAAAATGCCAAGTTGTAGTCGTCGATTTTGCAAACATCCAGCAGATAAATTTTGTTATATATGCTGACGATTTATTTTAAAGTCTCAAACTAGATCTATATCTGAGGAAGTCAAAAAAATCTATATTTTATATTTTAAATATAAATCAAGATAAAAGTTGGACTCCTCTTGTTTGCTGTGTGAGTTGTCACGTAAATTTAGTGCAGTGCATACATCGCAAGAAAAGTTCTAAGCCATATACAAAGAAAGTAATGGTTTCAACTACCTAAAAGAATTATTTCCCCAATTAATTGATGCAAAACTAAAAGAAGGCTTAGGTGATTTCTGTTTTCAAGAAAAATTAAATGAAAAAGAATTGGCAGCTTGGAAGTGTTTCGTAAGTGTAGTGAAAGGACTTCTGGGCAACAAGAAAGGTGAAAACTATTAAAACCTCCTAGGTGACCTCTTGAAAGCTTATAAAATACCATGGTGTCGCAAGTCCTAAAAAATCCATTTTTACACTCCCATTTGGATTTTTTCCGGAAAATTTGGGTGCTGTAAGCGACGAATAAGGAGAGAGGTTTCACCAGGACAATGGGCGATGGAAACAAGTTACCAGAAACGCCGAAACCCATATAAGTTGGGAGACTAAAGTTGGTTTTTAAAAAGAGATGATGCTACAGAACACAAGGGCAAACAGTGAAAGTTTTTGTCGCTGTGTGACATCTCATGTAATATATTTTTTATTCAGATAATCCTCAGCAATGTGTTTAAATAGATTTAACACGTTTTATATGTTTCTATTAAATAAATATTTGATTGAAAAAATATGTCGTTTCCTTTTTTACCCACCACCGACACCCTGTAACAAAAAAACTGTACGTGTTACAGTAATTAGCTTATCATTTTCAGATTTAGGACTACAAAATACTTCATATACACCTATTTTCATCAATGTTACCTCAAAAAACTTTAATTTTGTTGACCTGTCTAGTTAATGAAGATTAAACATTTAAACTGAATGTTTGTATATTCAGCAATTTCCAAATAAATCGTTATTTTATATTTTATCCAATATCAAATATTGCAGGTCATAGAATATTCCATTGAAAACTAAATTTCAAATTGTATATTAAGGCGCAATATAAAGCTAGATGAAGATAAGCAAGCATGAACGGATTTAATAAAAAGAAACAACATTTTATCTCAATTATCAAAAGGAAATCTACTATTATGATAAATCTTAGATAACACAATCTAAATAAAGGAAAAATGCGAAAGAAAAAGCCAGTGGTGGGACCTGGCAAGTGCCATTTTTAATAGCGTCGTTTAGGTCGATGAAGGCAGCTGTGCCATCAGCCGACTGACGGGAAAAATGCGCAATTTCCTGTCGTAATTTCCAGATAAAGTTAATTTCTTCGGCGGCAAAAAGGACCAGCAAGTCGTCGGGCCTCAGAAATGAAACGAACGATGGTCTAACCGAAGATTACTCACACAGCGTGATCCCGCTCCCTCTTATCTCCCTTTCTGTTTCTGTTCGGTTATTTGTCTTTCACGATTTCGCCCCTGTCAATTATTTTATTTTTATTTAGATATTATTAGACAATAAAAATACTTTTAAAATCTTTAATATATTATTTTCATCAAAAAGTCTTTCATTGACGCTCTCTCCGTTTTAAAAAGTTGCGACCTTTAGGTATCGATAACAGATAATTATTATTGTGTTTTAAGTTGGTATGACTACCCGTAGTACCTGGTAGATTTTCATATCATTTCGCTTGGTAAGTTAGAAGATAAAACATCAAAACATCAAGATATCTTATTTTGATTAATCAAAAATGTTAAGGAAGTATTAAAGGTCTTTCTAAACTTCGTTTAGAAAGACCTTCCACGCCAAACAATAAAGAAAACATCATTCAAAACCAAATAAATGAATTTACACTGAATAATCGCCGATAAAGTATTATAGGCGTTGTTGATAAAAACCTCTGGATTTGTTGCAAAAACATTTCATAGTTTGTGTATCACGATGCTAGCAATTCAAACAAGCAAGGATAAACTTCAAAGAAACCGAACAGTAGATGTGAGAAAGAAGCAAAACTAGATCTAAAGCTTGTGAAAGAAAATAGATGTGCTGGATCAGGATACACAGTTTTTAAAACTAGGAATCTTAAGGTAGATAAAAAGGAAACTATATCGTTATCAATGGCCTAAACCCTATAAAATTTTGACCCTCACCAGCTTCCGTCGCCATTCGGTTCTATTTATATCTTGCATTGTCCAATTTGGTGAACCTCTCTGTTAAGCCATCATTCCAGCGTAGTCTTGATCTTCCACTATTTCTTGAACATATTCTACCGTAATTGAACATATTCTACCATAAGTTCTACCGTATGAAGGAATAGGAAGATAAATCAAATATGGGAGAAATATAGTAGACAAATCGAGAAATTTATGAACTCTTTTCTTCTATTCTTTTTCTGCTATTCACCTATTTATTACTATATCTCGTAAAAGTCTTGTCTTCCGCAAGCTTGTTTCACCAGCTATTTCTGTCTCCTTCAGCTCCTTTCCAGCCATTTACTCCGATTTTACGATAATCAACCCTGGCGCCAACCTCCCACCGTAGCTTGGGTCTTCCTCGTTTACATCTGCCTACCAGCGTTGCATTAAAGGTGTTCTTGGTTTGGCTCACCTCAAACTTGCGCATTTTATATATGACAGGATGTCCTGGTCTTTGTATAGCATGAAAAGTTCAAGGTTATACCTCTTTTCCCATATGTTATTTTCGTAAATTGGTCCATATATCATTCTCAAGACCTCCTTCAATGAATTTGGATAGAATCCATGATTCACTCCCATATGACAGCGCAGGAAGGATACATTTTTGTATAATATAGAAAAGTGCGTTAAAATTTCTCATGGTTCCTTGAAGTCTATAGAAACATATGTTCGCTAGCAGTTTGTGCTTTCTAATTTCGGTAGATATGTTGTTTTCGATATTTATGAATCAACCCAAGTATTCGAATTCGCTCAACGCTTTTGAAGGTAGGTGTTCCAATTGTTATGTTGTAAGACAAATTTCTCTAGTTTTCTGCGATGTTTTATCAACTCTGTTAGAAACCACTAACTGAAAAAGTAATAATGTCGAGAAGGTTACAGGGTTACCACACATTAAGCGCATGGATAATAGGGTGATTGTTTTAGTGCAATCAAACTTTAAATCAAATAAAACAACTAAATTAGATGCCTTGAAATACGAGAGTGAATCAAATATAAACCAGAATTTTACAATTACTTTCCTCAACCAGTCACGAGCGGGCAACGCTGGAAACGCTGGGTGAGCTATTTTACTCAGTTCTTTTTTCAGTACAGCCATGCGTGAGCAACAGGTTCCACCGTCCGTTGCGCAACGGATTATAATAAAGTTTTTAATCAAGGAAAGCGTTAAACCATCCGAAATATTAACTCGGTTGAAGATGTCTAAGACCCAAGTGTTTGGTTCGGCCAAGAAGTGGACGAGAAAGTGGTAAATGTAAGTCATTATCGACGTCCCAGATCAAGTGTCACTGCTGACAACATTGGTGCGGTTTGCGATCTTATCGAAGGTGACCGGCGACTATTGACTATTCTTGAAATTGCTTTAAACGTGGCTATTAGCTTGAACTAAATGCTCAAAAAATCATTAGAAATCATCTTGGCTTTAATAAAACCTGTGCCCGATGGGCTCCGAAGTTGATGACAGAAGATCAAAAAAACATCCAATTGCAAATCAGTAAGAGACTTCTAAATCGATTTTTGCGGGAAGGAGATACTTTTTTGAAGCATATCGTGACATCTAATGAAACGTGGGTACCAGAATCAAAACTGACGAGTAAGGAATGGCGAAAGAAAGACGAAACCTGCCCTTTTTTCGAAAACCGACCGTTTTTTTTCGACTTCAAGGGAGTGTTGCTGCTTGATTTTCTACAGGATCGTACGACGTACGATTAATGCTGCCTACTACAAAAACAAAAATCCTAATCCTGCCTAAACAAAATCCGCTTACAGGAGCAAAAGAGGCGATGTCCCCATCAGAAATGTCCTCCTTCTCCATGACAAGGCCAGGCCAGACACAGCGGTTTTGTTGAAGGAAAAACTGGAGAAAATGCATTGGGAAAACCTTGAACACCCTTCATACAGCTCAGATTTGTTAGTCTGTGATTATTTTTTGTTTGTACCCTTACAAGATACACTTGAAGCGGTACGATTCGACAACGATCATTATATTGAAGACTTCGTACGGAATTGGCTGATAACTTAAATTCAAAATTTCTACGAGACAAGAATTCACAAGCTTCCAAACCACTGGGAAAAATGTGTAGAGCCTGGAGAAGACTATGATCAATAATTTTTTGTACTATTTTATAAATAATAAATATGTATAAAACAATTCCGGTTTATGTTTAATTCACGCTAGTATTTATTTTATGTGAAATAACATTGAATGGCATTAATGTTTGAAAACAATTTACCGCGGTTACTTTCAAGGCGTCAATAGTTGCTGGTTTATTGGCACAGCTCCGAAGAAATAACCCAAAAAAAAAATCTAAAATCATTAAATCCCAAAAATACTAAGAATTGGCATAGATATACAAGAAAATAAAACGCTAAATTTAGCCATATGCTATGCGCCTGAAGAGGGTGCCAGAAAAACTAAAAAAGGAGAATTCTGGAATACACTACAAGACACTATCGAAGAATGCGCAGGCACACTTGTTATCATTGGTAACATGAATGCTGCAGTGGGAACAAATATAGAAATATGCGATATAGGGCGATGTGAAGGATCTTATGGAGAAGAAACGTTGAACAAAAACGGAAAGCTATTACTAGAATTTTGCCTTGACAATAATTTAGTAGTCGCAAGTGGTCAGTTCCAATATAAAGACCTACACAGAATTACAAGAGAAGTAGCATCTGGAGGGGAACAATTAATAATAGATTATACCATAGTGAGAAAAACTGAACAGAAAGAAATAAACGATGTTAGAGTAAGAAGAGGGTATGAAATTGATAGTGAGCACTATTTGCTGGAAACGACAATTAAAATCAGGAACCAGAGAGTGGAGCACCCAACGGGACAAACAAATACATGCACGGAAATAATCGAGTCATACAAATTGAAATAAAAGAACATAAGGAAGAAATATCAGGGAATATTAGAGAGGGATTGTGGGAGAAATAAAGAGATGGGTGAAAATATTGAGCACGAATGGTACAAACTGAAAAGTAGCATAACCATGCCAGCAAGAAAGGCTTGTGGATATAGCAAAAATAATGAAAGTCGCAAAGGCAAAGCTTGATGGAACCTAAATGTAAAGAACGAGATTAAGAAGAAGAAGATTTTATGGAAGAAGTACCTAGTATAAAAAAATACAAAGAGTAGAAAAATATTGCCAAGGTCAAGGGTGAGCGAAAAGGGTGAGCAGGGACAAAATTCGGACAACAAATGAAGAAGAATAGTTCAGAAAACATAAAATTGTTTTACAAATCACTCAAAAATTTTATAAATAACAAAGACATAATCGAGAATCAGATAAATGACAAAGAGGGTAATCTAGTGATGAATAATGAATGCATTCTCAAAAGGTGAAGAGAGTACTTCCAGAATTTACTAAACCCGGACACCATCAACATGTTAAACAAAAATGAAGAAATAATAGACAATAAAAATTCAGGAAAAACAAGTGAAAATTTAATAACTGAAGAAGCACTAACAGAAATCGTAGAAAAACTTAAACTGGGAAAGGCACCTGGGGACAACGAAATCACTCCGGAAATACTAAAATACCTGGGCCCACATGCAAGAAATGCACTTTTGAAACTGTTTATCTTAGCGTGGAAAAACAAAAAAGTTCTAAAAGAATGGACTAATGGCTTGATCATACCAAGGCGTAAGAAAGGAAACAAAAGAGAATGCACGAATTACAGAGGTATATCATTTACTATGTACAATAGCAAAAATGTAAGAAACTATATTAGAGAGAAAACTGAGAGTGGAAATTGATAATATACTACTAGACGAGACGAGTAAAGCGGATTCAGGAGAAATCATTCTGTACAGGATCATATTTTCACCCTTCAATAGATAGTAGAAAAAGCGAAAGAGAAGAACAGAACAGTATATCTAAGCTTCATATACACGGAAAAAGCTTTTGATTTAATAACCACCAAACCATCTGGCTTAAACAGCTTAGAGAAGAAAAATATAAACAAGGATCTTATCGTAGCCACTAAAAGCATATACCAAACCACAACAAACCAAATCAGAACTCATAATAGAATATCTGCTCCTTTCACCATAATGGAAGAAATGAGACAAGGTGAAAGTCTGAGTCCGGTACTGTTTATAAACACAATAGACGAAATAATCAAAATATGTAAGAATAAATTTAAGAAATGTTACATGGGGTGGACAAAGATGAAACCAGTTAATGTAGAAATATGAATATTTGTTTACGATAGGAAAAATTAAAATTCAACATAGGAGTATGGAACAAAGCAGCAGAAAAGTTTGGACTACACAATGTAAATAAGACACAGATCATGATATTGGCAAATAACCAAGAACATTGCAAGGAGAGATTAATAACCTTAAACAATGGGAAACACTTGGACGACCTGGACGACGAACGAACAACAGACTGGCAAGAGTAGGGGGATTGCTCCAATCGCTTAGCAGAGGCTTTTTAAACAACAAACAAATATCCAAAAAACAATATATAAAACGATATATATCCCCATACTAACATATGAAGGCGAAAATTGGGTCTTGAATGAACGGCAAAAGAATAGAGTTCAAGCGCCAGAAATGAGATATCTACGTAAGGTACAGGGAATAAAAAGAATAGACAAGGCCAGGAATCATCAGGGACAACATGGAAATACCAGCACTCATACTAAAAATAGAAGAGCAAAAACTGAGATGGTTCGGTCATTTAAACAGAATGGATCAAGACAGACAAACCAAGAAGGTTTGTGAGGCTAGTGCGATGGGAATAAGGATATCACAGACACAATCCAAAGAAGAGGCAAAACATGGTAGGAAGAAGTTATCGTCATTAACACATGAAATGTAATTTCACCTCGAGCATTAAGAAGAAGGATTAAGATAAAATAAATATGAGCCTGGTGGCCAATTAACAGGTCCCTCCTTCGAAATCATCTAATTGTTCTTTTAATAAATCGGTTGTTGTGTTTGCTGTATGACATGTGGAGTCGGCCTGTTGGAACCAGATCTCCTCTAGATCAGTAGCATTCAAACTCGAAATTAAATAATCATTGATCATCGCTCTGTAACGATCCACATTAACGAATTGATAAATTTGGATCTTCATCAACACTGCCAGCTACAGCGGCGATAATTTCTTCGAAACGCACAGTTTTTTTGTCTTGTTTTTATTTTAATATCCAAAATGCGTTATGAATTTACCGATAATTCGGCGAATACATCTCTCGGTTGGACGATTATATACATCATATAAAATTCTATAAGTTTGGCGTACAGAACACTAATTTTGAAAATAAATTACGACAATTTGCAAGCGTTGTTTTGATGTTAAACGCTCCATGATCATTGCCAGACATTTGATTTGCTATGCTGATTGCCATGATGATTTGACATCGACCCCTATCGGAAGTCCAAAGACACTAAAACAACACCTTTACAAGGACGGTAAGAGGAAATGTATGGAAATAATCAGAAGGAGGAAGAAATATTGAAAAGAGATCTTAAAAGGGGCAGTTATTAACTGAATCAATGCAATTATGGCGGACGGAAAAGGCAGAACTTTTTTCCAAGGATGTCAAAACCTTTTTTCACCAATATCCCAAATATATTAATCTTCTAGGTTCCAGATGTTTTTTTTTAAGTTACGGGCAATAATTTCTGAAGTCTCCTCGTAGATGGCGAAACCTGCTTTGTATCTGACCCACTATGGGTACACTTCGGCCGAGAATTAATTTAAAAGGGAATCGGGAGGTCAAACGAGAAACCACAATTGTTCTGAATACTTGTTCCGCATCCACCGAATTGTTGTCTCGACTCTGGACGGGGCAGTTCAATCAAAATTCAGTTTTCCATCAGGAGAAACGCGAATGAAATTTCGTTAAAGCTATGCCGGATTTATTGTTGTTGTTGCTGATGCTTTACCCGATATTTAATGAGAAAAACATTGAACATTTAAATAAAAACTAAGTTTCTTAATATGTATATAATTTTGGACACTTTTTGTATCTAAGTTTCTTTTAAGGCATCTTGTATTATTAGGTTGTTAAGAAATTGAGCTCAACAAAGCTCAAACAAAACTTTATTAATCGAAATAAAAACTAATACAATCAACACACTTTTGCCAACGAGAAACAATTTTATTTATACCGGTTGCGTGGTCACGAAATCGGTATAAATGAAAAGTGGTCATAGGTAGAAGAGAGTTCGGGTGAGTATGGCCGATGGTCGAGAGTTTCGTAGCTCAACTCATGCAGCTTTTGTCCCGTGATCATAGAGATGTGTAGCCGAGCATTGTCATAGAGAAAAATTGGTGAAAAATACGCCACAGTTTTTGATGCATTTAATCGATTTCCTGGCAGCACTTCTCCGCTGCTGCACAGTAATCTTTTCGTCAGGGTTTAGGAAGCTGTAATGATTCGGATCGGCCACAGATCACCAAAAGGTCACCATGACCTTATTTTGGTACATTTTTGGCTTTGAGAAATGTTGTGGAGTTTCATCGTGATCCAACCACTGAGCCAATCGCCGCCGATGATCGTAAAGGATCCACTTTTCGTCGAACGTCACAATCCTTTCGAGAAACGGGTGGTTTTTATTGTGCCAAAGAAAGGCAGATGGTACTTTAAAACGACGGTTTTTTGATTTTCATTCAATTCGTGTGGCACCCGTTTATCGAGCTTTTTTAACCGTCTAATCTCCTGCATATGGCTAGAAATCATCACATGCGTTGTGCCTAATTCAGAAGTAAACTTCCGAACAGTTGCGAAGGCCCTCAATTGGCCGTTGTCAACATCCGATGGCCCACCGTTACGCTCAACATTTAAAATTAAAATAACAAAAACTGCAATAATTTTCTTAACAACCTAATAGATATTAAAGTTAATTTTCCATTGTTTTCTATAATGGTACCTATAGGCAGATTAGGCAAATAGGTATTAGATTATAATTTATTGGTGCCAAGTCAGGAGAATATGCTGGAGGTAGAAAAGACATTTGAATTTCCTTGTGATAGTAAAAACAAAATATTTAATATCGTAGTTTCATGCAACTCCTGAGCAGCTGTTATCTTTTTTTTCGAATCTGTCATATAGCATCTAAATGATCAGAAACAGCTATGGAAATACTAAGTGTTTCTGATAATGGTTCAAGTATTTGAGTTGAATTTGCTTTTGTTCGGCCGAATGGTTTGCCATCTTATTGTACAATTTTCAGCATATGAATTTTGGACTTATACATACTGGGCGTGGTAAGGGTCACGCTACCATTTACTTTTTGACACCATTATTTTTTTCGTGATATTTACGACAGTTTAGGATTGGCTATTATGTAGGGCAGGCGTGCTAGTTTTATTATGGATAAATACATGCTAAAATAAGGCAGTGAAATTAAAATTTAATATCCAAATACAAAGAAATACTGCAAGTTTGGTATTGGTATATAACAGTATATGCATTATGGAGCGATAACTAAAACTAATGGCAAAATAGAAAAAAAAATAAATAAGGGACTGTAAAAGCAGGTAAAATATTTAATATGATAAAGAACGCACTTTTACATACCAGAGAAATATCAAATATTATAAAACAAGAATTAGTAGAAGTAGAAGAAATAATACATCGGTCAATAAGTCCCCCGTTTGATAAATATAACACACTTTTCTTTGCGAGTTTCGACTAGTTATCAATATATTCTACTTGAAGAGAAACAAAATCATCCCAACGCTTTTCTAACATTTCTACTCCTTTTTTATAACAACGATTTCTCTTTGCCCTCAAAATATCCTTCAGTTTTAGCAATTAATTTCTTTCCAGAGAGTATTCTTTTAAGGTCTGAGAACAGGAAATAGTCACTGAAGGCCAGATCTGGAGAATACGGTGGATGAGGAAGCAGTTCGAAATGCAATTCATTTAATTCAGTCATCGTTGCCAATGATTTGTGCCACAGTGCATTGTCTTGTTGAAACAGTACTTTTTGCGATCTCGACCTTCGAAACCACCAGTGTAATATTCGCTATTGATGCTTTTACCTTCCTCGAGGTAATCGATGAACAATATGCCATACGCATCCCAAAAGGGAGAGGCCATTACATTGCCTGTCTATGATGGTGTTTTAGGTCGCTCTGGACGGCTTTCACCGGTTGCTGTGCACTCGACTGACTGACAAATCTTTTTTATTTCGCTCTAGCACGCTAACAGCTCCAAACATTGTTCAGAATCATCAATATGTTGTAGTCGATGGTCCGCTGTGAGCAAACGCGATACCCATTTCGATAACAATTTACGTATTACCACATGTTCATGCAAAATGGCGTAAACACTTCCTTTCGATATCTTCATGGTATCAGCTATCTACTGCAGCTTTACTTATGGCTTCATGAAATAATTTTGTGAATTTTTCTGATGTTGTCTGACGTAACCACCTCAATTGAATGTCCAGAGTGTTCAGTAATATCGGTGCTTGTACGGCCCCCTTTGAATTCAGCATACCAATCAATTATGGTTGATTTTCCTGGGACAAAATCCGGATAATGTTTATTAAGCCATTGTTTTACTTTAACGGTATTTCTCTTCATCCAGAAGCAATGCTTAATCAAAACACGAAATGATTTTTCCATTGTTTTAAAAATAACAAAAATAGCATCATTTAAAGCACAACAATTCAGAAACTAATAGACAGATTTTCATAAAATTTTGACGAAAAAACGACGTTTGAAGGTTGGCACAATCGAACACTGGTAAAAAATTTTCGACGCCATCTATATGTCAAACCGAGGAATAATTGACCGATGTACTCGTTAGACCAACGATATAATATAATAGTGAGACATGGACATTGATAAAAAAACATTCTTACGTAAGATCGAAAATTAAAGAAGAAGAGATAGAATAAGAAATGAAAAACACAGACAGAATATAAAAATATAGACAATAGAAAAAAAATTGATGGTGGAACACCTTAGATGGACATATGTACAAATTTCCTGATAGTAGCCTTATGTAGCCAATGCACTAAACGAAACAAAACTAGGAAATATTACAAATAAAGGCCTAGATGAAAATGGACGAAGAAGAAAGAAAGGGAATAGAAATAGAAATTATTAAACAGATGTAAGAGAATATGAAGGTACGGAGAAATATATGGCAAGACAATCAATTTAAATAGAAAAATATGTATCACACCAGAAGGTTGATAATCATAAGATAATATACATAAATCAAAATAGGGAGTATTGAATAAAATCAGTTTATCAGAGAAAAAAATCAAGTAAATATATAGTAAACCTCACTAAATACTAAATATTAATCTTCCATCTAATCAGAACGAATGAAGAGAAAGAGGAACAGGTAATTAGAAGGTAAACGGATAATTACCGGTGCTTCAGAGAGAACGCAAGGGCGTTTGGTGTCGTTTCCTAATGCCCATTAAGGGACCTGGAGGGTGAAAAGAGAGAGAGAGCGCTCGAGCCCGTGGGTAGGGTGGTGGTTAGCGCGATGTCCAAGTAACAATAGGACTGCTGCTCACCCCCTACTGGCCAATTAATATGGTTGAATTTTGTTATAAAATACGTGGGACGTCTAAGTGGAGATTTGCGTGTTTGCGGCCTTATAACAATCCGACACGATAGGACGCTTTTAAGGACAAGGCCGTGGGATGGGGTGTCGTCTGCGGAATCACGCGGGAAATCACCCTCGGGGGGTTTATTAGTGATTTTGAAACGCACGAAAAAAATACCGTATGCAATAACTCTTAAGTGTTTTTTGTCGTTCGTCTGTTCTTTTAGAAAAACCACCTCGAAATGATTGGAAAAATTCCTATGATGGATGATGTTCAACCGTCGAATGCTGAATTTAACGAAAATAGAAAACACGGTTAGTATTAATAAACTGAATATTTACGAGGTATATTTTTTAAATAAAATCTGTTTTTTAATACGAAAAAAATACTATAAATATCATTAATTTTTTTTTCTATACATGCTTTTATTTCCTTTTTTTTACATAATTTCCATTTTTCTTTTTCTTTTTTACATAATTTCCAAACTTTTGTCATACCGCTAAACAAGTTTTTGTAGTCCAACGTCAAAGAAATCTGCCACCTTTGAAGAAGCCCTGCCACCTGTAAAAATGCCCAAATGCAGTTTTAAATTCTTTGTCGTCGTTGAACCATTGACCACCAAGGAACTCCTTTAAGTACCGAAATAAGTGAAAATCACTGGTGCAAGGTCTGGACTATAAGGTGGATGATCCAAATCCAAGTCTTCCCATCCAAAAGACCTGATTAGACCTTGTGGTTGTACAGAAGGATGTGATATTGCATTGTCATGGAGCAACATCATACGGGAAGACAGCAGGCAACGCCGTTGTTTTGTATGGTACGCCGGAGTTTTCTCAAGGTGATACAATACGCATCAGAATTGATTACAGTGTCCCAAACGATAGTTGCCATGATCTTTCGTGCTGAATTTGCCTGTTTAGCTTTCACTCTGGTGGGCGACAATGTGTGTCGCCATCCCATTGACTGTTGCGTGGACTCAGGAGTCATGTGAGACATCCAAGTCTCATCTCCTGAAATGATGGTCTAACAATTTATCTTCTTCCTGATTGTATCGAGTCACAAACGATAATGCACAGCCCAATCTCTTTGTTTTGTAATAATCAGAAAGCAGTCTTGGAATCCAATTTTTGGATAATTCAGTTTTCCAAAATAATGGTGTACAAAACTAACCTTGAAACCTATGGAAATTCATTTGATAACTTTGAAATCGTAAATCGTCGGTTCTCTCGAATTTCCACATCCACGTCTCCATCTCGAACAAAATCTTCAGAAATGAGAAAAGGTCATCCAGGGCATGGCTCATCATGCACATTAACCCGCCTGTCCTTAAATATTTTCATCCACTTTCAAACTTTAGTGTCACTCATAGCATTATCACCGTAAATCTCACAAATCTGACGGTGAATTTTCGCTGCTGCCAAGTTTCTTGCACTCAAAATCGAATTACAGATCATATCTCACAGTCGGCGGACGTTCAATTTTCTTAAACATTATAAACTTCTACAGCTCATCACACAGACACACGATACGGCCGCAAATGGCGCCTAAACGCGCGCAAAGCATGCTGGAAGCAGGACACTGCGTCGATTGTGCGTCATTGTTACTCTCATTCACAAACGGACGTTATTTAATAAATATCCTTCGTATTATGAGATTCTAGACATTATTATTGCAGTTTTTGTTTAAAAATATTTCATGATTAAAAGTTACGTGACTTTTGTTTTCAAATTTTGCACACTGTACTTACCTGTATAACCATTTGCTCCTTATATTGGTATGACTGACTGTCATTGATATGTCAGAGAAGATTCATATCATTTCGCTTGTAAACTTATAAATTAGATGTTTTTTTTGTGCTTGAAAACTTTTGTTGGCGATTTTTAAAATAGATAAATCTATCGGACAAATAACATAGGTCGACATGATTTTTGCAACATTAACGAAAATGCTCTTTTTGTGTTTCTTTTACATAGATTAAAACACCTTTTCACAGAAATGGTACGTCGCATTTTCAAGTACCTGCTTCCCCTTTATATCATGGGTCATTGAAATTACTTGAACCTAATAGGTATAAGGTATATTGCTAGGACTACAAGAGGGTTTTACAAAATATTGCTATTTTCTTTGTCTATGGGACAGTATGGCAACAAAAGAACATTACAGTAAGAATGTCTTGCTTCATAGAAATTCTTTTAAACCTTGTACTTCAAACATAAAATACCCCTTTACATAAAATACCCTAAAAGACCCCTTTGTTAATCCAAAAAAGGTGCTTCTTCTGCCTCTCCATATTAAGATTGGACTAACAAAACACTTCGTCAAAGCCATGGACAAAGAAGGTGATGGTTTTAAGTACCTAAAAGAAATATATCCCCAATTAAGTGATGCAAAACTAAATTTATTGGACCTCAAATAAGAATGTTTCTACGTGATTTCCGTTTTGAAGAAAAATTAAATGAAAAGGAATTGGCAGCTTGTTAGAATTGGCAAGTGTTTTGTAAGAGTAGTGAAATGATTTCTAGGCAACAAGAAAGATAAAAACTATAAAAGCCTCATAGATAAACTCTTGAAAGCCTATGAAATACTAAAGTGTGGCATGTCCATAAAAATACATTTTTTATACTTCCATTTGAATTTTTATCGGTAAAATTTGCATGCAGTAAGGGACGAACAAGGAGAGATGTTCGACCAGGACATCATGATGATGGAATAAAGATACCAGGGACAGCGGAACCCATCTAGTTGGGCGACTATTGACGGTTTTTAAAAAGAGATGATGCTACAGAACACAAAAGGATAAAGTGAAAGTTTTTGTCTCTATATGAGATCCTCAGTACTGTCTTTACATAGATTTAATAGATTTTTATATGTTTATATTTAAAAAATATTAAAATTTTGTCTAAAACCGAAATTGCTTGATCTGATACATTGAAAATGTTAAAAGAATGTTAGGATGATGAAATTTTGTAAAAAAAAGTTTCCAAGTGGTATATGGGCTTTAGTGATGTTGGAGAAGTAGTTGAAGATGAATCTGCTTCAGGATGACCTTGCATGTCAACCAAAGACGAAAACATTTCCAAAATGTAAACCCATTTAAGTATTAAAAGCGATGTAGATATTATTATTACTACTGGAATATCTTTTGGATCAATCCAGTCAATCTTGAAGAACTATTTGGGCAATTTGGGTAATTTGATCTCGTGTTTAATCTTATTTTGTTTGATATTGTCTAGAAAGAGTTAATTTCAACTGCAAAAACAGTTAACAAAGATTGTTATTTAAGCGTTATACGTCATTTGCAGAAGCCCATTCAAAAAAAATGTCCAGTTGAGTAACAAAACAATTCCGTCTAAAAATCAGATAAATACCATTCCACAGGCTACCATACCATTCACCAGATGTTACTGTGTGCTTTTTTCCTGTTCCCGTAATTAAAAAAGTAACTTCGTGGATGCCCTTTTAATATTGTCCAGGAAGATTTAATTTTAACTGATAAAACAGTTAACAAACATTGTTATTTAAACGTTATACTTCATTGGCATGAACCCATTTTAGAAATAAACGTCCAGCTGAGTGACAATACCATTCCACAGGTACCATATTCACCAGATGTGGTACTGTGTGCCTTTTTCCTGTTTCCTTAATTGAAGAAGTAACTTCGTAGATGCACTTTTGATATCTTGTCCAGAAAGAGTTAATTTCAACTGATAAAATAGTTAACAAGATTGTTATTTAAACGAAATACGTTATTTTGGGGTTCTCATTCAAGAAAAAAACGTCCATATGTGTGACAAAACAATTCCGTCTAAAAATTATATAAAAACCTTTCCAGAGGCACCATATTCTCCAAGCGTGGTACCATGTGCCTTTTTCCCGTTCAATCAATTGAAGAAGTCACTTCGTGAACTTCACGGAGGATATTCAAGAGAATTCACTGGCCGCTTTGAAGGAAATACTAGCAGTCGAACATAAAAACTGATTCGAAAACCGACAAAACCTTTATAATAAGTGTATTACTGTGAGAGTTGATTACTTTGAAGGAGACAAAATTAAATTGGAATAAATATATTATTTGTGTTTTATCTATCTAGTAACCTTAATGTTTTCACCGTGGTAATATGTAAAAGTAAACTTTTAGGGTTGGCGGCGCATTAGCAACTGATAAAGCTATTTAGCGACTGGACTTACAGCTTAACGTGTGGTCCGAACCACGGTCATCGCCTACCGAAAACCGTGGTCAGCAACCCCCTCGGGCTATTAATCCTTAGCTTTGTGCACTTAACCATAAGTATCTCGAGAAGCCTACCTAAGTGACCAACGTAGAACACCTCTCAAAAAGCATCTGGCCTCACCCAGCCTCGAACTAGCGTGACTGAGGGGTGATTCCTTCCACACTCTTACTTAGAAATATTAATAAGAATTTATAAAAATTCCGTACCTAGTACGGGAATCGAACCCGCTCCTCGCCAATTGTCACATCGTTAGGCTAATGCCTTAAACATGGCGGCTAACGAGGACCCTGGTAATATGTAATCTATATAGTAATAGGGAGTGAAGATAAAAAATATTTCAAATACCCTAAATGTATTTTGGGATTTCCTTTTTAAATAAAACCAACAATTTTAGAAAAATAACATGTTTGCTTATTTTATCAAAAAGTACAGACATGGCTTTATGTTATAAAAATAATATTCTCCAAATAGCCCATTCGACTGTTTCTACAGACGGCCCTTCTATGTAAAATTATCAAAAACAATATGGCACAATTGCGGTTCAGTAACTTGACGAATGTTTTGCTTCAGATCATTAAGCGTCTGGAGATTGTGAGAATAGACTTTGTCTTTGAGGAAGCCCCCACAGGAAAAAGTGGAGGGGGGTTAGGTAGCATGATTTAGCGGGATTGTAAATATCACCATATCGAGAAAGAATGTGACCAGTAAAACGTGTCCGTAACAAATCCAAAGTATTCCTTGTCAAATGACATGTGGCGCGATCTTATGGAAGAACATACTGTTAAAGTGCATCTGATCCCATTGGGGTCATAAACATATTACGGTAACGTTTGCAATTAATATTTACCCCCTCATCATCGTCCTTTTTATGAATAAATGGCCATATAATGCCCCCCAATACATCCCACACTATTACTCGAAGAGGATGTTTTTTCTCTTTTCGGAGGAAGAGGAGGTTTTTCTGCAATCACTCGAGGATTTTCACTTCCCTACAATCTTGCTTGTTCACATAACCTTTAAGGTAGAAATGAGCTTCGTCGGAAAATATAATTTTATTGCAAAATTAGAAATTATTTCTAACATAAAAGGTAAAATTAGCTAACGGCGATGCCCGTAATCTGGAGATTTAAATTAAGGGGTCTCTAGATGGCGCAGGCAAGTACCCTTTATAGTAGTTATTTTATTTTCATCTTTAAAGTACAGAAAATTATACGAATAATCTAAATTATCCATAACATTCCCCCCTCGGTATCCGTATTATTAATCAACAATATTATATTTATTAATCCTTGATAAATTCTGTTTTATTGTAAAATATTCAAAATTATTTGTCCCAAGTCGGGAAAAGTAAGGGTCAAATTCCGAAAATGGAGATCTGAACATTCCAGACTAAGGAATTGGACACGGTTTGTTTGTGACAAATCGTTTGTTAGTTCGTTTAAGCCCAGTTAAACTAGTTCCAGTTTCTTGAATTCTCTTTTTTTTAGTTTCGATCGCTCATAATTTGTTTAAATCGCAAGCATAAAATATGCATTCAATGTTAAATTAATTCGTTCTGCTGTTACACAGTGCAAATACAATACAAGCCCTTGAAAGTCGGTAGTTGTTGGAAAAAATATAAATTATTATTCGCAATTATTGTTCCCAATGTGAATGAGCAGGCTATAACATAGTTGATACGGAAACATTGGGACTCCAATTCCGTTGATGGTAATAAATTAGATGTTGATTTTATCCAAAATTTGCATAATACTATTGATAGGGCTGCTTCCTTGAAATTGGCGAAACCTAGGGGTAATAAAAAAGCTAAGAAATGCTTAAGTTGAAAAGAATAGAGCGTATAGCGCGTTCTCTTTCACAAAGAATGAGTAGGATTGGAGAATTTATAAGCAGAAAATAAATATTGCTCTGTCCATAATGCGACTTGAGAGGAAAAAGTACCTTAATAATAATGCCTGTAGAAGGGACAAGAGGAAGATGTGGAGAACAATAAAAAATGTACTAAATGTACTAAACAATGATAAGGGGCATGTCGATTATTCTCGAATCGATTTTGATAGCCTCTACGGATCAACGGAGGAGAACTTCAACACCTTTTATTGCGATAGTTTGAATAAAGTAGAACAGATTATCAAAGGGCCGAACTGGATTTTGAACATGTTACACTAAACAAATTAAGAAAAGTTATGTTTAGCTAAAAGGGTCGAAGTACGAGTGAGAATGAAACTATGATAAGGTTAATTGAAGAAATTTTTTGTGTCATCGGTCATTCTTTATTGTATTTAAATAATACAAGTTTTGAATACATTTTCTGAGAACTTAAATAACAATATTAATGCACCGATTCCGAAAATACCAAAGCCTAGTGTACCAAGTGACTTCAAAGCAATTAATTTGTTACCTGTTGTTAATAGAATCATAGAGACTGTTGTATGTGCAGAGTTGAGAACGTATTTTCAAACCAATAAGTTGTTATTTTCTGCTTAATCAGGGTTTAGGACAAAACATTTTTGTGAAACGGCTATTCAGTATGCATGCGCAACATAGATAAACGATATAAATGATGAAAAAACTATGCCTAGTGTGTTTATAGATTTAAAACCGGCATTCGAAAATATTAATCAGAATATACTGTGTATAAAATTATTAAGTTATGGTGTAAGATCAAGCCTGGAAATGGATCAAGAGTTACTTAACAGACAGACATCATAGTACAGTTGAGAGAAAAATGTCGGCAAGAAGAGAAAGTGCTTCGGGAGTTCCTCAGGGTAGAACTTTAGTCCCGTTGCTTTTTTGATATATGTCAACGATATTTCTACAATATTGGATAGGTGTTTTATTAGTCTTTTTGACGATGATACTCTCATATCTGTGTTTGGATATAATTTGCCTGAAACATTGGTTGGAACATTGAAAGTGAACTGGTATTATTATGTAAATGGCGATGTAAAAATAAACTTAAACTAAACGAAGTGAAAACAAGGTGCATGGTGATAGGGCCTAAAGAAAACTGCAGAAAATTTGATGAGTGAGGGTTAAAAATAAACATAAACAATTGTGATATTAAAAATCTAAAAGAATTAAATACTTGGGAGGACTCTTGAATCCTCAGCTAACATTTTGTAATCACGTCAGTTATCTATGTAGAAAGATTGAAAAAAAAATAGGGTTCTTCAATCGCATATCTTCACATTTATCACCCTGGTCGAAGAGGCTTGAATACAATACTATTGTTTTGCCCCATTTTACTTATTGTATGTATGTGTTGATATCACCTAATAAAGAGAGTATTGGTAGACCACAAATACAGAAGAATAAGACTATGCCTATACTATTGAACTATAATAGGTATACACTGATAGAGGTAATATTGCGGTCATTGGACTGGTTTTCTGTTGCGCGGGACATTGAAGGGGCTAGCCTGCGATTGATATATAAAATAAAAAATTATTTGTTGCCACATTATTTGAATACTTTTTTGGTGCAAAGAGCAAACATGCATTCTTCAGATGTCCGTTCTAGGAACAATTATAATTGAAGGTGTTTGCCTATTCAAAGCTTTACCTGCCCATATAGGAAGGGCTCCTAATGTCGATGTGTTTTATAAACTCTTAAATTGTTATTTGAAGCAATAGAGCTTCCATGTTAATTATTAGCTTTTAATTATTGGCTTTCCATTTATTTTCTTTTGGTAAGATTACTTAGAGTTTTAATGACATTCTTTTATCTTTGTATATTATCGTTGTCTTGTTACTATTAGCTTCATATGCTAAATAAAGTGTGTATTTATTTTATTAATATTTCGCTTTTGGTAAACTGATGAGATATACTCCATCTTTGGTAGAAGAGCACCTGTGTATATCAGGGTGGGTGTTAAAAATAAAATTTTTTCCAACGCCCTTTGATGAAAAAATACGGGGGAATTTTTTTAACAAAAATAACACGTGCTTCAAGACGCTCTAAATTCATTTTTTGATAAAATCGTAGTTTTTTGTAAATATCTCTTAAAGTATATGGATTTGAGAAAATATATAAAAGTAATTTTACAGGAACACTCTCTATAAAAAAGGACTTTTCCATTTTCTTCGTAAAATTCATATTTATGGAGATATTCTCAATAATAAATTTATTAACTCCATATAGTCAACATTTTAAGACCTACAAACGTAATTTTTCTTGAAATATAAACAATAGTCCAATGAACTCAGAACAAAAAATATAAGTAGATGCTTTGATGTTGTTGTGTTATTGCTCTCCTGATTCAAGAAAAATAACTCCCTCTATGATAATCCAAAGAAGTGAAAATCGGGAGTTAATCCTGGTGAGCCATCAACTAGTATCTATAAACTAAATATCCATGTCAATAAGGTGTTCCTGGGTATATTATCAGTTGCTTCAATCTCGTCAATTGGCCATTCTTGACCGTTATATACAACAACTGATTCGTAACATAGTGATGCTCTGGAAAAAAGCCTTATTCTGGCAGGATATCGAGAATATCTCCATAAATATGAATTTTATGAAGAAAATGGAAATGATATTTTTGTATAGAATTTAATTTCCTACAAAATACATGGATATTTGAATTTGCGGTACTAGTTAATGGCTCACCAGGATTAACCCCCGATTTTCACTTCTTTTTCTTGACTCTGGCGAACAATAAAACAACAACATCAAAGCGTCTACTCTTATTTTTTGCTCTGAGTTCATTGGAGTATTGTTTATATTTCAGGAAAAATGACGTTTGTAGATCTTAAAATGTTGACTATATGGAGTTATTAATTTTTTACAAAATTGTTCCTATATATTTAGCTCAAATTCGTATACTTTAGGAGATACTTACAAAAACTACGATTTTATCAAAAAAATTAAATTAAATCGTCTTGAGGCACATGTTATTTTTGTTAAAAAAAAATCCCATGAGCTTATGTAAAACACTTCTGCCAGAGGGATTGAAGAATTACAACATTATCGGCCACTAAAGGTTGTACTGTTTTGCGCATATCTTGCTTCAAAGCGCACCTGTATACTCCGCGGTGAACGTGGAGGCAGTGGAAAAAATCGCTTCGTGCGAATAGCATGTCTTCATACCAAAAAAATGGACACCGATCTAGTAGTCAACGCCGCCAAGAGTCCAGGTTAAATAACCCCTCCATTAGAGGTATGTTTATTAATTAGTTGGCCAAGCCCAAACCAAGCTTTTTTGGTATTTTCTAGAGACCGTCTTCTTTGATGCGGGTCAATTATAGTACCGAACGTTTGGATTCCGTACATGTTAGTAACCGCTCATCTTAGTTACCGGACTTTTCAATAGCCGGGTATTTAAACAGCACTACAAAGGATAAAGGTCAGACATTATTTTATTATCAGTATTTTCACTCTTTTACTCCTCTATTATTCAATCAATATTTGTTTACACTCATTTTTTGCTTCAGAAACGCTAGATAAGGCCACTTACATTTTTACACTGTTAGTTTAATGTTGAACATTTTCATCTTTATTATGGCTAGTTAAGTAGGGTAGTGGTAAACATCACATTTAAATTTACTTTGTTTATGTTATAATTATTTATTTTTGTTTATCTCTGAACTTGTGTTTGTATTAATTAAATAATGTTTAGTGCTAACTGAGCCTTTTGGGAGTAGGTAGACCGTTTTCTCAGTTAAAGCGTTTAATCCCAAAGAACTTGGTGGCGCGTTTATCGAAGCGACGACGAGATCCATCCGTGATTCACGACCCAACTGCCTCCGGCGAACAGCTGCTGTAGGGAGGAAAGAGTATGAATAGGTACAAAAGAGAGAAAATGAGCATGGACAGACAAAAATGAAAATAAAACACAGTACTACACAATAATAACAATAAGAAGAGAACTACGGTTAGAATCAAAGTAGAATCAAAAAAAGAGAGAAATTAGAGAGAAATAAATTCAATTTTCCGAAAGTCAAAATATATACAAACAAACGAAAACCCGAAGGGAAATACAGTGGTCCACAATAATAATAATAAAGAAAAGTTACGGCTTCTATATATGCCAGTCGCGATCTTTTATTGAAACTGTTTCGTGGTGTTGGTGTTCTCGTTGACGCTTACATTATATGTAACATATGAATTCGGTCTGCTCTTTGTCAATTTGTCGAATATTTTTACGCGGATGGTTTATGAGAAGCGTTAAGAAAATTATTGTTCACCGATATCGCTTTTCCTTATAAACCTAATGAAGAAGGAAAAAAGTTGGACAATACCTCGTTCGAGCTTTACAATTCTGACGATATTTTACGCCCGTTTTAGTGTTATGTATTTTACGAGGAATTTCTGGGTGAAATTTTCAAGTATTGCCTTTTATTTTCTTTATAGGGAGCATTTTGAAATTTTATTGGAAAGATATATGATAATGCAAAAGTTCAAAATTATTTATTTCTACATAGTATCTATATACGGAATCTGCTAGTTCATTTTCAGTCTAGTTATTTTTAGTCATCTTCATTCTTTGTCAGATGGTCTGTACACCTTGTCGGAAGCTCTGATTTACCACTGGGCTCTAGTTTGTGCTATTTTCATAGTTTTTGCCAATAGTCATAATCTATACATTTATTTTACAGTTATAACTATTTTTAGTTATTTTTTAGATGTCCCCAATAACAAGCAAATAGCAGGACGAAAATTATATATGCGTCTTCCAGTAGATATGAATAAGTTTCTCCCACTCACTCCCCATCCTCTTCCATTCGATCAGTTCATAATTGTATTCGGGCAATAGCGCGAAATTCAATTTCGGGACCCCGGGGCATCTCTTAGATTTTACTGTTATTATCAAAATTTCATCCGGCCAATGGGAGCGGGCCCGCCACCTCCCAACCGCTCCCGGACAAATATGGACCCGTAAGTGGTTTTGCCTGTATCTGGCAGAAGGGAGGCCGCCCTACAGATGTAACGGCGGTTACCAAAATTACCACAAACCAACCCCCGATTGGAACTAGTTCGTGTCCAAATAATTGCAGGTTTTTTAGACTTCTCGTTATTTGTGTGGGCTATATATATATATATATATATATATATATATATATATATATATATATATATATATATATATATATATATATATATATATATAGATATATATATATATATATATATATATATATATATATATATATATATATATATATATATATATATATATATATATATATATATATATAGCGAGCGTATTTTTTCAACAAAAGTCACCTTATTTTTTGACTAAAATATATAATGTTTCGTTGCAAATTGTTACGTTTATTCTGTTGTGAATTTCATTGTCGGTGGAAGATTGTTTTGAGCAACAGGATGGGCGACTCTTATTTGCGAGAACAAAGGACCAAACTAATTAATAGTTAATTAGATGGAAAATGGAAGGAGAAATCTGGGAAATAACTGAACATTCTTTGTTATATTCATGCCAATGATCCAGCCCTTTATCTCTTTTTCGATTAACTGAACAAACAATAACATCTAAACGGAGTTTGGTGGATTTCAATCGCGATAAAGAAAAGGCGAATGTGTAGCTCCCCCAGTTCTCAATTCTAACTGAAATCGTGTTTCACCAGCAAATAATATATAAAAAAAATTAAAGCAATTTAAGCTAATGTTAAATATAAGATCCTGTGATGAGGAAATACACAGTATGTTGGGAAAATAACGGAAAATTTGCCAAAAGAATTTATATTTATTTAAAACTAGCTGACGGTTTTGGCAAACTATTGGCATCGCAAACTATTGGAAATCTGTAAACAAAGTAAAAATGTGTTTATTTGTCTTTTTTTTTTGTTTGTCTTGCATGATTATTCAAATTCATTGTCGCGCGATTGGTTTCTACTGACCGATGATGCTTCATTTGATGCATATCATCTTCGTTTGCATTTTTTTCTTTGTTCTTGTATGCGTACTGAATGTGTTTGGGATCGATCCGTTCCGTTCCGAATCGATTCTGTTCAAGTTCATTTCGCCCTTCACATTGCTCTGCAGTTCGATTAGCTCGAAAATTCGTTTGGTTTGTAGCATAGCGAGTTCTTACGAACCTAAATTGCTTCGTCTTATCGATTCAAAGAATGATAATTCAACTGAAAATAGACAATTGGTTCATTTTGTTTTTACTGTCTAACCGTTTGTCACTTCAAAACTCACCGTATTTCGTAGGTAAATCTGTAAATTGGTTTGAGATAAAACGACGAAAATTCATTTTATGAAACGATTGCGATAAACTTACAATAGAATGAATTTTTCAATTCAACTGAAAATAAACACTAAATCCATTTTTCGTTACTATGTAACCGATTAACTTGATTCACAATTAGCTGTCAAACGACATTTGAATGCGCACGTAGTGAAATAAATATGAATCGAAATAAAATAATTATTTGTGGACAGACCACGAAACAACACAAAAGTAAAAACAAATGTAATTTTATTTTAATTTAGGTAGGAATACGTTTTTCCTAATTTTTCTGCAGATTTTTTCCAATTGAAAACATTCAATTGAGTTATTTCCATCTGGGGAGCATACCGAACAAAATAAAAAAAGAATTAATCAAATGTGTCATTACAATCGTCAGTTATGATCGAGAGTGAAGCTAGAAAAGCCTTAATCATAATGATTTAAGCCACTTTCCAAGTAGTAGGGAAGTGGTTTATACGCAATGTCGCATTAAATATAAAAACTATTAATTTTATGCACTTTTCAGAGAGTTCTTGCAAAATTTTGCCAGAGATAAGATCAAATCTGGATTCTTTTTGAATCAGTTTTTTCTCCAATATTGTTTCACTCATTTTAGCACTGGTAGTTGCTAAAAATGTTGGATCACAACTGGTGTTCTCAGGAAGTTGTGGATCAGATCCTGATGAAGAATTGAATATGATTAGAATCATCGAGAAAAATGTTGCCCAAGTTAAAAGGCGTAATCGGTACTGGTAGTTCCTGGCTATGAGGAACCTGGCCTAAATGCAGAAGGCAAATGTGGATACTGAATTTTGTCCCTTTACTTTTTTGAAATCCCTTCTGGTTTGGTGATACAAAATTAGCAATCACTTATATGGTCAGTAAGTTCTCTCCACACCCCAGGAAGAGCAAACAGCATATAATTTTTTATAAATGTCACTAAATTTACGTGACAACTCACATATCAAATATGAAGTGTCCAACTTTTATCTTGATCTCCAATTTGGCATTTAAAATATTAATGATAGGCTTTTTTCACTTCTTCGGATATACATCTAGCTTGCGACTTTAAAATTGATCGTCCGTATATATAACAAAACTTATCCGCTGGATTTTTGCACAATAGGTAACTAGAAATGTCATTTTATATCAAATCAACTTAAACATTTGACTGTACTGTAAACGAGATACCAAAATCTAAACAATAGAAAACAATAAAATTGCCTTTACCGGTTCGCAGAATACTGTGGAAATACCCCCCCTACGGTTTTGTGGTAATTTCTACATTGTCAATACAAATAATATCAATTACCTCATGATATAAAGGAGAAGCAGGTATTTGAAAATGGGGCGTGCGGGACCATTTCTGTGAAAAGTTGTTTTAATAACTACCTAAATGAAATACAAAAAGATCATTCTCATTAACGTTACAAAAATTATGTTAACCTGTAATGTAATGTAATTAGCGAAAAATACTGGAAGTAAAGGAGATTTCTTCAAAAATTAAGATTGTACTATTTTTTATTCTATAAACAGATGTCAAAAAAGACTGAGTATAAAGAATAACTGATGAACTAATCCTGATACTTTTCATTTTGACTAGTATCGGTGAAATTTTTCCTGCAAACTCTGGACATTTTCCCTGAATAAATCAGAGACTACTTACATTGAACGGTCAGTTCGAATGGCGAACTATAAGTCTCTCCTTCCGTATTTCTTGCTGAGCATGCATATTGTCCTGCGGATTTCCGGCGAATATTTTTTATGGTTAGGACCTCCTGATCTGGCAGGATGCCGCCCGTCTCGTTATAAGCAACGAGGTAATTCTGAAACAAATAAAAGTCCTTTATTAAATCCGAGCTTGGTTTATAGTTACATGGTGGGGATAGTTGAGAAGAACTCTCATCGAAAAATGTTAAGGTTTATTTACAAAGTCTAACGCAAATTAATTTTGACCCTGAGCAGCATATTATATTATCTTTATTTGCCATTGGTGTACATTTTTGAAAGTACCAATAAGAATAGTGTTAACAATTTACGAGAGTCGTTTGAAAAGTTCTCGGATAAAAGAGATGGCGTAAGTAACGGGTAATTTTTTTTAGTGTGTCCGAACTTCCAATAGGGGTCGACGTCAAACGAAAAACAAATGAGTTTACGCACCTCTTGTGTCAAAATTATTCAGTATAGTCTGGCAAATCATTATGGAAAGTTTAACATTAGAGCAATACTTGCAAATTGTCGAAATTTATTATCAAAATCAGTGTTCTGTGCGATAAACTTAAACAGCACTTAACGAATTTTATGGTGTACATAATCAATTTGTCGACGTTAATCTACGTGGAAAATTTTACTTGAAGTTCTTGGTCTGGTGCCATAAAATATCCAGCTTGTCCAAGAACTCAAGTAACAATAGAAACTTGATCCAGAATTTAACTGTTTTGTTCAGCCGGACCTTGTAACCGGAAGTTTGTTCAGCGGCGAAGCTGATTTTTGGTTAAATTGTCACGATAATACCCAAAATTGCAGCATTTGTTACTTACTGTTAATGGGGATCATTACAGAGGGGATCATCAGATGGGGATCATCACAAATTATCAATGATTATTTAATTCCGAATTTGAATGATATTAATCTGGAGGAGATATGGTTTCAACAGGACGGCTCCACATGTCATACAGCCAACGCAACAATCGATTTATTAAGAGACCAATACGGTGAGAAAATTATTTCGAGGAACGGACCGGCTAATTGGTGACCAAGGCTATGTAATTTAATGCTTTTAGATTTTCTTTGGGGTTATGTTAAACCTTTAATCTATGCCGATAAACCAGCAGCTATTGGACGGTTGAGTATCGGACAATTGAGTTTTTGAATAAAAAATAATTCTCGATTTATTACTTTATTATAAATAATATTGATAATCGATGAGAAAAACTTTTAAAAAATTGTTTAAAATTAATTATAAATGAATTAAAATGTATAAAATTTAACCAGAAATCACGTGACTATAAAAGCGCCACGATTGACTGTCATGTTTGTGCCATTATTTTAAAATGTTTTCCCTTAAGTCAGTACTTAACTTAGTAACCGTACTTAGAAACCGTTGACAGTTCAACGGTTTCTACCTCTGTATATACTCAATTCTTCTATTGGAATCTTCGGTGTGAAACACTAAACTCGAAGAGACTTACCATTGAACACCAAATCACTTTTTGAAAACTTCTCGACGCATATTTCGCTAACTAATGTTAGCATCATCAGGAAATGATTTAATTTAATTTTAAAACTAAACTATGTTCTATTTATATGAGAACCCTAATTACTAACCTACTACTTAAGAAAAGTAAGAGAAGCGGAGCGAAAAAAAGGATACCAGAAAAAAAGGGCCAAAAGAGCACAAAACAAAGAAAAAAAAATGAACCGTGAAGTTTACTGGCCCTTACATTAATAATTGAAAAAGTTGACTGAACGGAATAGGTCCTTTATCCCAATATATGCATCCAAAGCCGTATTGTTATTTACACTTTTAACCAGTCTTAAATTCTATAAATTCTGGCTCTAAAATTAAATCATCTCCTGAGGATGCTAATATGGTTGGCGAAACGTGCGTCGAGAAGTTTTCAAAAAGTGATTTGGTGTTTAGTGGTAAATCTTTTCGAGTTTTGTGTATATACTGATAAAATTATTGAAGTTTAGTGCAAAAAATATTGTTGGTTACTAATTTAATTCAGTAATGTGTGACAAAAGGTTCATAAAGGGCAATTCTGATAATATACCTGGTGTGGACGTTTTTATGATCACAGAGTGTCTTAAAAATGACATCCGGTTTAATTGCTGCTAAAGCAGTCAATTTTATGCTAAAGCGCCAATTTGAGTTTTTTCCTAAATAATAATGTAAATACTAAACTCAAAGAGATTTACCACTAAACACCAAATCACTTTTTTTAAAGCTCTCGACGCACGTTTCACTAACCATGTTAGAATCATCAGGAGACTAAATCATCATAATATACTTTAGCGAAACGTGCGTTGAGAGCTTTAAAAAAAGTGATTTGGTGTTTAGTGGTAAATCTTTTTGGGTTTAGTGTTTCAAATCAAAGGTTCCAATAGAAGAATTGAATAATGTAAATGTAAATAAGAAACAAAATATTTCTGTTAAATATAATTAAATTATTTATAGAATGTCACGCGAAAGTTACGGTAACAAGGCTATAGATTATGAACAATTTAACCACACAAATGGTATTTACACGGTGAAAGGACGTGTATGTCCAGATCATAAAGTTTTGAATAAAGCTTATGCTGTTACCTAGAAACTTTTAGTTAGTTAGAAGTCCTAGTTACTTTAGAAAAGTTCGAGAGACTCAATGTCACGATTGTGTGGCTTGATAAATACTCAAACATAAAAAACTGAAATAATGGTATAAATAATAATCTTTTGTATATATTTGATAACAGGTATTTGAAAAAAATGGATGTGACTTTAGGATTAATACCTCGTGCTTAAAAAACAAAATTTTTTTAAGAGAAAAATAAACGATTAAGAAAAAATTAAAAAAAAAATTCAATAAGAAAAAAATTAAAAAAAATCGGTCCATTCTGGGATGCGTGGCATTATCCGCAGAATAAATAAGTTTTTTTAGAAAAAAAAATAAAAAACGGCGAACTTTGAAGTTTTCCTCAAAAAAAACTGAAACATTTTATAAAACTTTTGAAAATTTTTGTGTATTTTTTCTGAAAAGTATGTTCAAAAACAAAAATTTAAAAAAACGACACATTTAGTCAATTTTTGAAAAAGTTATGAGTATTTTGAAGAAAAAGAGCCATTTTTTTGAAAAATTCGTAACATCTTGTTAGGTAAAAAAATTTGAAAAAATTCTGGGAAATGTTTTTAGTGAGGTAGAAAAAGAAAAAAAATCAGCCAAATCGAAAGGGGTCGGGTTTAAAAGTGGTTATTAATTATAAATAAATCCCTTATTTATCCCTTATTAATAAATAAATGATTGGTTTATTTATAAACAAGGAAAAAAACGCAATTACTTTTCATACAACCTAATATTTTTATTGCTCATATTGCACATTTTTTCCTCGTGGATTATTAGAATCGTTAAGACGTATTCCCTGCCTTGTTCTATATATTTGAAAAATAATATGGACATTCCTCTGACAGTTGACTGTGCAATAAAAATGCTTAGTGCATATTTCTGAGTTTATATATGAACAATTTTACTAGGCCAAAGCCTTATTTTGCATTATCCAACAATCGATATAATGGAGTATCCGGCTCTCTGAAATTGAACTATAAAATTCCTAAATGTTTTTCGCGTGTCTTTATAATTCTAATAATGCACATAGTATAGAGTGTTCTGAAGAAAAATTAAAATTTATATCAGAAAGTTAAGAAGTGAATATTTTTATTCAGATATTTATTTGAATATTGTAGGAATTATTCGTGAAAAGTGATTAGTCTAAGGGCATAAAAAACAGTTAGAACTTATTTTATAGAATCTTTTGGTATGTTACTATATACAGGGTACTATATACAGATACAAAAAAAAACAACTTGATCAATTTTAACAAATTTATTCTTAAAATTTACATTAAAAAAAAAGAAATATACATATTTCCAAAATATTTTTGGAAATTCATTCATGTCACTCAAAATGTGCTCAATTTCTATTTTGGCACTCCTTAAGCCGACCTCTAAAATTTGCCATAACACGGTGGCAAGTGTCCGCAGGCATGGCTTCGATTTCTTGCCGAAAAGATTTCTTTAGATCTTCCAGAGTAGTGGGGCGGTTGTGGTAGACTTCACTTTTAAGATATTCCCATAAAAACATCCCAGGAAGACAGGTTCAGGCTTCGGGGGAGCTACTAAATGTCTCCTCTTTGAGAAATCACTTTTCCATGAAAAAGCGCCTGAATGGCAGGCAAAGAGAGATTGGAAGTGTATAATGTAACTCCGTTCTGTTGGAATTAAGTGTCCTGAGTATATCCCTCAAATTCTTGAAGAGTAGGAGTGAAAAGAGTTTGAAGCATTTCAACATAACGCTGATAATTCATGGCTACTGTGCGGCTTTGACGGGCCAATTATTCCGGATGCAGAGATTGCAGCCTTAACTGTGACCTTCGGCCTATGCAGAGGCCTTTCATATTTCATTTTAGGATTTTCTCCACACCAGTAACGACAATTTTGATTATTGACATGGCAATTAAGGTGGAAATGAGACCCATTGAACAATAAGATGTTGTCGACCGCTGGAAATCGGTCCATCGTTGCATTAGCAAATAAAGTCTATCAGCGGGGTCCGTCGGCTTCAATTATCGCACAAAGTCTCCACTTGTTCAACTTTTGGTTCTCAACCGCGCATCTGTTGAAAGGTTAGACGCATGCGGTGTTGAACGAGGGGCATGTAAGGACAAAAAATAATATATAATTTTGAAAAAATTATATTTTTAAATTTTTTTTTTCAAACATCAGGACAAGACGAAATCACAGCAGAAATACTGTAATATATGGGAGAAATAGCAAAGAAAAATTTTTTGTAACTACTAAACCATGTCATAACAGAATACATAGTACCAACACACTGAAATATGAGTATAATATTGCCCTAGTTTAAAAAAAGGAGATATCAAGGAATGTAAAAACTGTAGAAAGATTACACTAACCAGTTTAGCTGGAAAAATATTTATCAGAATAACAGAGCATAGCCTGAGAGAAAAATTAGAAGCAACATTAGAAGAACTACAGCATGGTTTTAGAAAAGGTAGAAGCACACCAGATCTGATATTTATAAATACTAGGAGAAAAACTGTTAAGACAAGAAACCAAAATCCATATTTGTTTCATTAACCTATAAAAAGCATTTGATAGAGAAAAAAGAAGAGATGTCCGGAAAAGTCTAAAGAGAAGAGGACTAAAAGTGGGAGTAATAGAAATTATCAAGCCCTTATACAACAACAACAAGGATAAAGTAAAAACGGATGACGATGAATCTACAGAATTTGAGATAGGCATAGGTCTAAGACACGGCTGCGTACTGAGTCAACTGTTATTTTTAGTAGTTATTGACGATATTGTAAAAAAAAATGAAAACAGGGACAACACACGAATTACTGTTCGTTGATGATATGATCCTAATGGCAGATTCTGAAGAAAAACTGCAACATAACTTAGCGATATATAACGAGGAAAAAAAAATACAAAATTCCCGAAACGTTAACGTTAAAAGTTTGTATATTTTTTTAGAATATTTTTATATTTTTAAAATTTTGTTCGTTAGGTAAATTTATTACAAAAAAGAATCACTGGGAAATTTGTCTCCGTTTAGTTTTTTGTTTTTACTCAGTGATTCTTTATTTACATAAGAATAGATCTTTTGGTATTTTTTGAGTTTTAGATCGTGGCGAAAACCCCAAATAAAGAAAAAATATATGAACACGCCACAATCATTCGACATTACTTATATAACGAGGACCTAAGAAAAGTAAACATGAAAATAAATATCGACAAAAGCAAAACAGTGGTAATTGCAGGCCCAAAAATAAAACGTAAAATTGTACTCGATGAGAAGGTAATGGAGCAAATCAAAAACTAATACAATTATTTAGGTATAATAACAGAAATAAAGGAAAATGGACAGTGAAATGAACGAAAAAAAATGAAAAGAGCAGGCAAACTATACAACACCATAAAAGAACATTCTCAGAAAAAAAAGAGATACCGGAAAAAGTAAAAACACAGGTTTATAAAAATGTAGCAAGACCATCAATGATATACGGCATGTATGATATACAATCTTGAATCTTAACAAAGAGAAACAAAAGTAGAATTACAGCTGCAAAAATGAGATTCCTACGCAAAATTGAGGGAATTACACAAGAGATAGAGTAACAAATACGACAGTAATGGAACAACTGAAAATGAAACCAAAAGAAAGAGCTATTACAGAAGAAAGACAATTGAGCTAGCTGGGACACATCCACAAAATGAATGAAGAGTGATTAGCAAAACAAAGATGGGAAGAACAGTTTGCCAAACGGCAGAAAACGATGAATTCATTCGAATGAGGCCAGAAAATTAGCACTGGATAGGAATTCATGGTCGGTAAAAAATACTTTAATACTATCATGCTGAAATGTAAACTGTCAGTTTTACACATAACGGTACAACGGACTTTTAGATTAAATAAAATAAAAGTAATAAAATTGTCAATTAAGTGTGTAAGAAATATTTTTTTCTATTATATATTTTCCTGTGGTAAATTGTAGTAATTATTATAAATATTGCTTTGTCCATACAGATTTTCTGTATTTTTCCCTTATTTTTCGTGCTCTTATCAAGGCCAGCACAGCAGCACTCATACTAGCTAACATGTCAATGTCAGATGGTATTCATGAAACTAAAATTACACAGTTAACAGTAGATACTTACAAAATAGAATATTTTTAACTTTTTTAAAAAAACCGTTTTTAGTGAACTCTCCAGAAATGTTGAATGAAACTGACGCAAGCATGTGGACAGGATCGAGGTATGTATCTTACCCTACGCTAGGATGCATGCGCTAACGTATAAAATAACGCAAGTTGAAAGGCATGTTGAAACACATGTTGAGCAGATGTGGATATGCCTTAATTAATGCATTTGAGCATGCGTAAATCCTTGTGAAGGATGCGAAGCACCGATGACCTCGTCACATTAAAATCAGCTATGCACTTTTGAGTCGATAAGTTTGGTTGTTAGCGCACAGACGTCTCACTGTCTCAATGTTTTCATTAATTCTCGCTGACCTTCGACGGCCAGGAACAGGTTTATTTAACGTTGCACCAGTTTCCTGAAATTTACGAACCCACTCCTTAATAAACGGAAGGCTTGGACATTGTTGAACATCGTGCAAATTGAAATGTTAATTATGTATCTACGGCGCGCAACAGTGGCGGAATTGTTATTGCGGTTATATTCGCACACACAAAACGAGAGCTCCTCGTTCGTATAGCGCTACATGATAACTAAATTCCCCTGAGCCAAATGTTCATTTAAGACTGACCCCACCTTTCTATTCTTCCTACCAAATTTTCTACAGCGCAACCAAACATTAACACCTATTTGGACCACTCTGTAGAACGTGGGGTTATTGTCCATTAGATTTTAATATTTTTAAAAACAAATAACTGTGTCAATATTTAAAGCATATTTCTAAAACAAAAGTTCTCCTATCTATGGTATTAACCTTTTGTTCCTGACAATATTTTTTTTCCAGAAAGTTTAGGTAATCATGAAGAATACTGTTCCTGAATGTTTTTAGAATATACAAAAAAATATTTTTTGATAATTGTTGCTTTGATACATTTTTTAGACCATGATCTCAGTATGTAACCGCTAGGAAAATAGAGTAGAGTAGATATACATTATAGATATCATAGAAGCTATACAAAATCTTTATTATTTGAAGTACATGTGGAATCTAGACCATTAATATTTATGATATAACATACAACAGTTCATTTTTTCAAATCCACTTGACATGTGGTGCACATCCACTTTGTTCTGTGCGGTTCCTTACTTGTGCTGCAAAGGGCGCATCTTCTTGACGTGCTATATTGTGGCACATGTAGTAATTGGTCAAACCATAATTCATACGATACTACTATGTTTGAAATGAGTTATTACTATGGGAGGGGAACTTCGATGTAATTTTATTTCTGACTTCATCACAGTACCTATCAACACTGAAGACAATGACATCCTAAAGAATTTTACATTTGGAACTGCTGATTGTGCTTTCTGCTTAGATATAATGAAAGAGTCTAAAACGGACAGATCTATAAAATACCATTAAAATACCCTACCAGTTTACATTATTTTATGCCACCATTTTTTTGATTTGCGCTCTATTTCATAGATGGATTTTAGCATATCGGTTTTGTCTACATATCCCATGTGCTGATAATAGTCATAATTGGGTATTCCACAGTGTGTAAACTCTCATCTTTTTGTTCACGGGTGACACTTGTCTCATTTGAAGGATCATAATATTTTTCTTTATAAATGCAAGTCCATCTTTACGGATTCTCCAGTCAGATTGGCCTCTTGTCTGTAATGCTTTGTCAGTTTTTATATCATTTGAAAGGTATCTTCTATTATCCCTTAAAGTATAACAGGCGTAAATAAATTCCTTCTGAAGCGATTTTTGTAACTGTACAGAATTAAAAAAGTTATCAAAATATTTATGGTAACCTTTCCCTACCAAATCTCTTGTCAAATCTAAAACTACCCTACATCCCAAATCTTTCTCGGGTTGATTATTGATTTTGCCAACATATATTTGGAATTGGCAAACGTATCCATGCTCGTCAGCGCGTATCCAAACTTTATACCCTCGCTTGATAGGTTTGAGGGACATATACCGTTTTAAAAAACAGCGACCTTTAAATCCGATCATACTTTCATCAATTGTATTTCATCAGTTGTATGATATGAGAAAAGTTTCAGATAATGTATAAAATAATAATCGAACATTATACAGCTTGTCATACCGTGGAGAATTGTGAGTAGGTATTAATGAGTTGTCAGCTAGGTGTATGTTTCCTACAAGTCGAGCGAATAGCTATTACTTTATTACAAGCTATTACTTTATTACAAAGCGAATAGTTATTACTGAGCTAATTTATTGATCTCTTAATTCTGGTTTTGCTGACAGGTAGTCACAATAACTGGGTAATTTCTTTATTTTATAAAATTTATCTTTTCAAGTTTCAATTTTCTTAGCATGTGTTGGTGTAAATAAAGAGTCACCTTCATGTATCTGAAGCGAATATAAGTTTATTTAGAATACGATTTTATCAATTAAAGTTTCAGAGAAGAGATATAAAAAAAAGTACACTGGTGTGTCAAAGATTATCCGGGATCTGGGGACCAGCTTCTTCCCTAAACTCCTTAATATTGGTAACACAATAGTCTGTTGATTGCGTTCAGATTGTTTTTTTAGCAAATTTTCTCTTCCTAACCATATACAGAGGAATATTGTCTTCCTTCTCCCAGGCGCCATCATCAGTCATAATATTTTCACAGTCAATTTCTGTTCTGTTATCTACAACCGGCTGGATATCTTCAATAACTATAGACAAATTAGTAAGATCCATTAAAGTATCTTCATCTATATCACATTCATCTTCAGATTCACAATCTGATGGAAGCGGAGATGAATATCATGCATTCCTCTTACTGACACCTACGTCCAGAGAAGCACTGAATAAGGGACATCCAGGGGCGAATAAAAAAATGTTTTCCCTTATAAATGGTCATGTTGAGGGGATGACTTTGAGTGGGGGACAAAATTTTACTAACCCTACTACAGATCCCCCACCATAGCCATCTTAAGATGTGAATACTAACAAAAATATAAGCGACCGTAGTATACGCCACCCAGTGCTGCTGTTGTGTCAGTGTTTTGTCAATAAATAAAAACCGTTGAATAACCTTTTTGCCCAAATAGTGTTTTTTTTTCGATCTTGACACAGTTTGTGGTAAGTAAATCATAAATACTATATTTTCTATAGAAATTTTATTGAAAACTTTAACTTTTAATTTTTTTAACATTTATTTATTGGTTTCTTTAATTTTTTAGTTAGCTCAAAATGAACACGCGAAAATGTTAAAGATCCTTTTTTGGCTCAAATAGTGTTTTGTTTTTCGATCTTGACACAGTTTCTGGTAAGTAAATCATAGAATTATATTTTCTATAATATTTTTATTGAATATTTTGATTTTTAATTTTCTTTAACATTTATTTATCGGTTTATTTCATTTTTTATTTAGTTCAAAATGAACAAGCTGTACTGAATAAGCGTACTCGCTGTGCGTCTGAAGTAGAAGCGTTATATGAGGCAGCTGATATTTTCGACGACAAAGAGAGTGAAAGGAAATAGGTTTTTGAAGAGCATCATACTAATGAACTTTACCTAACTAAATAAATACATTTTTTAAAACACAGCTAAATTATGTAATAAGTATTTGAAAGTACATTAAGTCCCCTTTTAAATGCCGTTGAAAGAAAATTTTTGTCTATTAATTTCGCCTAGATATGATAGTTTGAATAAAACACCTCATTTTAACATTATTTTTATTTTTACTGATTTTTTCGATAGTATTAGGAATACTATTATTTTTTTGGAACATTCTATAGATATAGTCATATTCTATACTGATTTAAGTTTAAATTAAAAAAAAAACATATATTAAATTGGATAATTTAATCAAAAGATATTAATAATCAAAGACATATTGCCACATGTGCTTCTCCTGAATCGGGAAGCATAGAAGTTCTTCCCTTCTTCTTCTACAATAGGTGGTTTTAAACACAAGGCACTAGGAACTTAGCTAAACATTTTCAAATTTGTGGATTCTTAGTAAAACCATTAGAGGGCAAAGGGTTAATTTTCTGAAATGAATGCTCAATAAATTTTGGCCATGACATATATTTCAAATTTTATTAACAATTAGAAACTTTCTTTTTCGGACACTATTGCCAATTTATTATGTATACGTACTTCCAAAAGCTTGTAATATTTGTAAATAGGACATCTATGGGTATGACACTCTAAAAATTGTGATGGATATTTATTTTAGACCATTTTTAAATGAAATTAACAAAAGTATTGTTTTGCCGATAACACAAGTTTTTCTATTTTTGCACATTCCATCGATGCTGGTATTTACACAATATTTCAGTTCTTTTCCAATTTTCAATCAATCCGCTCAAAAATCCTTAGAAACATGATATCTCATTTTAACAGATCAAGAGTAATAGCTTTCTTACCACAGGTCTTTAATCAAAATGATATCTCGAAAATTGTAGGTGTTTTCCAAAGTGTTGTATCGAAAATTGATATAAAATTCCAAGAAACAAATGACGTAAAGGACCACCTCAGAAGGGGTAGAAAACGATGTACAACAGCTACACAAGACCGACAGATATCAATGATAGCTTGAAGAAATCGACTGGAATCTCCAAGTGGTTCATTAAGGGACTTTGTTAGGTTTTAAAGAGCAAATTTTTCACGACAAACGATAACACGCAGACTGAAAGCAGTCAATTTGCCCCGCAGATTTAGACCTTTAGAGGTTCACAACTTACCCCTTAACAACAAAAACATGTAAAACTGCCATGGGCTGGAGAAATGGTGAATCATAGTCCTAACTGAAATAATGTGACGTTCTCTGATGAGACGATAATTGGCTTGGCTGCTGATTCACGAAGAATATTAGTTTGGAGAGCGCCAGGTCGATAAGCCCAACTAGAAACAGCTCAAACACATATCCCATTTGAAGCTGGGAACATGGTGTTTTGAGATGGTATTATAAGGGGTACCACGGGTACCTCTATTGGTTCTGGAGAGAAAAATCAGTAGTGCTGTGTACATCATGGAAGTTTTAAATCCTGCTTTGCGTCTGTTCTGAGGCGCAGTGGACGACGGATTTGTTTTCATGGATGATAATGCAACTCCTCATCGGACAGCATCAGTAGAACATTTTTTTGAAGAGTAGGAAATAACCAAATTAGGGTAGTCAGTAAATTCCCTCGACATATCATTGAAAATGCTTGGGTTATTCTGAAAACATACATCAAGGAGTTAAATCGATCATTTAATCGACAGCATGCCAAATGGCCTACAGGCATGTATACAGACCCATGGAGGAAATACTGCTTATTCGTTTTATTGAAAGTTGTTATTTTTATTTTTAAATTATTTTTGAAGACAGTGGGTACATTGTAATGTTTTGCCTACAAAATAATAAATCAATTTTGCGTACATTGGTCATTTGGTATCGAGTTTTGTCTGATACCAGTAAGAGTCGTAATAAAATGATGATTATGTAAACGAGTTAAAGAAAAAATTTGATGTCAATAAAAAAATTAAATGTTTGAATAGTTCATAAACTTTTTAACAAAACTCTTTAACAAAATATATTTTGTGGGTTATGTTTATTTATTAGAATAAATTGTGTGCCCTTCTGGAAGAAAAAAGAGAAATAATAATCGTATACAATGCCAATAAAGAGGAAGCTGTAATTTAAACATAAAGTCATTTACCACGCGATAATGCACAATCATAATGCGGCGATATTTCACTGGGCCAGACCTCCCGCAACATTATGCCGCCTTATCTACGAAAGCCGGGAAATAGAAAAGTGGCGGCCGGAAAAGAAATTACGAATTTCCCGGGCTACGCCAGACGTCGCATAAGGCACGGAGCGACAAGAAGACGGCAACGAGAATTATGTGTTTGTGTACGTGTATGTGCCGTAACGACACTATCTCCACTTTCGCGTACGCTCTGTTTAGCTTCAAAGACGTCCCTAAAGGATACCGTAGACGTCCCGATGTGTCGCCTCGATCGTGCCATTATTTATCCTATTTTTCGTGTTTCTATTCATTTTCTTTCAACTCTAAAACGTCCCTAAGGTTTACCCTACACGCTACGATATGTCCGCCAGACTGTATGTTCGCAACATTCATCACAGTATATTTTGTGACAATAAAAATAAGAATATATTTTGTGATTTATTATTAGGGCCATCCTTTGCTTTGTATCAACGTACTTTGAAAGCAAGATTTTAAATTAATTGACTCGTTATTTCTATTGTTCAACAATGACTTAAGTTGATTACATATGATCTAAAACAATAGTTGTTTAAAGATGAAGAGCTTTTAAATACTTACTTTCGATCACAAAGTAAAAAGCTGTATACTTTTTCGATAGATGGCGAATGGCAAATTTGATTGAATTTCTGAGAAGTAGGTTCCTTTCAAATAAATAGAGATCGGACTTATATAAAATAAGTAAGATAAATGAATAAATCGTTTCATGCAATAGCGGACGCCATCACTTCAATTTATGCGGATACCTACATTATATCCCAAAAATATTCGGACAAGCAGTGGCTGTTGGTCCATAAGGGCACGTGGGCACTTGCCCTACCTAAATTAAAAAATTAAATGGAAAAAATAATTTCAGATTTTATATTAGTTTATTCTCTGTTCTGTCTATGGTCACGCTTCTTGCGACTTCTATAGTTTAACATCCATAATGTCATTCGCGGTAACGAAATAAGTCGTGGGTTGCCGAAGCGCACCGATTTAAGAACACGTGCTTTGGGGACAGACAAGTTTGTGCCGCTACTGTTTTCTTTACTATCGAGTGCGAAAAACAAAGGCAGCGATGCATCACTTTGCTAGTAACCCGGAGATTAAACACATTTATAACGTCATAACTTGAGCACTGCCCCATTCTCAATAGTCAGGTGTTTTTCGCCATCGCGCTTTTCGACTTTTCGAGTGGCTGCAAAGTGAATGTTTTGAACGATTACAATAGTGAAGATGAATTCAGTGCAATATATGAACATAAATAATGTCACATTAACATTTGAGGACAGAATTATCATTAAAAATCTTAGACGGCCGACACCGATTTTGCAAATCGAGCAAGCTAATATTACTCAAAAACGAATATACAAACGCACATTCAATAAAATCATGTATGAGAAGTATTCGTGGTTATGTGGATGCGAGACAACAAATAATTTTTATTGTTTTCCGTACATTTTGGCACAAGTCGGAAAACCAGTGAGTGTGGGCGACCTTGATCTTGGCTGCATTAAACACGGTGTTAATGATTTGAAATATTTGGACACAAAGGTAAAATCGCATTCTATTTCACAAAGACACTTGAAAAATGAGCTAGTGATGACCATCGGGACTCTATTAAAAAGCACAATAAAACTGTTGATAGCAATCGTTACATATTGTCTAAGTTAATTGACGGTATGAAATTCTGTGGGGCATTTGAGTTTGCCTTACATGGGCATGACGAAACCTACACTTTAGAAAATCCTGGCATTTTCAGAGAGCAAGTAAATTTGATGGCAGAAATAGACAGCATTTTAGAAGCTCATTTAAAATACTCTAAAAATAAATTTTCTTGGCATCTTCAAACAAATTCCGAAAGAATTACTGATGAGTACAAGGCAAAATTAAAAATATTTATAATAATGCAACAGTATATTCACTTCTATGCTCACCAATTAAATCTAACAATTGAAAGGTGTTGTACAATAGAAAAAGGTGTAAAGGTGTTTTTTGCTAATCTATCTGCAATTTCCGCATTCTTTTCTCGATCATCCACAAGGACAACTGTTCTGGAGCGCGCCTACTCCGTGCGGCCCATACTAGATGAAACTTCTAAATATGTGAATACTGTTACAAAGCAGAATTGTAAACATGCCTTGAAGAAATTATGGGCACCGTTTCGGATAAAAATTCTATTAATCAAGCTCAGAGATTAATAAATTATTTGGTGGATGATAATTTTAAAATTTGGGTGTTTTTCTTCAATAAAATAATGCCTCACTGCGACATTCTCTTTGATCAACTGCAAAACCGGCAACCAGGTGCATTTAAAGTTAAAAAGAATTTGGTAACTTATTCAACAGCCATTCAAAATATTAGAGACAATATAGAAATACATATTAATCAAGAATTTGGTAACTTAACTGGTAAAAAATCTACAACGATCATAGAGAATCGCAGAAAGTAAACGGAAATTTACTGACAATGTAAGGATATGCCCCAATCCGAATATAAGGATATGCATGTAAATCTGTGATACCTTAACCATACAGGTTCATTAACGTTTTAGTTTCGATGTATATGTAACCGTTGTAATTTTATTTGAAATTGAAAAATTTAGTGAGTATCGAGCAGTCTTTCCAAATGAAGACATTAAAACTGTGTGTAACCTGTTTGTAAACGTAAATTACTTAAAATTAAAAAATTAACTTTTGGTAATGTAAGCACGGGACGATTTTATGAAACACAGTGGAGCTTAACATCAACATTTAGTGAACCTGTGGAATTGCTGACTATTTTTTATACCGTCTCAATGACGAATGTGGAAAGCGAAAGATGTTTCTCTACCCTCAAACGAATCAAAACATTTCTAAGAAACACTATAGGCCAGGAACGGTTGTGCGCGTTAGCGATGCTATCTATTAAAAAAAAACTTGTGAAGTCAATTTCAAATTTTAATGGTCAAGTCATCGACCACTTTGCTGCTCATAATTTTAGGAGGATGGAGTTCAACTATAAACAGATTTAATGGTCATGGTCCTATGGTGACTGTAGCAAAATTTTATTATCTAGGTACTTATTTGAAAATTTGATGTCTGATAGTTACACTCGTACTTCTACACAGCAAAGTGTGTGTATGATACTAAGAAATGTAAAATCTTTGGTTGCGACACATTTCCCTATCCCCATTCCAAAATTTGGTTATACGTGCCCCACCTGTTTTTCCCTCACAAACCGTTGCTGCGGACAAGTATATTGCCATAAGTGTGCTTATAAAAAAAATGTAACAATTATAAACAATTCTAGTATGACCATAATTTAAGTATTAAATAATTATAAATCCATATTAATACTAAATACGCCAAAAAAAAATTTATTAATAGATTTAGAGTCTCAGAAATGTTCGGACATTAATTAGTATCAACAAAAAAATTTATTGTATAAAAACTTAGCTCATAATTAGTATTTGGTATGACCACCTTTGACCTTAATCACGTTTACTGAACGTTTTGGCATGGATACCACTTTTTTTTTTAATAATTTACGTCAATTTTATTCCATTCCTATAATAACTTATTATTTAAAGTTCCTTTATTAGTAATTTTATATTTCCCTCTATTAGTTTTCAAATAATGCGAAACGTTTGCAAAGGGATTAAGTTCAGGTGAATCACTTCATCACTTTTGGGCCGTTGTATAATAGCCACTCGCGAACTATACCCGCACTATGTATAGGGTCATTGCCTTGGTAAAATTTAAATAAATTTATAATTTTCATGTTCTGCGCACCTACTCTCAGATTTTGCCTCAAAATATTTAAATAAATGACTTTGTCCATTATACCACCAATAAATACCAAATTATTGATTGATTTGTCCGTTACTTTGCAATAGTTGATTTTTAAACCGAATAAAACAATTTTTAGTAAAAGGTATAGGTATTAGGGTAAGAGGCGCATCAGCAACTAAGGTTATTCAGCGACTGGGCCTACAGCTTAACGTGGATTCCGAACCACGGTCATTAGCCACAGACAACCCAGGCCAGCACCTCCCTCAGGCTATCAACCTTTGGTTTTGTGCTTTGCGACCAACGTAGAACACTTCTCAGAAGGTATCCGGCCTTATCTAGGAGTAATTCGTTGTCGGATTTTATACACTTGCCTAGAAACAATTACAGACATTTAGGAAGTAAACAGATAGCAGAAAAAAAACCATCTGAGCGCTGGAATCGAACAAACTACCGCGCCAATGTGGGTTCAGCACACCAGCGGCAGGCCGCTGTTCTTACCATGCGCGCCAACGCGACCAGCTTTATTTTGTTATCCATCACTTTTACTTTTTAACCTTGTATGACTATAGTTTCGTAAAACAATTTTGCATTATGAAACACTACATTAAAACTAAGCTATTACAGCTGTTTATCCTATCTACCTAATTTTACACTTTTATTGGGGATAATTTTTACAATATTTTAAATAGTAGGGAATTTCGGAGATCTGTCTTATCATTTAATAACTATCTAGATGGATCTGTATTATATACGCACGTCTTAAATCGTCAGATTAAATCATCTCCTGATGATGCTAATATGGTTAGCGAAACGTGCGTCGAGAGCTTTCAAAAAATAATTTGGTGTTTAGTTTTAAGTGTCTTTGAGTTTAGTGTTTCACACTGAAAGTTCCAATAGAAGAATCGATCGCTAAAATGTTTAATTTTTTGCTTTTTGGCGCTGTATGTAAAAGTTTAAAATTTGTAATCTCGGGAAATATATGTCCGGCATCTATGAAATGATTCGCAAAATTAGAATTTTGTTTCTTTAATAGGTACGCAGATTACTGTTCTTTGAATCTGGTCCGAAAATTTCGGCGCGTTTCTCCCACATAGCAGTTACTGCACTCGTAATTTAACATAAAAACTCCAGGTTTTTTATTTTGTGATGTTTTATCCTCGACATTAAAAAGTAATTTACTGATTCCCTGGGGGCTTTTAAACTCTATTTGCAAATTATGTTTAGTCATAGAGCAAGCTATTTTTTCTGAAATTGTACTGACATATGTAATCTTACACTATTTTTTATCATTTGTTTGCTTTTGGGTATTGATTCATATATTTGATGAATTAATAATTGTTTCCGTTTTTTATTTATTGAGTAACTAATTTCTCCTTCATTGAAGCTGTTATTTTGTGCTATTAGTTTTATTTTTTGCAGTTCAATTTTTCGATTATTTTCGGATAATGGAATTGTGAAACCTCAGTGGATCATAAACTTATATACTGCATATTTATATGTAATGAGGTGGATTGATTGTTTTGTAATTGTTATATCTGACTATGTGGGTTTTCTATAGAAATTATATTCTAGTTTAGTATTTTATTTAGATATTGAAAGGTCCAGAAAAATTATGGTTTGATTTAGTTCTTTTTCAATTAATAAATTTTATTTTTGGATGGATTATATTTAAATGCTTTAATATTTCTTCACTTTATCTGCAATTTTCAGTATAATAAACCAAAATGTATAAATAATAGATAATTTACTCATAAAAAATAACACCAATCCATATATTAAGCACGAGATTTTAGAACTCTTTAACTTCTGCATTAAAGAAAATTATTTTCATTTTAATAGTGTTTTTTACAAACATAAGGATGGTCTATTAATAGGTTTCCCCACTAAGCCCTTTATTATCAGAACTGTTTATGACAAACTTACAATATTTTTTTAAAAACGGATAAAGCAAAAAATATATTATTTTGGTTAGATGCAGGCGACATTTTGATTTATTATAGTGGAAACGACATACAAATAGAAAACAAATTGAAGCATCTAAATATAGTATACTATAGCATTTAGTATAGTATATAAGTCTGGTGTTTATATGTTAAGTTGCAACGAGTGCAGTAGCTGCTATGTGGGATAAACGAGCCGAAATTTTCAGACAATATTCAAAAAACACAAATCTGCCTACCTTAAAGAAACAATTCTAATTTTGTGTATATCCTATGTATCTAAACAGCTGTAATACCTTAGTTTTAAAGTAGTGTTTGATAATGAAACATTGTTTACGAAACTATTACACAAAGTTAAAAAATAAAAGTAGTAGATAACAAAGTAAAATATTGTTTTATTCGGTTTAATAACCACCAAGTTACCAATCCCCTTTGAGGGGGATTGGTAACTGGATAACTAACTAACCAAAACAAACCATTACCGATCCTCTACCGTGTTTAACAGTTGGACAAAGATTTTCTGTGTTGATTTCTTCATTAACCCTTGGCCACACCATTTAACGTCCATCTGAGCCAAAAATGTGGAAATTTGACTTATCTCAGAAAATAACGTCGTTCCAATAATTTTCAGGCCTCATTACGGGCCACGCGTCCATGATATCGACAGTGCAATTCTTAAAACCTGACTGAAAGCTGAAAGCTAGAAAATCCTTATTTAAAATTTGCAACCTGATAGACAAAGAAATATTACTGTAAGTAAGTTCAAAAACATAATCAATGTATTTAACATAAGTTAGAAAGAGAGAACAACAAAACCGGTTATAATAGCTATATCGTGTAATTTCGTGTGTAGTTCCCATATATGGTAGTTCCATTGATCACCTAATATCATAGATAAGATATATAACCCTATAAAACTAATAGGAAGGAGCATCTATCTAGTCTATCGTAATGCACGTCTATCGTAATGCACGTATAAATGGATAAGGAAACGGCCATATTGAAACACCACAGATGACTCATTATTTTAGAATTTTGATAGTTGGTGTCAACAATTTAAAACTTCTAAATTCTAAAAAATAAATAGATTTGCACAAGAAATAGACATCAACAGGAAGGTGAGGTTTTTTCAGCTTAATAACAGGTTTTATGAACAACAAGAAGGGACGGCAGTGGGTAATCCTCTGTCACCGTTCTTAGCCAACGGATTTATGAGTAAATTTGAGTGAAATTTGATGAATTCGGTTACTTTCCGAAGGTATAGTGAAGATATGTGGATGACATTTTTGCCATTTTCGATTCGAAAAATGAAAATTTAGATGATTTTATTAACAACTTAAATAGTAAATCCCAAAATATAATATTCACGCATGAACTCAAAAACAACGATAGTTTACCATTTCTGGATGTTTTAGTCAGTAGAAACAATAAAACTAGGTTAGATTTTGATATTTTCAGAAAAAAACACCACCACTTCGAAGTACATTCCTAACGATTCAAATCATAGCTTTCAAAATAAGATGGCCAGATTAAATTTTATGGTAAATAGATTAATTAATTTTCCTTTAAATAAAGATAATTATAACAAAGAATTAAAATTAATTAGGGAGGTATCTAAAGTGAATCGTTATAATAAGAACTATGTAGATAAATGATTTAGAAAACATAAGTTCAGAAAATTATTGAAAGAATCTTCGACTTTTCAAAAGGAACACAGAACACAAACAAATTCATGGTAATACCATTTGATGCCCAATTATCAAAAGGGCTAGACAAAATTAAAAAAAAAAAGTGGACATTAAGGTTGTGTACAAACCATATAATAAATTAAGAGAAGTTCTGGGTAATCCAAAGGATATAATAGAGCAAAATGAAAAGTCGGAGATTTACGAAATTAGTTGTCAAGACTGTGATCCATATTGATCAAAAAGATCCATATTGACAAGATATAAAGAACATATTGCCCACATTAGATATGGAAGAAATAAAAAATCTTGTGTTGCCCAACATGCAATCGAACACGACCACAGTATAAATATTAGTAATTTAAGACTAATTAAAAGTGTTAATAATAATAGGGCTTTGAATGCATATGAAGGCATTCAAATAGAAAAATGTAAAAAAATCATGAACCGAGATAAAGGACCTATCCCGTTCAGTCAACTTTTTCAATTAGTAATGTCTAATTTAAATCTATTCAAATTTACTTATTATATTGACAATAAAAGCAATAATATCGGAAGTAAGGTAAACACATAAAATATGGTTAGTTGTGCGTCTTGTGGTTGTTCTCTGACATAAAAAAATAAAAATTCAGGAGTAACATTACATAAGTAAGTGCTTTTAATTGTAAATTTGTCAATTATTTGGAAATAAAAACGTATTTTGTTTCAATGGAATTTTAGGGTTATGAAGTAAACATATGGCCTGGTATACATAGCCGTAGTCAAATTGATTTAGGTCAAATAATATAATTATAATGTTATTCAAGATGGTGATTATTTTTTTAGAACTTAATTTTTTAACGTATATTCTAAAATATTTAGTTTCCTGAGATATTGGGCCTTAAAAATGCAAATCATTTTTTGCTTTTCGTTTGATACATATAAAAAACGTTATTTTACTCATATAAAATATATAAAATGTAACTAATCACATAGAGTTTTACCTTTTTTTATAATCCTTTTCAGAAATTATTATACTAATAAATGTAAATGTTACTTTCATTGTGATTTGGATTTCAGGTTATTAAACCGTTTATGTTTTTTCAAGATTTCCCAAAGATTCCAAACAGAAGAACATAGTGGATTAATTTTATTAAAAAGCCTGACTTTATTCCAAACCGCAGTAGGTTTTTATCATTTTGTTCCCATCATTTTGCTGAGGACTGTTTTGATCGAACATCTAAGGTAAAAGTGGGACTACTACCAAATGCTGTTTCAACAATTTAAGTGAACTGATTAAAATATGCAATTTTTTTAATTTATCATTTTGATATTTCATTTTTAATTTCATAGCATGTACTCTTGAAAGTTAGTTTTTTTTTGGTTGTTATGAAAAATTAGTTTATTCTTGAGTTTATATCTAACACTTTAGTTTATTTAGTGACTATTTACACTGCAAGAATTAATTTTATTTGCAAAAACGGAGTAGTAGATGAACAAATTTGTAGAACATATACAAAGTTAATTTTGTTTAAGGGACATTAAACACTGAACAACTAAATACAGAAAGGATATGTATAGTAATTAGGTAATAAACTATATATATATATATATATATATATATATATATATATATATATATATATATATATATATAGTTTATTACCTAATTTAAATATAAACATTAACTCGGTGTAAGATGCAACTGATTACCAATTTTTGAAAGTTATATGATTTTATATATGATATGAACTTTTTGTCGTATTGACTCTTTGAAAAATAGACTTTTTTTAATTAATTTAAATGTTTAAACGATAATTATAAAATAATTTATTGTTTTAAATAACTGTAAACTTTTATCAGTTTCTTGTTTTTATTCATACCGCACTGCCAAACCGGAAACAGTAGCTGGTCATATGCATCTACCATTCCGGTCCCACTTACAGGATTATATGCTCCTTCCTGTAGTTTTATATTCAAAGATATAACTTCATATAACCTAAAATTATTCACGTTTTCTGTCGTTTGTTTAGTAATAAAAGTTGTATCGTATTCAACAATTACACCACAGTTTAAGTGATAAAATAAGGATACTTTCATTATATATTGTGTTATTTATAACTTTATTAATATTTTATTCATTCTAAATTATTATTATTATTATTTAAAACTATAAAATCTACAAATAGGCGCTCTACTGACTGATTTGCGAACTAGAGAGCTGGCATCTGATTGGTGGCTCGGCGATCTGTTCCAAGGTCGACGAGAAAGTCTCTCGTTTGCCTCGATCTGCTGGTAATCTGGATGGCTCTAACTCAGACATACATACAATTCTTAGTTCAGATGGATTTTGTTTATGACGTAATCGTCAGGTTTCGAGAATTGGACAGTATGTTTTCTTCATATATATAATAGTACTATATAGCTAATATCTGTAAGTTGAGGTGTCACGGAGTAAGTGAGACAGCAAACGTCTGCTTCTATATCTTTTTCTACTACTCATCCCGTTGTGCGCAAATGTCTCGATAAATAAACGTGACACAAAAATATAAAAATGTGCAAACTGACGCACGTCTATAAACATATATATATATATATATATATATATATATATATATATATATATATATATATATATATATATATATATATATATATCCGGTATCTCCAATCATACTTTTACTTAACTGAAGGGTTTGCCCAATTTTTCGGCAGGAATGCCCCTTTCGTAATGAAATAAAGGGTATTCCATTAAGAGGTTTCGAATGTTGGTAACGAATAAAAGAAACGTTTCATAGCATACCTGAAAGTTATTTATGGCAGTGCGAAGCTGGATAGTGTACAATTATACGTGGAATACAACATCTGTCAAATGACCACCACGACATCTCTGGCAGCTCACAATTCTTTTGTTGAAATTCTCGATTATTGCTGAACACATTTGCGGAGTTATGTCATGAATTATTCGCCTAGTTTTTTCTTTCAACTGTTGAACGGTTTGCGGATTATTTTCGTAAGTTTTGCTCTTCACATAGCCCCACAAAAAATAGTCTAGCGGCGTCAAGTCGCATGACCTTGGTGGCCAATTTATGTCCCAATTCCAATTTATGTCCCTGTCCCTTGTTGGAACCACATATTCTCTAAATCCATGTCCATTATTTGATCCCATATAAAAAACATCAATCATCGTTCGGTATCGTTCTCCGTTTACTGTAACAGCTCGTTCATCTTCATCTTCAAAAAAATACGGTCCAATGATACCCTCAGCCCAAAAACCGCACCAAACTGTGACACGTTGAGCATGCATCGGGATTTCGTGGATTTCTCTAGGATTTTCATTGCTCCAGATGCGACAATTTTGTTTATTTACGTAACCGTTTAAGTGGAAATGAGCCTCGTCACTGAAAATGATTTTATCGCAAAAATTATTGTCATTTGCCTTCATCTGTAGGATCCAATTGATAAATGCACGGCGTTGCCCATGGTCGGCTGGCTTTAGCTCCTGTGTTAGCTGAATTTTGTAAGGATGTAGACTTAAGTCTTTTTTCAAAATTCGCCACGTTGAAGTTGTGCTGATACCCAAATATTGCGCGCGCCTGTTAACAGACATTTGTGGATTTTCAGTAACACTTTCACGAACCGCCTGAATATTTTCAACCGAACGAGCACGACGTTCCCGGACTTTTGTTTCGATATCTTTCATAGATCCGGTAGTTTCGAATCTACGCACTATTTTGCGAATGGTTACTTCTGACGGACGATTGCATACACCAAAGTATTCACGAATTCGCCGAAATGTAGCTCTCACAGAACACCTATTTTGAAAATACGTTTTAACAATGTAAACACGTTGTTCTACTGTGTAGCGCTCCATTGCTGAAATTGTACTGAATTCCATAATGAAACCAAATAACATAAACAAAGTTTGAGACAAGAAGACTAGCAAAACAAAACATTCGAAACCTGACATTGACATTGTCAGATGTTGTATTCCACGTATAATTGTACACTGTCCAGCTTCGCACTGCCATAATTATGGCAGTGCGAAGCTGGATTAATTTTCAGGTATGTTAAGAAACGTTTCTTTTATTCGTTTCCAACATTCGAAACCTCTTAATGGAATACCCTTTAGTACTAATTGCCTATTCTCAGATCTGTGTTTTTTGCGTAAATTGGAACTGCTAGAATACTTTTTTAAATAGGGTATTCGAATATTTTTAGATCCACTGTATTTCGATAACCATGTCAGCATCATCAGGAGGTGATAACGCTAATTTTATTTAATATAACCTATATTGTAATGTATTTGATGATACCTGATTATTTTTGTATTCTATTCTTAACAGGTATAAAAAAATTGTATTGCTATTCAATACCTTTTACATCAAAGACATGCCTAAGGTTCGCCGTACACGTTCAGACGTGTCGGTTCGATCGTGTCGTTTGAATTCGTCACGTACCCATTTATTTTATTTTTTCCTATATCGCCGTTCGTTTTCTCTACACGTTATTTTATGTAAGCGGAGATATAAAACGGTAAATAAAAGGAGAGTTAATTAAGAGAGGACCGTAGAAAAGTTTCCGATTTCGACTTCATTATTTTTGTATTTGTGTGAGAAATTACTTCCTTAACACAGCGAGGCGACTATGGAAATTGCCGGTCAAAGAAAAACGAACAGATAATTAGACGAGCGTAATTTTATACAAAGGAAAAAGAAAAATTTTTACTTTTTTTATGCTGTTTCATTAGATTATGCCAGAAATACAGGGCATTTTTTTGTGCGTCCGAACTTTAAACTGAAATGTAAGAACAATCAAATTAGATGACCAACTTCAAACTATTTATTTTATGCGAAATTACATTCAATGGCATTAATTTTTGAGAACAATTTTGAACAAATGTCCGCCGCGGTTACTTCTGACCAAGCGCATTCTGTCAATCCAATTTTCGACCAACTTTCAAGCAATTGGAGTCTTATGTCCGCAATTGTCCGAGTTATGTTGGTTTCCAAGGCGTCAATTGTTGCTTGTTTATTGCCATAGACCAAACATTTAACATAACCCCAAATAAGATAATCTAAAGGCGTTAAATTGCATGACCTTGGTTACCAATTAACAGATCGGTTCTTCGATATAATTTTCTCACCGAACTGTTCCCTCAATAAATCGGCTGTATGCCATGTGGAGCCTTCCTGTTGAAACATCTCCTCAGGGTCAATACCATACAAATTCGGAATTTAATAATCATTGATAATCGCTCTATATATCCCCATTAACAAAATGATAAATTTGGATTTTCATCAACACCGCCAGCAACAATTGCGATATTGTCTTCGCCAAGCACAGTTTTTGTCTTGTTATTGTTTTAATATCGAGCAGCGTAAAATCATTTTGTCGGTAATTCGGCGAATACATCTCTCAGTAGGGCTATTATAAAATTCACAAAGTGCTCTATAACTTTAGCACATAGAACGCTGATTTTAATAATAAACGAGCAGAAACTGGCAGACGTCCTGCCAGTGTATATGTATTTACCTCTATCTATCTAAAATGGATGGTCTGTATGTAATATAGAATCTATAAAGCGTTGTAGAAAATGGTGGAAAAATGAAAGATTACTCATATTGATAAGATTCTATTATTTTTATTAGTATAAATTGTTGATAAATTATAAACATTTTCTTATTAATAATTTACGTGAAGGAACAATATTTTTAACAATTTCATCCCTATATAATCAAACCAATTTAAAGAAATTCAAACTAATACTCACATCTAGCGTAACGCAAGTGGATACACCGAATCACAAAACCTAAAATATTGTTTATCTATTTGCGTTACGCTAGATCTTACTATTAGTTTGAATTACTTTAAATTTGTTGGATTATATAGTGAATGAAATAGTTAAAATTCTTGTTCATACAGAGTTTATGGAGTTCCTACTTTGGAGCAGGCAACATATAGTTGACTTTTCGATGGTCAATGAATCCAGATTATTCGATTGCATGTCGAAGACTTTGTCCAGTTAAGCTAATATACCGCCCTATACAAATTTCCTTTCACTTTTATCTAAATCCATTGGGCCACATTGTCTATAGTACGGTAGTATTTTTAAATTTAAATACTGTACGCAGAGAAATATGTAGTTAAGGTGTAGAAGTTGATGCGCTATGGCTCCATCTAGTGGCGAGGTACAATAAAGTGGATAGCGCAAAAATATTGACCGTGTTCAAATATCTATGAATACCAATTTTCATAGCGACCGGTTATAGGGTGTAGAAGTTGATCAGGTCCAGGCCAGATCAGATCAGCAGGCCATCTAGTGGCGAGTTACAACAAAATACATTGCATAAAAACCTTCTGCATGAGAAAATACTTAGATATGTTAATTTTCATGGCGATCGGCCAAGCGGTGTAGGAGTTTATCGATCTCATATATACCAACATTAATTTATATATATATATATATATATATATATATATATATATATATATATATATATATATATATATATATATATATATATATCTATATATACGAGAGAGACACCAAATTCTCCTAACCTAACCAACCACAATGGCAACTTCATTTAACGTCGGTGTATTGAAGCAAAAACATCAAAATAATTTTTGCAACACACCACCGATAACAGAATATTCTTTTTCGTTAAACCAAGAAAATATAATGAAGTCCCTTCGCAAAATGTCACTTCTTCACTTCTTTTTTTAATAGCTTGGTTGCAAGACCTTTAAGTCATTTACTTTTCTTCTTTAACGTGCTTTTATTAGCTCCCCCTGTATCTATTTATGTAACGGAATCTTTCAACGTCCTTTTCACCCACTTCAAAACGTCAGATTAAATTGAAACTTTGCATACTTATCAAGGACCGATGACAATACAATAATTTAATAAGTTCGTCCCGTTATCCTGAACGGGATTGTCAGTATCAAGGATTTTCTTTCGAAAAGGAAGCCTAAGACACGGTTACAACGCCCAATTAAGGCAGTAGACGCGCAAATTACCCATTCCCACGGGTAGGTAATGACGAAAAATATATAATAGTTTAAAAAAAACTAAAAAAAAAACACGCTTTTATAGCAAATCGAACTAAAAAAAGAAAAATAAATTATTGTTTAAAAAAATTAAAAAATACGCCTTAATGGTAAACCGAACTAAAAAGTAAAAAATATTTTTTAGTATAAGAATAAAGTGATGAACGAGAAAATTAACGTGTCACTGTAAAAAAGCGTGGGGTGCTTTGTACCATATTTTCATACTAACTCTACTTATAGAAACGGTACTGATGGAATATTTATAATAATTGACATCGAGCACCCCACGCTTTTTTCATAATGATACATTAATTTCCTCGGTCATCACTTTATTCTTATACTAAAAATTATTTTTTACTTTTTCCATTAAAGCGTGTCTTTTAACTTTTTTAAACTATGATTTTTGTTATGAAAACATGTGACAGAAAAACTTTCAAACGGTGCCTCATTTCACATAAAACATCAAAACGTCAAAATTTAAGATTTTTCATATAAGAATGACCGACTTTTCCCGTAGACTTTCCAAAAATTTTCTTTCATATAAACCTTGTCCTGACAATTACGAACACAACAAAAAAGAAATCAGGCAAATCGGTCGAGGCGTTCTCAAGTGATGCTCCGTCATGCATGTGGCAACTGATTTTTATTTATAGAGATTTCGACAATTTGCAAGCGTTGCTCTGATATTAAACATTATACGATCATTTGCCAGATATTTGATATGCCATGCTGATTGTAATGATGACATTTGCCATGATGATTTGATAGCGACCCCTATTGGAAGTTCGGGCGCACTGAAAAGTCAATCTTTATATACTAAGAGTCTTAGACCTCATTTTGAAAAATACACAAATTTCTTTAGATATAATTAAGACTATTGAATACATTTATAGAAATAACAGAATTGTAGCTAGAGTAGATGGACAATTCATAGAACAAATAGACGGTGGAACAGGTGTAAGAGAGGAAGATTCCCTAAGTTATTTATTACTCAGCTTACGAATGAATGAAGTAATAAAGAATGTCAATAAAGGAAAATACAGACTGAGGAACAAATATATCAACATATGTTACGCAGGCGATAAAAAGATTGTAGCTCTAAATAAAGACAAATTTTGCTAATTTTGACAATGTGACAGATAAAAATTAAACACTAGCCATTAAAAAGAGCCTATTAGATGTAAAAAATTTACAGTACAAGTATAAAAAAATTTTAGAAGAGAAATAATTCGTCCTCGCCTTTGCCCGTTATAGAAATGGTGAAAAAGTAGTTAAAGTAAAGCGGCAAGATGTCGAAATAACACAATCTGGAAAAACAACATTAGAAGACCAATAATGACCATACATATTCAAGGCATATCGAAAACGATAGAGATATAGATATTAAAAATAATTGTTGGAAATCTACGAAAATAGAAAAAGAAAATGGAACAATCACGTAAGAATAATGACTGACAAAAGAGTAATTAAGATAGGGAGAGGAAAATCAAGTATAGGAAGAAGAAGTGTAGACCATTCACATAAAATACGGAGTGATTTTTGGGGAGTGAGAAGATTACATAGGGACATAAAGCAATCAAATAACAGGCAGCATTGCCAAATTGAAAGAAAGAAATAGAAGAAGAATAAGAATAATTGTAGAAATGTAATTGATATTAATAAAAAAATAAATGCGTGGACAGGCCATTAACCATTAACAAAGGGAGACATTTAAACTTGGGGTGAGTTTATACACAATATGTCCGAATAATAGCGTTTTTTTTTATTTAAAGAAAGCAACTAGCGCCATCTATTAAAACAATATATAATCTGAATGTTGTATATCTTCTTTAGAAAATGAAACTGCTATCATTAAATCAATCAACGGATTTCCAAGTTATAGGGCTTAAAGTGACGGTACTTTTTGTCATCTCAAAAACACAATGGAACAAAGAGTTAATATTAAATTTTGTTTCGGGCTCGGTAAAATTTTTACAGAAACATTTGGATTGATAAAAAAAAGCGTATGGTGATGATTGTTTATCCCGTACACGTGTTTTCGTGTAGTATAAGCGATTCCAGAACGGTCGTGATGCTTCGGAAGACCCAAAGTCAAGCAAAACAAAACTCGCGATGAATATGTGGAAAAAGTTCGTAAAATGATCTCCTACGATGCAAATTCGACTATGGGATAGCGGAATAATTTAATAATACGATCGTCCAAGTAAGAATTGAATATCGAGCACCATTTCATAGGACCGTCACTATTCGTGATTTTTGGCGAAGAAACAAGTCTGTGTGCTTCAACATCCTCCATATTCGCCTGATTTCTCTCCATGTGACTATTTTCTCTTTCTGAAACTAAAACTGGCGCTGAACGGAACGTTTTATGACAATGTTACACAAGTCCATTGTTTTGGACAAATATGACCTCTTAACTGAGATTGTACCAGCTGTCCAGAAATGTCGTTTATATTTAATTACTTGCTTGGTCCTATGTGGTGCAGAACGCGCTAGTCATGTTAACTGTACATCGAACCTTGGTTCAGGAAAAATTAGTTGCTATGGAGCCTTTAACAGGACAACAACGTGCTTTCTGTGTTCGCGCATATTATCAAAACAACAATTCGTTTATTACGACTCGTGGTCTTTACAGGGCCGAGTATAATTTACAAGGCATAAACGAGGCACCAAGTGTTAATTTAATAAATAAATGGATAAAAACTTTGAAACTACAACATCAACTCTAAATATACCATATATGGGTCGTTCGAGGTCAAGCAGAGGTTCAAACAAAATTGAACGAGTGGGTGAGTAGGTTAGAGAAAATCCATCCCAATCCGCACAGAAATGAAGTAGCCAGGTACGCATTAAGAAATCGTCACTGCATGTTAAATTAAAAAAATATCTTCCTATTCATCCCTATAAAATTCTAATTGTCCAGGAAATGAAAGAAACTGATTTTATTGTGCGCTTGACACTTACTAATGAAATGCAGGAAAGATTTAACTGTGAAAATGTTTTTTTCAGTGACGAGGCTAACTTTTATATAAACGGCCAAAAATTGTTATATGGGCTGGAATGTCAGCTAGAGGCATAATTGGCCCATACTTCTTTGAAGATGCCAGAGGTAAAGCAATCAATGTTAATTTAGCTAGGTATTGTGATATGATACGAGGTTTTTTCCACCAATCACTGCAATAATTTCAAGAATATAACTAGGAGAGTTGGTTTCATACCTCATGTGATTATGTGGAGGCTGTACAGGAATTATTCCCAGAAATAGTGATATCTCATAGAGGTGACATAAATTGGCCTCCAAGAAGTGCAGATTTAAGTCCATTTGATTTTTCTTGTGGAGTTATGTCAAGAGCAAAGTTTATGAAAATAAACTACGTACCATATTGCAACTAAATGAGAATATTGTTCATGAGATCCTTTCGATATCCAGACATATGTGCGGCAGGGTGATAGCACATTCTCGATCATGCCTTCAAGAATGCCAACGCGGCGAAGGCCGCTATCTCGACATATTAGTCTTGCTAAATAAATTTTCAAATACTTTTATAATAAAAAAATTATTAAACCTTAAATCGATTTCTATTAATTATACCTAAAAAATTAACAACAATATTTTACACCTTGAATATCTGATATTCATCCCGAAGACGATAATTAACATAACCCACTGTGCGATCTCTCTCGATTTTATTACTAAAAATCGGTATACTCCAAGCAAACATTCCAAATTAATTTCGAGTTTTGTTTGGACAAAATTTAATTAGCTTATAAAAATAAATCTTTGAAACTTTCTCTCTTCAGACGAGACCCATTCTACGAAGATATCGAGGCAAAATAAACAACGCGCCACTGTATTCGAAAATTTTGCGCGTTGATATTCGATATTGTTTCGGTTTTTGTGACTTTTTAATGGAGAATCGAAGAGATAAAATTTCATTATAAACCGGGGGGAAGCAAGAACAATACACAATTTCAATTTAAATGCTGGCCTGTTTTTTTTATAGATAAAATTGCATGAACTATATATATTTTTTTCCGGAATTTAGCTACACAATGTATTCACTTGCAAATAGATTCATTTAAATAAAATCTATATCATTTCGAAATGGTTATACACGTTATCCTGTGCCCGATTCCGATAACGCTGTACTATTTACAGGGTGTTCACTTAAACTACAAACTATCGAAGTTGGTTGAGAAGTTTTTTGGAGTGACTTATACTAGACTAATAAAAAGTTCGCGAAACGACACCTATAGAGCACTAAAAGAACCATATAATCTACTACATTTGTAGAAAAACAGCAGCTAAAGTAAACGTATGAGTGTTATTTTTTAAAATGGAAAATATTGAAAATCGTGTAGTGGTTCAATTTTTTGTAAAAAAGGGTTTAAAGGCAATGGGCATTTATAGTGAAATGATAAATGTATTGGGGGAGTCTGCTCCTTCAAAAACAATAGTTTGTAAATGGGTAGGTGAGTTTCAACGTGGTCGTACAAGTCTGGATGATAATCCTCGGTTTGGACGTCCAATAAGTGCAACTACTGAACAAATAATTAATTTTATATATGATATGGTTATAGATGACAGACTATTTACATTGAGTGAAATTGCTCAGGCCATGGACATCTCAACTGAACGAGTGTTTTATATTTTGAAAAAGGAATCGAGCTTGATAAAGCTATGTGCAAGATGATAAATTCAGATCAAAAATAACTTCGTGTAAAACTTTCTAACACACATTTGGATCTTTTTCGAAAAAATAAAATATAATTTAAAAGTCATTTTGTAACTATAGACGAGACTTCGGTTTACCACTATGGCAACCAAAATGTTCAAAATCGACCAAAAAAATGTTATGGTAGATGCAAAAGACATTTTGTTAATTGATTACCTTCAAACCGGTAAAACAATCAGGACAGTATTACTCAAACCTTTTGGATCAATCGGATGTAAAAATTCGTGAGATTAGACCTGGTTTAGCAAAGAAAAAAATTATTTTTCATCAAGACAATGCACAGACTCACAGTGGTGTTCTTGTAATGGCAAAATTGAAGGAGTTATACTACGAATTATTGGATCATCCACCTTATTCACCAGATCTGCCCCCCTCTGACTTTCATCTGTTCCCAAAAACAACCGTAGCAATATTTTTTCATCTAATGAAGAATTTAAGGCAGCCTTAGATGAGTAGTGGAGGATGAGTTTTGGAGGACCTTCAGAAAATCACTTCTGAGATGGAATAAATTAATTGGAGAACTGCTGGAAGAAATGTATTGAGCTTAAAACATAATATTCGGAAGAATAAAATAATTTTTTCAACTATAAATTTGTTCTATCATTTTCGCTATATATATATATATATATATATATATATATATATATATATATATATATATATATATATATATATATATATATATATATATATATATATATATATATATATATATATATATATATATATATATATATATATATATATATATATATATATATATATATATTGTGGATATCTTGCAGGGGGCCTCTGGAGCATACGTCGGAGCATTCCAAGGCAACGTGGGTAATCGTTTGCTCTTCAGCGTCACATTTATCGTATCTCGGGCTCTCCGCGGCTCCCCATTTGGCCAGCTTCTGGTTGCCGATTCCGTGACCTATTCGGATCCTGTTTAGGTTGTGCCACAGTGTTCTAGGGAGTATGAACGCTGGTAGGTTGTTGGGTCCTGTACTAGATGGGAGTTTGTGCTAGTAGTAAATATACGGAAGCCCTGCCTCATCTTCGCGTATGTTTTACCCTCCTATTCGTATCTTGACTAGTATGGGAGCGCATCCTCCTCATCGTCTCGTCCGTTTCACCTTCTCATTCGTATTTGTACCCACTATATTTCTGTTACCCCTCACCAACATTTTTAATATGAGATTGCTCCTTCTCTGTTTTGCCTTTCCATTCGCGTTTGTCCCCACTATATTTCTAATATCCCTTCCTGAATCGTCTGGTCAGATGTGGCATAAATAGTCGCAAAAGAAAACAAGGTAATCAGCCTCAGTTCAGAACAAGCGCAAAGCTCTAAAAAAGTAAACATCAGTGATAATATCCACATAAGTGAAGTGAATCTCTTCTACCCGACAAAGAACCATAAGGATAACCATACACAACCATACACATCAAGGTAATCAGCTTCAGTTCAGAATGAGTCAATCACCTGAAGAAACTATATTACAACTCTCTTATCAGTCAAGTGCATCTGTTCAACAATAGGAAGATATTAGAAGATATTTATTATAGTCTCCTCCTAGGGAAGAAGAAATCATAAGAATTTTCAAAAATGAAAATGAATATAGAATATATTTATTAGAGTCTCCTCTCAGGGAAGACGAAAGCGTAACGATTTTTAAAAATGTAAATAAAAATAGAAGATATTTATTAGGGTCTTCTCCTAGGAAAGAAGACAGTGTAACAATTTTAAAAAATCTAAATGAAAATATGGCGCGAAAATATTCGGCGTGAAAAATTTTTGCGCTATTTGTTACGACATATTAGTTTATATCGAAACTTGGATGCCAAACACATGTTCTCATTTATATTGTCAGAGGTTATTCGCTTGTTCTGAACTGAGGCTGGTTACCTTGTTTTCTTTTCCGACTATTTATGCCACATCCGACCAGACGATTTAGGAAGGGATGATAGAAATATAATGAGGACAAACGCGAATGGAAAGGTAAAACGGACGAGACGATGAGGAGGATGCGCTCTCATACTAGTCAAGTCACAAATGAGAGGGTAAAATGGACGAGAAGATAAGAGTATTTGTACTGTCTCAATGTCTCCATTGTGATTCTCAATGTTCATTGCAGTGGAAGTTTATCAGCTGTTTGGCGGTTGCTGCGGGCGGGTGTCTTGACTTCAATCCCTGGTTTTGGTGTTTAAGAGGAGCAGCGTATGTGTGGATAGGAAGAGTGGGCCCTATCCGACAATCTTAGTGATGTCGTAACTAAAGTTTTGACTTCCGAATTTAATTGGGATGGATGGTGATGTGAGTTCACATTTAGATACCGGTTTGTGTGGGTGGGTTTACAATAGACATAATAGGAGAAGCTTTGGTCTGGCCTTTTTGGATATTAGAACGTCAAGAAAAGGGAGAGCAGAATTGTTTTCAGTCTCCATTGTAAATTGAACCTGGGGATGTATACTGTTCAATTGCGAAAGGAACAGATTTACAGATTGTGGTCCGTGCGGCCAAATGACGAAGGTGTCATCAACATATCGGAACCAGCAAGTAGGTTTCAACGGACGGATGTTAATGGCTTGAGTTATATATATATATATATATCATTTCAGCCATTTCAGCCATATATCATTTCAGCTCCGCGAACTTTTCAATTAGCCTAGTATTAGATCTTTTTCTTGTTGTGCTTCAGCTCGTCAGCGAGCCTTGACCAACTTCATCCTTTGCCTCCTGCCGGATCGGTTTCCAACAGCTCCTTGCCAGTTTTTGATGTGCAGTAGTTCTTCAGCATCTTTTATTATATTATTTTATCATCGTGTTTTTGGTCTCTCTCTTTTTCTGTTACCCCCTATTTGCCATACCATTACTTTCCCTCTTATTCGATTTTCTGGCATTCACACAACGGTCTGGCCCATCTGAATGGCTCTTTGTATAATTGTTTTAGATCTAAGTTATACCTGAACCTCCAAATTTCACTGCCATGCACAGTATCAAAAATTCTTCTGAGTACTCTTCTTTCATATACTGCAAGTATCTCTTCTGTTCCTGTTTCTTTGTGAGTGTCCAAGTCTCGCAGCCATATGTGACTATTGGGTGAAAGAGTGTCTTATAAATCGTAACTTTTATGTTAATTTCAATCAGTTTAGTTCTTAGGACAGAATGTATGGAATAAGTAACTTTATTACTCTTCATAGTATTCATACTACAGTTTCTCATATCTCCTGTGATGTTTTCGTCAAGTTTGCCTCCCTGATATGTAAATTCATTCGCCACCTCAATATTGTCATCGCTGATTATCCAGTTTTATCCTTTTCTTGGACTAGTTCTTTTTACATCATCTTTGTTTTGCCTATATTTATTTATAAAGTGGGCCCATCATGCGGAAGACCATGCAGATCTAACCTGGGTTATTAGAACCACTATAAAAGTCATAAGTCTTCAGTATTGGCTTAGTAATGGCTGAGGTCATACTTGTAATAAGTTAACAGCCATAATACCAGGTGTACAGAAATGTCGTTCATATTTAATTACTTGTTTGCTCCTAGGTGGCGCAGAACGCAATGGCCATGTTGTTTTTCATTTTCACCGAAGCGTTTTACCAGACAACAACGTGCTTTCTGTGTTCGCGCGTATTATCGAAACAACAATTCGCTTATTACAGCTCGTCGACTTTATGGGACCAAGTATAATTTACACGACATAAACGAGGCAAAGTGTTAATTTAATGAAGAAATGCATAAATAAGTTTGAAACTACAGGATCAACTCTAAATTTATCGTCTACGGGTCGCCCAACGTCAAGCAAAGTTGCAAACAACATTGAACGTGTGCGTGAGTCGCTTAGATAAAATCCATCCCAATCCATACGGAAGCGAAGTAGCCAGGTACACATTAAGAAATCTTCACTGAATGTTATTTAAAAAAAAATCTTCGTCCTCATCTCTATAATATTTAAATTGTGCATGAAATGAAAGAAACTACCGGAATTATTCCAAGGAAAAGTGATATCCCGTAGAGGTGATATAAATTGACCCCCAAAAAGTCCAGATTTAACTCCAGTTAATTTTTTCTTGTAGGGTTATGTCAAGAGCAAAGTTTATGGAAATAAACAATGTACCAAATTGCAACTAAAGGAGAATATTGTTCATGAGATCCACTCGATATCCAGACATATGTCCGGCAGGGCGATAGCACATTTTCGATCATGTCTTCAACAATACCAGAGCCGCGAAGGCCACCATCTCGACAGTGTTATTTTTGTTAAATAAATTTCCAAACACTGTACTATAATTTTATAAATAACATTGACATGATGTTTGTTGGTAAGCGCATTACTTGAAAACGGCTTGACCGATTTGGTTTTTTTTTAATTTACTTTTTTAAAGGTTTTTAAGAAAAGCACAATTGGAAAAGTTGTCCGAAAAATTGGAATATTCTGAAAAAACTGAAAGTGCTTTTTTCTATGGGATTTATGTATGAACTGAAGACCATAAGTCACGATTCGAACGATGTATATGCGTAATTCTTTTTTTGTTTTGTTCGTTATGGACATGGAAAAGTTTTTAGAAAAATAATCGAGACAATTACAAAAGAAAGTCGGAAAATTCGAACAAACTGTAAAAATCATAATTTTTGTGCTCACTCTCGATTATAACTGACGATTGGAACGACATATTTGGCTGATTCTATTTTATTTTTATTTAATTTCGATCTAATCGAACTGCAGAGCAACCCGAAATGAAATTGAACGGAATCTATTATCACAAACACATTCAGCACGTACACAAGAAGAAAGAGAAAATAAAAAAGAAGATGATATGCATCAAATGAGACATCATCGGTCCGCAGAAATCAATCGCGCGACAATGAGTTTAAATAATCGTGTAAGAAGACAAACAAATGTTGCGTTGAATACTCGAGCTGCATTCCATTACAACATGACAATTGATTACAGTACAGACCAATCCGCTACTATTGGATCGATGAGCGTGGTGTGCCCACATTTTAAGGCATTGATATACAGAAATGAAACCCTTGAAGTCAAATTGGCGCTATTAGTCACGCTACCAGAGCCATTGTGCTCATTGGTTTCTGGAAGAAGAACAGATTCCACACATTTCCTGACACAAATCCAGAAATACAACAATTGCTTCTACTTCGTTTGGCGCAACAAATGTGGTTCGCGCACATCACACATTTCCAGCATTTTAGCGATGTACTGCCAATAGAATTCATCTCGGGTGTAAAATTTCCTATTGACGTACTTCTGAATTTACTCCTTCTCAAATTGAATATCCATGGCCACAATCGTTAACAGATACAATGATCATTCACAAATACGTTTTTTTCTCATTTTTTTCTTTGTTTACACATTTCCAACAGTTTTTCACAAATTCACAAAACGATCATAAACAAATTTCTTGAAATTTGGACCGAACGTCTGTCGAGTCAGCTAGTGTTATAATAATAAAATTATTATACAAAAGCTGTAGGCGCTGTTAAACATTTTATTTTTTATACCCCTTTTTTATCCCTACAATGCTCCATGCGAATCTTCCATTGTCCGAAACAGTGCTGGAAGTCTTTTTCTGTCAGTTCCTTCAGGACGAGTGTAGCTTTCTCTTTCTCAGCTTCAGCAGACTCAAATATTGTTCCTTTTAATACAGATTTCACCTTAGGAAACACATAGAAGCCGCACGTCGCAAGATCCGGCGAATAAGGTGGATGGTCTAACACTGGGTTGATTGAATTTTTGGCTCTTTCAGTACATGTATTGGCGCTTCGTTTCAGAATCATAAGTAAAAAACCATGATTCGTCACATGCTATTATCATTTTCAATCAGTTTGGGTTATTTTCAATGACATTCAAAGTGTCAGTATAAACATTTTTGCGAGTTTCTGGTTGTTCAAACGTGAGAATTTTAGACACCATTTTGGCACACGCTTTTTGCATGCTAAAATTGTTATGTAAAATTTGCCGTACGCATTTTTTGTCAATTCCTACAGTTTCAGCAATCGTAAGAATACTTAACCGACGGTCAGATCGAACCAGATTACCGATTTTTTATATATTGTAATTCGTTTTTAACGGGGAAGGGCGACCGGGCGTGGGTCATCTTCAACGTCTTCTTGGTCATCTTAAAAACGTTTAACGCACTCAAAAATACGCACACGTGATTAACATTCATTGCCATACACTTCTTTCAATAAATTAAAAGTTTCAGTAGCGGTTTTTCCAAGTTTCAAGTGAAATTTCACAACAATTCGTTGCTCGTTACACTTAACATTTATCCAGCGAGACAAAAAAAACAACTCTAATGGGAACGAAGGCTACGGTTATACGGATCTGTTTGCAGAAGCGAGAGGTACTGCATTCGAAAGAGAAGGCTTCACGCTTAACAGCTGTTGGTCGCTGGCGTTTGGGGCATGAGTACTTCTTCTGCAGCGCCAATCTCTTTATTTAACAGCCACACCTCGTACCTTAAATCGACCTCTATTAATTATACATATAAAAATGAACAACAATATTGGGCACCTTGTATTATGTCCATCTACAGCTCCTTTAAATGTGCATATTTTTTTAAATAATGTTTAATCATATCACATAATTAATTACTTTAACCTTTTTTTCCAATAAGAGTTCAACCACTAGCCAGCAAACAACAATAGTCTGTCCACAGATTCGTATTTCTTCAGGCATTACGTCCAGCTTTTATCCGAAAATCAACAAGAGAAATTTTTAAAGTGTCTTTTGTTGAATTTTCAGCGTTAATGCCTCAATCTACTCGAACTGGACCTTGGTCACTGAAAAACAATAAAAACGGTATCTTTCCATGCATCCTTCGACCATCCCAATGCGATCGGATTGCAAAACAAACTAGACAATGACAAATATTAGAGCCGGCGTATCATTCTGCCGAATCCGCCTGGCGAGCTTTTGATGGATGAACCGTGGAAACTGGATGAATGTCGTCATGGATAAAAAGCGACTGGCGTTTATTGAGCGGATAAAAACTACGCAAAAGCCAGAGAGGAGAAAGAGCGCGAAACGGAGCGATTTCACTATTTTCGCGGATCCTCTGCTCTTGATTAATCTACCGTTCGGTAATTTGTCAGTGCAACTCTCCCATTTTGTCTGGATTTGCATTATAGGAGGGATATTGGGAAAAAAGTGCGTCGGTTTTTCGTTGAATTGTACTTAAAAAAATGTGTTTAAGAAAAAACAATGGTTTTCACTCACTTCACCTCTCATTGTACCAGTGGCGCAAAAATAAATATATCATTTAAAATTTTATACGGTCGGAAAAATATCGCCTTAAATGCTCCTTGCTAAATTGAGAAATCCAGAGAACCTGAACAAAAAATAAAAGTGATCACATTAAAAAAAAATTGAGGAAGGCTCTAGTCATATACTGATTGTGAAAACACAGATGGCGTTTTGAATTTGCTTAGGTTTAATGTCACTTCAGAAGAGTAATGTATAACATTTATTAAATTGGAGTCATTTACAACAACTTTATGAATACTTCTGTAAAAATAGGCTTTCAAAAATGTAATTTTTTAGAAAATGACGTGATTTTTACAATTAGCATTACACTGGGGAACAATTTGAAAAATAATTTCTGTTGAGTTCGATATTTAAGCTGTTTTATACGTAAATTGACATGCTAATTCCAAAACTTTATTTAGTTTTTTTCTACCACGTCAAGTTTTTTCTCTGCAGTTGTTGCGCATCCAACTAAGCTTGGCGAATCACAGAAGTTACTACTGTTCTCCTACCGGCGAACCTTCTTCGACCTAAGAGTGGGGGCGTGAGTGACATTGCGTTATCCAAAACTAGTTCGGTCAGTTACGCATGAGATACCAAAGTACGCGGGGCTGTGTCGCTCTGATATAGTGAAGTCAAAGTATACATACACGAAAAAAATTTGCTTGACAAAGGAGCTAAAGTCACTTACGATCGATCTAGAGAAAGCAAATTTGGGCAGTACTTCAGAAATAATGACGGGTTTGTATATTACCAGAACGTAGAAGGTTTAATGAAAAAATGGGCAATTTCTTACTATAACGCAACTGAATGGCGATTGTTTATAGATAGCTTAAAGCGTAGCTAGAAGTGTGTTCTCCTACATAATGGAAATTTATACGGTTCAGTCCCAATAGGTCATTCAGTTTATTTGCGAGAAGAATATGGCGACATAAAGAAAGTCATTGACTTGTTGCAATATAATATGCACCAATGGATCATTTGTGTTGACCTTAAAATGGTCTGTTTCCTTCTTGGCTAGCAACGCGGGTATACCAACTATCCCTGTTCTTTGTGCATGTGGGACAGCAGAGCTCGTGTGAAGCATTGGGTGCAATCGAACTGGCCGCCAAGATCTGACCTAAGAACTGGTGATCCAAACATTTTAAATCAGCCACTTGTCGACAGAAAAAACATTGTATTTCCGCCTTTTCGTCTAAAACTAGGTTTCATGAAGCAATTTGTTAAGGCTTTGTCAATTGAATGAGACTGCTTTAAGTATATCATTTTGGCATTCTTTAGCCTATCATATGAAAGGATAAAGGCTGGCGTGTTTGATGGTCCACAGATTCGGCAACTCGTTAAAGATGAAAATTTCACTGAAACAATGACCGAACTTGAAAGGAATAGTTGGGTGGCTTTTAAAAATATTATTAAAGACTTTCTTGGAAATACACGAGCCCCGAATTACCTCGAAATTGTTCAACAACTCTTGGAATGCTTTAAAAAGCTTGGTTGGTTGCAACATGAGCATCAAACTTCATTTCTTACATAGTCATATTGCTAACTTCCCAGAAAATCTTGGAGCTGTTATTGATGAACAGGGCGAGCGATTCCACCAAGATCTAAAGGTTATGAAAGGGCGGTATTAAGGTAGATGGGATGTCAGTATGATGGCTGACTACTGTTGGAGCATCAAGCGAGAATGCCCACAAACTGAACACTCCAGGAAAAGCTATAAGAAGAACTTTTTGCCATATCTTTTATTTATTTTTTTTTATAAACACAATTTAACTTTTAATAATATGTTAACCTCTGTATAAATAAAATATTCTAATCTATTTGGGCAGATCTCACCTTATTTCCTTTCGTATGTACACTTTTAAGGTAAAATGATTAGCTTAAGAACTTGACGTGATAGAGAAAAACTGTGAATATTTTTCAATTCTTCTGAACTTCATGAAACTAGTTCGATGGAAGATAAAACATGAGCAATATATAGTCGTAGTGGCCGTTCATAAGAGTATATTGATTTGGTACGCGAAAGTATTGGTGAAGTCCCAGAAATTTCCATTAGTCGACGTTCACAACAATTTGGGCTCGGTGAATCCACAACATGGCATATTTTACGAAAGAATTTACCTCTGAGGGGATATAAGGTACAAATAACAGAAAAACTAAAGCCACTGGACCATTCAAAATGCCGTACATTTGTCAATTGGACCTAAGAACCAACAATTGTTTTTTTCTTTTCAGATGAAAGACATTTTGAAATTGATGGCTATATTAATAAACAAAATTGTCACATTTGAGGTAACGAAAATTCATGACTGATTCATGAGAAACTTTTACATCCTAAACGAGTCACTGTTTGGTGTGCATAATGACATATCCTGAGATGATAACTGGATTTTTGTGGACTGAATTGAATAATATTTATCTAGAGGATATGTGCTTCCAACAGGATGGTGCTACACCTCACTCTTCTAAAGAAACAATTGATTTATTGAGAGGAAAATTCCAGGAAATTCCCTGGACAAGTTATTACAAGAAACGATCATGTTAATTGGCCACCAAGATCATATGATTTGACGCCGTTGCACTAACCAGGTGTATAAGAACAATCCACAATCAGTTCCTGAAATAAGAGATGAAATTATTCGGTTATGCTAAAATGTCATCCATACTTTTGATAAAAGCGCGGTGACGTCTCCGGGGCTGCAACAGATGGTCATTTGGCGGATATTGTCTTTCGTGTGTAAATGTCATGCACTGTGTTTCAATTATCAATAAAAACTTTTTTGAAATCAACGCAAATTCTGTGTTTTATTCGGGAATTAATAAATTTAATTCGGGGTTTGCTTCCACTATACCTAATTTGAAAACACGTGAACTTTTAAAAATAGGAATAATAAATACTATTCCGAGCCTAAAAAATGAATAGACCCCAGGTTTGGATGCAGTCATCGCAGAAGTAATTAAAGCAATAGATGAAGTAGAGGTGGTTATATTTCATAAATCTGTCAGAAAGTGTTGGATAGTGAATTGCGGCCAGAAGATTGGCCGATTTCAGTATCTATAACTCTATAAACAAAGGGTCTAGCGAGAAATGCGAAAATTACCGTCCTTGTCGTTCTCATTCTACATGCAAACAAGATTCTCCTTCACATTAACAACCAACGCTTAAAATTTTATTTTTCAAGGCAGATTCCCGCAAAACAAGCTAGATTCGTTCCAGGGAGAGTTACACATGAATAGATTCAACATTCGATAAATAAAAAGCCAGAGAAGTCAATCATTCTGCATACCTCTGTTAGGAAACAGAAGCTTATCTTTTTATCTGAAGGTGCCTAAAATGAAAGAAATTATGGCAGAAAATTGGAGTATCAGATCACCTAATTGGCTTAATTTGTAATCTATTTGAAAAAAAAAACCTGAGCAATGGTGAAAATTGAAGATCGAATATCCTAAGAGTCATGTATCAATAAAGGAACCAAACACGGATGACACCGATTCTTATTGACATTTATAGCGAATATATTATGCGTAGATATCTCGAGAATTGGACAGCTGGTGTTGGCGGCATTAAAAAAACTGACTCAATATATGCCAATGACACTACATTTTTAGTAAGACCGGCCGAGGAATTGACATTAAATATCAAAAAAAAAAATATAGGATGAAAACCGTCTTTACTAGAAATAAACGAAGAGAAAAGAAAAATAATGTTTACACAAATTAACAGTTTTTAGGAGCTCAAATTTCTAAGATATACCATTTTAGTGAAATATACGTAGCACTAAGTTAAGTTAAATCGTTGGATCAAATAAAAAAAACTAAAAACGGAATTTTTATTATTATATTATACAAATATTATTATATATACAGCAAAAAGTCATCGATGAAACCAACTAGTCACTGAACACTTCTTTTCTGTGACATTCTTGAATGTATTTTGGAACAGTCCCTTTTTAAACTCCAGTAGTAATCTGGCATCATGTGTGTATCCCATCTTTCTTGGTAGCGGTCCTCAATAGTTTTAATATCCAAGTGAAATCTTTCACCTTACGTAACTGTGTAAATAGTGCACCTTAATCCCTATGTTATATCCAATGGATCTGAAACTTTTAAGCCTCTTGTTTACCAGTTCAACATAGTTTTCAACTTTACGTTCGACCAGGAAATTTCCGACAACTGCAACAAATGTCCAAAAGTACAGGCTTTTCGCGCAGCCTGATTCATACCATTTACAAAAGTACGAGCCTTAATGAGTTGTCTTATTTGTGGACCGTCTAATATTCCTGCTTTAACATTTCCGTATTCAACTGGGGCATTTTCTTGATATGCAATGGAGGAAAAATTATTTTCTCTCATCCAACTAAGGGGTCGTTAATGACATTCTTTTTTCCTACGTCCATGATTTTTCTCTTAGGCCACTTTTTTGTAACTCAGAGATATGTTTTGTTTCTGATATCCCTGAGGCACAAGAAGCAAGGATATTCGGTGTGGACACTTTGCTGTCCAAGGAGAAAGTTTACCATTTTTAAGTCCACACAAATCACCCATTGATGTTCATGATACTTTATCTTCTCGAAGACCAAAGCTATGGTGTAATTCTTCTTTTATTTTCGTTAACTGAGCAATTAGTATTGAACCATACTTATTCCCAAATAATTTTAAAACACCCATATTCAATTTATAAGCTGTACTGAGAAATCGAATTTTCATTTTCAAATTTTTCTAAATTATTTACTTCCTACAAACTGTCATAAGATATAAACTTATATCCACTTATACTCGAAGAGATTTACCACTAAACACCAAATCACATTTTTAAACTTCTCGACGCACATTTCGCTAACTATGTTACCATCATTAGAAGATGATTTTAATCTATTCTAATAGATAATGATAATAATAATCGAATAAATAATAATTAAATAATCTATTAGATTTGATTAAATCATCTTCTGATGATGGTAACATGGTTAGCAAAACGTCCATCGAAAAGTTAGAAAAAGTGATTTGGTGTTTAGTGGTAAATCTCGTCGAGCTTAACCCCAAATATAGTTTAAATCAGTTCTAAAATCCTAAACAATATTTTTTTTTCTTGTAGGCCTGTGTTATCGACCGTTAAGGTAGTCAGGCAATTCATCTATCTCGGGAGTTTTAACATCGAACGAAGATGGTAACACTGATCAATAGAAGATGCGAAATTACTAGAAATACAATGCGAAATTTGCAGAATATGTAGAGAGATAGGGATACAACACAGAACAGAAAGAAACAGATAGCTATAACCTTTGTCCAGTATTTTTATAGTTCGCTGAACATAGACTGTTAAAAATAAATCCTCGTCAGAACACATGGAAGGAACACGAACAAAGGCGGCGAAACTGATGAGAAGAAGATGCGAAATAGCTATTAATACAATGCGAAATTTGCAGAATATCTGGACAGATAGGGATACACACAAAACACAAAGAAATGGATAGTTATAACCCATGTCAAGTATATTTATATTTAGCTGAACATGGACCATTAAAAAAGAAGACCTAAAGCACAATGATTCTTTTAAATTTTGGTGCTGGAGATGGGTCCTTCGCATTCTGGGAACTGCTAGACGATCGAACGCATCCGTTAGTCAATAAGTTAATGAACACACATGACTATCCCAAATAATTCATGAACAAATACTAAAATTATTCGGTCAAATTCAAAATAGAGATTGCAACCCGAAAAACTAGCCGTACAGGGATTCATGGAATCTTTTAGATCACGCGCCATGCTCTTAAAAAGATGAACCTACCAAATTATAGGACCTAACTGGTACATCTCACCAATACGCCAATAACCAAGGAAGCCAGAAATAAAGAACGCTGGAGAGAAGTACACCGGAAAGTACGGGGACGGAATGAGTTTATATAGGTCATGGCTCTTCTGTAATGAAGAATACGAAGAAAAAGAGAGAAGAGAAAGAAGAAAACTAAATTTAAAGTGTATAATCGGATTTGCAGAATAAAGTACAGTTTCTAAAGTTTTTAGTTATTACTTTTTTTATTAGTATTACTTTTTTCCTAAATAAATGCTCTATTCACAATATCTTCCAAGATATATTTTTTAGAGACTTATGGTTAAGCACAAAACCAAAGGTTGATAGCCCCTGGAGGGTGTTGACTGAGGTTTTCGGTAGCCGATGACCGTGGTATCGCTAATAGTCTTCTCTGTTGACGCGCCTCACCCTAAAACTGTTCTTTATTTTAATACCTTCCATCAATTTAGTTAATGCTTCTTGACATAGTCCCTCTATCTCTCCCCAAATGTTAACTTTGAGTTGATCCCTTTTTAAGACAAGCCCAAATAAAGAAATTAAAGGCAGTAGTATCCAGAGATCTTAGCGGTGACAGCCAGAAGCCGTCTCAGGTTTCTATTTGTGGAAACATTCGAATTGGAACATATTAGAATCGCAAGATCACGCCATAAAGCTGATGGGATCAGCTGGGATATGTTACTCCAATCTGTGACGTCTTCATTATGTATTGTCCAATTTCCATTATCAGTGGCAACTTTCGTGTTAGTGATTTTGTGGAGGAAAAAGGTCCTTAACTTAGTTATCATATCGTTTCAGAATTTGATAATTACCTGTGTCGTGAGAGTTCCCAGATATTGAGGGATATTACTTTAAATGTTAAGTTTGTATTACTTTTTTCCTAAATAAATGTCAAAAGTAGTTAAAAAAGGCACTAATTAAGTTGAGGACCTACCAGGTGTGGCGGCCAATAATTCTGAATTTTTTTAAGAGATGGCGCTCGAAACACGATTCGGTTAACAGTATAATCTCTTATGTCATTTTGTTGCTACGACAGTACCGTTCAAAATGCCATTGATGTTTAATCGATTTCGATTTAGCGTTATATTTTTTTCGTGCGGTAAACATGTAGAGTTTGGAGCCAAATAATGAGCATTTGCGGCACATACTGATTTTCTTATTTAATCAAAAGAAACACGAAAGTGAAAGTCGTCGTATACTTGTGGAAATTTACGGTGACAATGTGGATGTTGATTTAAACCATTCAGAAGAGATGATTTTGACTTGAAAGAGAAAGAACGCCCAGGTCAACCAAAAAAATTTGAAGATGCTGAATGCCGAAGAAGCATTGTTGAAAGAAGACGATATGCAAACTCAATAACAAATGACAGAGAGGTTAAATGGTCGCCGTACCATTTGTGATGGTCTGTATGCCATAGGAAAAATCTAGAAGGCAGGAAAATGGGTACCACCACCAACTAAACGACAGAGAAATGAAAAAGCGAAAAACGGTGTGCGAAGTTTTGCTTTCTCGGCATGAAAGAAATTCTTTTTGCATCAGTTCATGACTGGGGACGAAAAATGGATATATTTCGACAACATAAAATGCAGAAAATCATGGGTTGACTCAGGATAAGAATCAACATCGATCGCCAGACCGAATCGCTTTTAAAATAACACAATGCTGTGTATTTGGTGGAATCAGAAGGGTGTCGTGTACCATGAGCTTCTGAAACCAGGTGAAACACTTAATACCGTTCGCTACCGTCAACAAATTATCAATTTGAACCATGTATTGATCAAAAAACAACTAAAATGGGCTACAAGACACGAAAAAGTAATTTTGCAGCACAACGCTCCATCACACACAGCAAAAGCAGCTATAGAGACCATTTCTGCAATTGATTGGGAACTTTTGCCACACCCGCTGTGCTCACCCGACTTGGCGTCTTCCGACTACCACTTGTTTTCACCGATGTCTCATACCCTTTCCATCAAACACTTCAACAAATACGAAAATGTCGAGAAATGGTTTGATGACTGGACAACGTCAAAAGATAACAGTCAGAAGATACAGTTTTTCTGGGAGGGCATCCACAAATTGCCAGAGAGATGGGAAAAATATGCAGCTTGTGATGGTGCATACTTTGAATAAACCATTTTTTAACTTTCTCCCAAATTAAACGTGTTTTGGTAAGACAAAAATTAAGAATAATTAACCGCCACACATGGTAATATACAAGTTATTTCTATGTAGTTTCTATACAAAATTTCACGAATCTTTTTGTTTCATAGCATCTCTGGATAATTATTTCAATGAGATATAAATGTTTCAATTCCATTGTTCTTGTATTTTGCCAATTGAAAATATCCAATATAAATCGTCATGGTTATCCTCAAAGGAAAAATAAAACCGTCTCCCTTAATGCGGAACGTTTCCAGCGAAGGCAGACGGCAGACATTCCCGACATCGTCGACGTCGTCTTTATCTTCCGGAGGGTCTAAATACGAAATTGAATGTCACTTACGTCATGATACCAGTAATAACTGTGAGACTGGGGCCGGGCCTGGACCTCGCAGCGAAGGATAACGTCAGTCCCTTCGCGGACTGGCGTCGCCGAATCCAAATCCGGAACGACAGCCACCTTAGGCGGATCTGAAAATGAGAAAAGATCGGTTAGGTTAACATCAGTTTCATCTCTGGTTATGTGCGAGAACAATCAAATAATGATTATGTTAATACAAATGATATATTATAATTATATTGTATTTTTTATCGGAATTATAAAGGATTCTCCAATAAGAGTGTCCAAACTTTAAAATGAGACTCAGTGATAAATACGGAGTTATAATCCGGTAATTTTTATTTTGTCTTGAAGAACAAATAATGGCATTATGTTTTGCAAATAATATCGTACAAATATTCCCTTCGCCTTCGTCTGGCGGAATGCATTCTCGAAGCCCAATTTTCGATTATTCTCTCACAGATATCGCGTAGAATATTTTCAAATTGGTCCAAAAATGATGATACATCAATTTCAGTGAATGGACCTTAAAGTGCTAGAAATATGCTATTTTTCTGGCTTATGAGAATATTTTTATAGTTGCTATATTTAGTCTGACATGCGATGCGCTATTAAAAAATTTTACTTATAGAAAGCATCCATTAAAATAGTAGCTCTGAAGTAAAAGTTATGATAGATCAATACTAATGAATGGAGGTTGAAGTGCAGGAAAAATGCTCTTTTTATATCCCATATGAATATTTTTATAATTGCTAGATTTAGTCCGCTCTTTCAAGATTTCACTCATAAACAACATCGATTAGAAAATATCGCCCTGGTCTAAAAATTACGATACGTCAATTTTGGTGACTGGAGCTTGAAGTGCGAAACATATATTATTTTTCTGGCATATGAAAATATTTTTGTAGTTGCTAGATTTAGTCTGACATGAGATGCGCTATTTCAAGATTACCATTGTTACTCATAGGCAACATCGATTATAAAAATTGTCGTAGTCAAGATAGCTGTACGTCTATTTTAGTGACTGGAACTTAAAGTGCAAGAAAAATGGTATTTTTGTGGCCCATGAGAATATTTTTATAATCGCTAGATTTACTCTGACTTGAGATTGCACACAGAACACTGATTTTGATAATAAATTTCGATAATTTGCAGGCATTGCTTTGATGTTAAACGTTCTATGATAATTTGCCAGACTGTACTAAAGAATTTTGATGCTAACGTTACGCAAACTCACCAATTCATTTGAATGCGATCCTCGTCGTAAAACTGTATTAACTACTTAATTAAAACTGTATAACATTTTGGTACTATATGAAAATGCGATATTACTGATGCGTACCCTTAATAGATCCAATCTCAATGCGCTTCTACACGCACTCACACACAGATATATACATCAAATAAAAGTGAAAACTGTTTAATTTAAGGGCGTAATTACTTCTCGTCGTATTCCTCCCTCTCTTTTCCCCCTTTTCCTCCAGTTTCCACGTCGCAAAACGAATTCTCGCTCGCTCTTTCAGTCAGAAGAAAACGAGGAACCATTTTCTGGAAATTTATAAAGGCACAAAGGACCGTCTTTCTGCTATTAAAACTGTAATAGTAGCGACGGTAATTCCTTTTTTAGGGCCGCGCCTCACAAAGGCAATGTGTGCATTTTCCCACATTCAATAAATTTCAAATTATTCGTCGAATATTCAACGTGTTCGATAAAAATCGTCTAGAAAAAAGAGAAAACTTATTTCAAGATCGATTGATATTTTGTACCACTTAATTTTACTTTTTTCTCCTTCCTATTTTTTTTAGGAATATTTTTAAAAAACTATTATCATTCTTTTCTTCAATTTTTCCCTTAACATAAAAGAAAACATTCAATAAAGATATATTATAACAAGAAAAAAACCTTTATAAAAGAGCCCATCAAAAACATCCTAAAATTTTATTAAATTCAAATTGTTATATTAAAAAAATTCACTTTTTTCTCTGTATTACTTTGGGTTATTTCTCTTTTCTTTATATTCTTCCTTAAGATCAACACAATAGATATTTTGCCATGGAAGGAAGAGGACAGTATGTCGGAAAAATAACGGAATTTTTTAAAACAAAAACAAAATTAATAGTCTTACCAAAATTATTTCTTTTTATTCAAAATCAATCCCTTCCGCATCAATACACCGCTGAGCATGTTCAACCAATATCAGCATAGATGTTTTATCTCGTTGACCCTCATCACGGCTTCTTGTGTGTCACACTGTCATAAAACGTTCCATTTTTGTCCATTTTAAGTTTTCGGGAACAGGAAATAGTCACCCGGAGATAAATCAGGCGAATATAGAGGATGTTCACAGACTTTTATTTTTACTAAAAAATTATGTACAGTGACAGTCCTGTGCCATGATACATTATCGTCCAACAAAAATCAACCTCCCAAGGCTCGATATTCGGTCCTCACTCCAACGATTCTCTTTCACAAACGCTCGAGATAATATTCACCAGTGACATATTGACTCCGTGGACTTTTTCCACCAATTCATCGCGATATTTGATTTTTGGCCGGTCTGGTTTTGGATCGTCTTCCAAAGCAAGAGCGTCCTTAAATCATTTACAACACTTGGACACCCGAGTACGGGATAAGTAATCATCACCACAAACTTTTTTCATCAATTCAAATGTTTCTGCAAAAGTTTTACCGAGCTTGAAACAAAATTTAATATGAGGGTGAATCAAATATAAACCGGAATTTTATAATTACTTTCCTCATCCAATCACGAGCGGGCTGTCGGTGTAGGTCATTGCAATGTAATGTGTTAGGAGTAGAGGAAACCTTCGGTGAGCTGTTTTACTCGGTTCTTTTGTAAGTACAGCCATGAGTGAGCAACAGATTCCACCGTTCGTTGCGAAACGGGTTATAATAAAAGTTTTTAACCAAGGAAGTTGAAGGTTCAGTATGGGGACGATATCTTATTTAAGAACCAAGTGTTTGGTTTGGCCAAGAAGTTTAACGTCGCTGATCAAGTCAGGTGACCGGCTCACTATTCATGAAATGGCTTTAAAGGCGGGTATTAGCTTTGGAAATGTTTAAAAAATCATCAGAAATCAACTTGGTTTCAATAAAATCTATTCCCGATGGGTTCCAAAATTGTTGACCGAACACGAAAGAAAAACTCGTAAATATGCATCGGAAAACCCTTGAACACTCCCCATACGCCCCAAATTTGTCACCCTGTGATTATTGTTTGTTTGCGCCCTTGAAAGATGTACTTGAAGGGGTACGATTCGACAACGATTAAGATGTTTGGAGGACTTCATGAGCAATTGGTTAATGACCCAAACTGAAAGTTTCTACGAGCAAGGACCACACAAGCCTCCAAACCACTGGGAAAAATGTGTAGAGCGTGGAGGAGACTATGTCGAAAAGTGATCAATAGTTTTTTAGTATTATGTTATAAATAATAAATATGTTCAATATGTAACAATTCCGGTTAATATTTGATTCATCCTCTTTATTCCATTGTATTTTTGTGACGAGGTGATGAAAGGGACTGTTACTATAACTTGACAATCTGTTGATCGGTTTTAATGATGGTAGTCTCGTTTCATAGAGGAGATATACAGCTTCCAGATTATATATTGTTTCAATAGATGAAGTCAGTACACTTCTATAAATTTATAAAGTTCCGTTATTTCTTCGACAGACTGTGTAATACACAGTGTCTCCAAAAATTTCCCTAGTTTAATGTATTACATCATCAGCTTAATTTTTGGCCTTTTTAGGAACTTTTAATATTAAAAAGTAATACAAACTTATAATTTAAGTAAACTTCATCTGTGAAGTAATTTCCCTCATCTTCACCATCTTTTAGGCAACTATCGCATCAAATATCGAATAAAACATTGTAGTAGTTTCTTATGTAAAAAGTCAACCTCCACACATGTAAAGTGGTTATCAAGCAAATGATATACAGCGATTGGAAGGGATGGAAATCCGAAGGCGCAAAATCTGAAAAATAAGCCTCGTCCGACAAAATCTGTAAGGTCGACTTGGTGATCACTTCAAGACCTCTATTTAGTGTATGTGGCCCTTGTGTTGCCCTGAGACACAATATATTTTTTCTTCGTGTCAATAAAGGCAATTTTTCCGTCAGAGCTTCACTAATATGAATCAGTTGCTACTGATGACGGTCAACACTGATCCTTTGACTAATTTGGAAGTATTCTTATTGTATCCACTTTTAGTCATAATATCCAGTCAAAACTTACATATTCGGACTTTTTTAATTTAGTCCACTACATAGTTTCTTTCTCTTAATAAAGGTCAACAAGTAAATAACTAAAAACAATCATGGAGGAACTATTCCATTGAGATGTGTCCTCAGTTCGCTCGTTACATTAGCCTTGAATATGCTGTTCCTAAAGAATTATTTATTCTTCCATAAGGCCAACAGAAAAAATATTTTATTCCAAAGGATAATTAATTAGATTTGTAACTTTAGAAGTGAAAAAGAGCTTGGAGATTTGAGCTTTTTCCTTATTTAGGTCTCCACATACTCTTTTTCTTTCCCAGTCTTCTCCTTCCCGTGGTGTTGCAGGTGGTTGTGCAGCTTCCACCAGTGAGCTTTAACCTTCTTCAACCTTCACGTCCATCCGGATGCATCTCCAGCAACCCCTCGGCATTCTTTGATGTGCTGTAGTTCTTCAGCATCTCATCTATAATTGTTAGTCATGATGTCTTTTGTATATTTCTTTCAGCATCTCCCAAATTCGTTCCTCCATGATTCTCTTTGGTATTCATCTTTCTTGCATTCTTGCCACATATCCCACCCACCAAAGTCGCTGTGAATGTTACGAAATCTACAATATTCACGTCTTTGTATCATTGCTTGAGTTTAAGTAATCTTCTTTCAAATAACAAGAATCTCTTTTGCTTTCTTTGTGAGGGTCCACTTGAATAAGTGAATATAGCAATTCTTCTTTTGTAACCTTCGGTGTGAAATACTTTTTTAAACTTCCCGACGCGCGCTTCGTTAATCAGCATCATCAGGAGATGATTTACTCTGAGAATAAATCACCATTTTAAACTTCTCAGCGGCAATTCTCAGATTAAATCATCTCCTGATGGTGCTAAACTGGTTAGCGAAATGAGCGCCGAGAAGATTACAAAAAGTGATTCGGTATTTGGGGGTAAATCTCTTCGATTTTAGGTGGATATATTTTATATCTTAGGACAAATTGTAGAGAGTTACCCTTGAAAATTCTCGAATTCGATTCGAATTCTCAGTATACCTTATAAATTGAGCATATAATAGCAAACAATCTATTACAGAAACACTTCTTGTGATTGCTTTCAGTTCATTATTTTTTTAGGGGGGATGGAATATGTCTGCCTATGCTAAATCAGGTGAATAAAGAGAATGATAATTAAAATTTGCTATTTAGCCGACACAAATCTTTTACTGATTGTCGACTCTCTTTAAAAGGTTTACTGCAGAAATATACATACAATGGTGCATCCTCCTGAAATATTATTTTTACCCCAGCTAAATTAAAAAACTTCAAAAGAAGAAATCACGTCAGTTATTACCAAGTAAGTTTCCAGAAAGGAATTTCATCAGATAGAGTCGCTAATCTATTGAGTTTTGATAATTTTAACATATACTGTGTAGAGTGGCTGAGATAAACTTTTGCAATTAATTTTTTATTTAAAAATTTTATTAAATTAATAATTATTTCCTTATTCAATATTTTCATTTCCATTTATTGGATATATTTAGAAAAACTCCCTCAATGACAATTAGCTTCTTCTACCCACTTCATAGAAAGAAATCAATAAATATATCTGAATATATAAAAATATAGACCATATCTTTAACCTTATAACAGCAATCCAACAGTAACATTACAGAATTTTATGTAATGCAATTTTCCAGAATATCACCAAAAAACATTTGAAGGACAAAATATAATTCATAGATAATGTAACGAGTTTTTACGTACAAAATTGTACATTTTGCCAACTAATGAAAGACATGAGGGATTATACAAACTTGTCTTTTTTCATTTTGTGTAGAAAGTTGTCTGTTTTCGTTTAAGGTTTATTCATTTAATACCCTACCTGTGTCTGTCTGGTCTTGTATCACGGCGAATGAGTTTAGGATACATTTTTAGCAGGCCCTTTACCTGCACTGTTACGAGATATTGTTAATACAGGATTAAAGATATATATATATATATATATATATATATATATATATATATATATATATATATATATATATATATAAAATAAATATATATATTTATTAATATATTAATATATTAATATATTTATTAATTATATATATAATATATATATATATATATATATATATATATATATATATATATATATATATATATATATATATATATATATATATATATATATATATATATTACAGAAATCTTTCACCCTTTCTCCACGTGGTGCCACCGATCGCCTTCGCCGAACTAGTCAACCATGCGACGTCACGTGTCTGTCGGGACCGGTTTCTAGCCTTTCAGCCGTCATCAGCCGAGCTCCAGACGAACGCAAGGAAAGCAGTTCGGAGAGGCAATCGGGGCCAGACTAGATCAACTGGCCATTTTAATGACGGGTCGTGATCGCACACAACTCACGCCATCATACGGCGAATGCTCGTAGCAGTCAGGACCGCTTCGTCTAGAGCTCGTCTGATGACGGCTGAAAGGCTAGAAACCGGTTCCGAGAGACACGTGACGTCGCATGGTTGACAGTTCGGCGAAGGCGATCGGTGGCACCACGTGGAGAAAGGGTGAAAGATTTCTTTAATATTTTCCCTCCAAGGTTCCGTTACGCTACCTTGTGGGCATACCTGGTACTATACCCGAGGTTCCAGGCAGAATGTTACGAGCGGTCCTAACTGCTACGAGCATTCGCCGTATGATGGCGTGAGTTGTGTGCGATCACGACCCGTCATTAAAATGGCCAGTTGATCTGGTCTGGCCCCGATTGCCTCTCCGAACTGCTTTCCTTGCGTTCGTCTAGAGCTCGGCTGATGACGGCTGAAAGGCTAGAAACCGGTCCCGAGAGACACGTGACGTCGCATGGTTGACAGTTCGGCGAAGGCGTTCGGTGGCACCACGTGGAGAAAGGGTGAAAGATTTCTGTAATATTTTCCCTCCACGGTTCCGTTACGCTACCTTGTGGGCATATATATATATATATATATATATATATATATATATATATATATATATATATATATATATATATATATATATATATATATATATGAGCAATGGTTAGTTGGATGGAATTGTTAGTTGGCAATGGTCGCAGTCCAAAGAAGTCAAAAATTCCATTTATAAGCCATCCGACCAGAAGTCGGGGAAAATATGGGTTGTTTGATTGTGGAGGGGCACCCCCTATTCTTGGCGAGAGAGCCAATGTGGGTACCCTGATGAGTTTAACCACCAAAAGACGAAACATGTGCCCTTCAATGTAAGGGATGGGTGGGGCTTCCTCCCGGTCAAGCAACTAACCATTGCTCATTATGGCGGAGACGCAGGTTGTCGTGCGTTCCACATGAGATTTTGGAACCCAGCGGTTGGGGTGCATAACTCCTAACTATTGTTGTCTCATTGAGCGCAGTCCAAAGGAATCAAAAACTGCATGTTTAAGCCATCCGACGAGAAGTAGGCGAAAGTGCGGGTTGTTTGATTGTGGATAGAGTCTCCCTACCTAGGTCTAACCACCAACAGACGCTCCCACTCAAGCAACTAACAGAATGCCCATTTTGGCGGCACATGAGATTATTGAATCCAGCGGTTAGGTTGCATAACTCCCGACTACTGTTGTCTAATTAGTATATATATATATATATATATATATATATATATATATATATATATATATATATATATATATATATTAGGGTGGTCGTTAAAAATTACATTTTTTCCGATGCCCCAAAAAACCTTCTTTTTCATAAAAAAATACGGGGATTTTTTTAACAAAAATAACACGTGCCTCAAAACGATCTAAGTTAATTTTTTGATAAATTCGCAGTTTTTTGTAAGTATCTCTTAAAGAATACGGATTTGAGAAAAGGATGTAGAAGCAATTTTGTGGGAAATTAAATGCTCTACAAAAAAGGTCCTTTCCATTTTTTTCAAAGCATCAGCTTGATCATCAATTTACTGACTGGTCTGGCTGAAATCAATTAACAGCTGTCTGGCCTCTAGAACAACATCCCAAATGGTTCGATTGTTACAAAAAGTAGACTTATTTACATTAGATGCTTCCAAGGCCAGAACTCATATATATTTTGTATGCATTATAACGGACCCTCCATCCACCCCACCACCCCCCAACGCCAGCAATATTCATAAAAAGATACAGTATTTTATTGATATCTTGCAGATGCGATTCAAGTAAAGCGAGCTTTATTGGATATTCAGTGAATTTGTCTTGTGCGGAATAAAGAGTTTCGATGGTAGATTAGACTGAACTTGTGCCCGATTTAATATTAGTGTTAATCATGTCTCTCACCTCCTGTAGAACATCTAAAGCTTTTTTCATCGCATCATCATCATCATTTAGAATTTGAATATGGTGTCCTAAAACCTTTATGAAAAAAGAAAATGTTTTAAATCCTTTTATTCTTTGTTTCAATACGTCTTATAGTAGTTTAGAATAAATATATTACTGGGCTTTGGAATCTTTGGAATCTACTTTGGTTTAGATTTTATTTACACTCATTTTTGCTTTTAAGACAATATTAATTTTCCAGAATGAATTTACCAATCATTAAAAAAAAAAGAAAGGAAAGGAAAGGATTTACGGTTAGAGGCGCATCAGCATCTAAGGGTAGTTTAGCGACTGGACCTACAGCTTAACGTGGGTTTCGAACCACGGTCATCAGCTACCGACAAACCCAGGCCAGAACCCCCCTAACGCTATTAACCATTGGTTATGTGCCTACCCATAAGTCTCTCAAGAAGCATACCGACTGGCGAGTGACCAACCTAGAGCAACCCTTCTCAGAAGGCATCCGGCCTTACCCAGCCTTTAACTTGCGTGACTGAAGGGTAATTCGTTGTCGGATTTTACACTCTTGCGAAGATACAATCACAGACATTTATGTGTGGATATGTGTGAGCGTGTGGGTGTGTATATAATTGTATATAATTGTGAGTGTAGGGTAGGAAGTCAGACGGACAGAAGAATTAAAGAAAAACATCCATCCGAGCGCTGGAATCGAACTAGCTACCTTCGGATTGCCAGGCAGGCGACTAACCCACCAGACCACCCCGGCCGGCCATTAAAAAAAACATACATAGTATCAGTACAAATATAATTCTCTACAAAAATGGTCCTTTCCATTTTCTTCATAAAATTCATATTTATGGAGATATTCTCGATAATAAATTCATTAACTCCATATAGTCAATATTTTAAGACCAACAAACGACATTTTTGCCGAAATCTAAAATAAATTTGTAACTTAAGTAGAATTTCCAATTATTTATATAATTATATCTAGTTAATAATGAATAAGGCATAATTAATGTCATTAATTTTATATCAAAATTAAATAATAAAAATTTATGTGTTATAAAAAGATTTATTAAATGTTTATAAGAAATAAATTTGTATTATTTAATTTTGGTATAAAATTTAAATTTAATTATGCCTTAGTCGTTGTTAACTAGATATCATTAATTAAATAATTGTAAATTCTACTTCGTCTTAAAATGTTGACTATATGAAGTTAATAAATTTATTATCAAGAATATCTCCATAAATATGACCTTTATGAAGAAAATATAAACGACCTTTTTTGTAGAGAATTTAATTTCCTGCCAAATTATTCCTATATATTTTTCTCAAATCCGTATATTTTAAGAGATACCTACAAAAAACTACGATTTTATCAAAAAATTAACTTAGATCGTCTTGAATCACTTGCTATTTTTGTTAAAAAAATCCCCCGTATTTTTTCATCAAAAGGAAGGTTTTTTTGGGGCGTCGAAAAAAATAATTTTAACGACCACCATAATATATATACAGTTGTTCGTTTACTGTCGATAAATATTTATTTTCATAAGGTTTATATATTTATTTTAATGAAATTCTGACAGCAATTATTTTGGAATTTTTTGCAGACCTTCCTTGAAGACCATAATATTTGTGTTCCCTCCGAAAATAAAAAAAAACATCCAATAAAGATAATCCACAATGACAAGGCCCGAACACCACCACGAAATGTCCGCAATATCAAAAACTTACAAACAGCATTCCAAATTTTTATTAAATTCAAACTGCCACATTAAAAAACATTATTTTCTTTACGGCTTTTGCTTATTGTCCTCTTGTTTTTATGTTCCTCCTGAAGGCCACGTAAAAGACATATTTCCCTCAAGGGAGAGGGAACTTGATGGTTCTGTTAGAACTGTGGTTAATAGAGGGTGAATGAAATAAGCGTTTTCGGAAAAAAGAGAGATAAGAAAAGACAAAGTTAGTGTAAGGTGAGGTCTCTAGAGTCTTGAAGCAATTATAAGAAAGGTTGTCAGATTAAAAATTATGTTAATATTTATGATGCGGGGTTTTCACTTCTTACAAAGCTTCGCTATCTCCCTTGTTTCACAGTTTTTTTTCGTAATTTAAAATATCTCCAGTTTATTTATTTATTTATTTATTCATATGGCTTTATGCAGCATATAAATATATAGTACTATAAGTGTCTACAAAAAAGGGAAAACTAGAAAACAAACAATACAAAAACAACACGCAGACGAACTAAACATTAACATGTAGGTTTCCAATCCATTCCATCGTTGCAGCGTCGGCCCTCATGAAATCGTTCCAGCTGCCTTGATAGGATCGTATGGGGCACTAATATATAATAACTTCTGATGGATTGTTTCAATGCACCACAGTCATAACTCAGAGACTTCGCAATACCCCATTTATAGAGTGAGTCAGCACATCGACCACATCCAGTGCGGATTCTATTTAATTTGTCCCACAGTTTTCTCTTAAGTTCGATGCCCGTAGTATCACACATGAATTTTTCAAACCATTTCCCCTCTTGGTGATTTTCATTGTTTCTGTACTGTTAGTTCCTAAGATTTCTTACCTGGTGTACCTGTGACAAGCTGTTAAGCATACAGTAGTGGCGGCTTTCTTGATCGAAGTGTATTTTATCGTAGGATAGGTATATCGTAATGAATTGGTAGTTCCAGGTTCTCTCGTATAATGCAGTATTCCGGTGTGTATATCCAATATACTTCTATGATCAAAAATAAGATGACTAGTTTTATTCGCTCGCTTTATGTATCGATATAAATAATTTAATTTTAAGTTGGTATAAGTAATGTCTGAATGATTATGGCGTGTTCATATATTTTTTTCTTTATTTGTGTTTTTCGCCACGATCTAAAACTCAAAATATATCAAAATATCTGTTCTTATGTAAATAAAGAATCAATGGGTAAAAACAAAATGCCAAACGGAGACAAATTTCTTAGTGATTCTTTTTTTTGTAATAAATTTGCCTAACGAACAAAATTTTAAAAATATAAAAATGTTCTAAAAAAATATACAAACTTTTAACGTTCCCGTTTTCAAAATGAACCTAAAAATAAAGTATATTAATTTTTATAAATTGTGAAAAGATGGAAAGTAAATAAAAGTAAAGTTTTGGGGTTAGAGGCGCATCAACAACTGAGAAGGCTGTTTAACGATTGGACCTACAGCTTAACGTGTTTACCGAACCACGGTCATCAGCTACCGAAAACCCTGGTCAGCACCTCCCTCGGGCTATCAGCCATGGTTTTGTGCTTAACCAAAAGTATTTGGAGAAGCCTACCGACTGGCGAGTGACCAACGTAGAAAACCGCTCAGAAGGTAGCAGGCCTTACTCAGCCTCAAACTGGCGTGACTGAGGGGTCAATTCCTTGTCAGATTTTACACTCTTACCTAGAAACATTCACAAGAATTTTAGAAAAACTGTATGCTTAGTACGGGATTCGAACCCGCTCCTCATTAACTGCAGTAACGTATGGCTGACGCTTTAGACACCACAACTAATGTGGCTCCAGAAAGTAAATATATTTTTTTGTGCATGTCAATGATACTTACATTGACAATTAGTTTTTAATGACAGTGATAAACTAAAAAAGAATCACTGAGAAATTTGTCTCCGTTTGGCTTTTTGTTTTTACCTAGTGATTCTTTATTTACATAAGAACAGATATTTTGATATATTTTGAGTTTTAGATCGTGGCGAAAAATCCAAATAAAGAAAAAAATAAATTTAAGTTGGTATGACAGTCCTTGACACCTCATAAAAGTTTCATATAATTTCGGTTGTAAAGTTAGAAATGATAGATATATTTGTCGGTGATTTTTTAAAGAATAAGAAAAAAAACAAATTAATTCGAAACTTTTAATGGCCTTCATTAATGAATTTTTAATGGCCTTAAAAGTCATTTACATAAAATTTGCAAAATAAAGAAGTTATTAACAGTTACAAAATTTGAAAACAGACCTGACTTTAAATATTCTCGGCCAATGCATTGTAAACACATAAAGTATTTGTTGGTTGGTGATACTGGGTATGACTAGTTTTTGTATTCTTGTATGATATTTCTTTTGAGTGCGATGTTCGATTTTACCAGTGGTGATAATTCCTTAATGGTGGGTGTTAAATTTTTAGGTGCTTTCTGCGATTAAAATGCCATTAGTTTATGAAAACAATGAACTAGTAGACATAATTTAACTTACGGGGAGTGGCAACAAAATACAGCCACAGCATGTCGTTTGTATGCGGAAAGGTTTCCTTTAAGAAATCATTCAGCTCCGCGGATGTATGTAAATTTAGTTACAAGATTTCACGACACAGGGTACTTAAAGGAGCGACGAGGAAGTCACGCTGAAAACCCTCCTCTACGCGAAATGATAGAAATTCAGGAAGACATTTTAGAAAGGGTCGAAAACGAGCCAACAACCAGCACTAGGTCTATAGCAGGTCAAGTTGGAGTTGGCCATAGTAAAATGTGGAAGACTATACGACAAAAACACTTTTATTCTTATTATTATTAACAGGTATAAGCGTTACAACCCGAAGATTATCCTAGAAGAGTTGAATTTTGTCAGTGGCTTTTACATCAGTATAATAGAAATGAAAATTTTGCCAAATTTATTTTGTAGAAAATCAGCAGTAGAAAATCCGCATGCTGTTAAAAGAGTCCATTTTCAGCGCATATTTGCAGTAAATATTTAGGTTGGCGAATTAAATAGCATGCTTATTGGGCCTTTCTTTCTTCCTGGTCGACTGACAGGTAAAAATTATTTAGACTTTCTTCAAAATAATCTCCCACAATTATTTGTGGTTTCTGCATAGTTCTGCCATATAAATAATGAAATTGTTTACAGATGGATAGGACACATTGGATCCATTTCTTGGCGTGCACGCTCCCCGGATTAAAGACCCGCGTTTTTTTTCTGTGGGGCTATTTAAAAAAGTTAGTCTGTCACGATGGAGAAGTAAATACTATGAAAGTACTGCGACAGTGTATCGAAAACGCTTGTAATATTATTCGTGGACAACGGGCATTTTATTTTTGATGCGTGTAGTGACGCATAAGTACGCCGAGCAAGATTTTGTGCTAACCGAAAAAAAATGGTGACAATTTTGAACAATTTTTGTCAAATTTTTGTTTTTGTTATTGTGTGGCTTTTATATAAATGCTTTTTGCTAAATTGACTTCGCTTTGCGAGTTCTACAACGCAGTGGTCGAGAATATCAAAAAATCAGGTCTGTTTTCAAATTTTGTAACTGTTAATAAGTTCTTTATTCTGCAACTTTTATATAAATTATTATTGGTAAAATTAATTATTTTGACGAGTTCTACAACGTGTTAAAATAAATGACTCAACTTTGACAACACCCTGTATATTAATTGTCCACATATTGAATCTAAATTTAAATATTTACAATTAACTATTCTATTTATCAATTGGTCTATTGGAACTTTCGGTGTGAAACACTGAACTCGGAGAGAGTTCGACGAATGTTTCGCTAACGATGTTAGCATCATCAGGAGATGATTCAATGTGATTGATTAAATGAGATTAAATCATATCTTGATGATTCCGAAATGGTTAGCATCATCTATATGTTTATGGATATTTTTATTTATTAAAACATTAAGGTAATGTCTTTCGTATTTTTATGAAGTACCGGTATCAACAAATGCGTTGTTATGAGTTACTGTGACCGAACAATAACCCAAAAAATACGTATTTTTTACTGGATTGTTTTTTGACAGTACATGATACGTTCAAATCGTTCTAGGCGTTTAAATTGGATACATTTGCCTGTTTTGGACAAAAAGGAAATTAATCTAATTATTGACAGTTTTTTTGGTCGTGTATGCGTAAAGGGAGCTGCAACTTTGAACCATTTCTTCAGGTTTAGGAAGAGGGATTAATTACATGATGTTAATGGATGGACTTCAAAGCATAAATTATGAAGATTTGTAGCGATATCTCAAGACGAATGTGTAGGCACATTATCTTAGTGAAAGAGCACTTGTTTTCGAACAGATGTGGACATTTAGTGTAAATAGCACCTTTAGGTTGATCTGGTAATGAATTGTGAAACTTCCCCGTGATGATCCTGCCTTGTTCCAGGTAATTTGTAAGCAGATCACCACGATAATCTCCGATAACCAAATTCATGACTTTTCTTCAAGTGCAAACCGTTTTGATTTTCTTTGGCGTATTTTCACCACGGTCCCACCCACTATCTAAACTGCTGCTACATCTCTCACATATAATGATTAATTTATCTTTAATCTACTATTATGTTAAATATCGAGAAATTTAGCAGAATTATGTTTAAATGAGTCTAAACAGTTTTGGGAAGCCTGTATTAGAGTCTGAATATTAGAGTCTACCAAGCCAAGAAAAGTAAAACTGAAATAACAAGAACTGCAAGTTTAGGTTAACATAATATCATTATTATACAATCTTTTATTTTTTCTCAGTATCAAACATGTTAATCGTTATAATGTCTGGCGTTAGACAGACGTACAGGAAACGACAAAGAAAATTATTGCAGATTAATAAAGAAATATTTCTTTTTTTGCTTTTCTGTTGGGTCTGCTACTAGTCAATTCGTCAGCTCATTAAATTGTAGAAATTATGAAATTCACCAATGGGTAACAAACACAAACATCCATGCCTGCACCAGGACTTGAACCCGGAACCCTTCGATTGCCAAGCGAGTATCTAGCCCATTTGTTTTTTTTTTTCGAGATATTTGAAAATTTAGGGCTTGGCGTAACGCAAATAAAAAATTAATAAAACAAATTTTACTTCGTCCAAAAATTGTCCATTCATATTTTACAAAAAAAAATTGTTTACTTCAATAAAGAATTCATATAAATTAATAAACATTCAGAATTCACATAAATTTTATCTTGTTCCGGCAAAATATTTTAAAATAGAAGCAGTCCTTCTTTTTGCTTGCACCATAACAGGTTTTCATGATACAGGGCTGATTTTTATATCTAATACATCCTTCATAGTTTCGTTAGCTATATTTTTTGCTCTTAACTCCGCCTGAAAGTGTAGTGCTTTAATCTCCTCTTCAAAATTATTTCTGTAAGGTGCGTATTGCAGTGAAGTCGATTGTACTTGCAGATGTTTTACTTGGAAGTATGGTACTATCGTGGTATATGTGGTATAAAATGTGTAAAAAATCTAAATGTGGTATAAAAACTATCTTTTTCCATTTGAGTCAAAACCAATCTGTCCTTAATCGCCTTAAGGGATCTAATGCATAAAAATAATAATTTTTGAGGTCACATTGATGAAAATAGGTGTATATGAAGTATTTCGTAGTCCTAAATCCGAAAAATGATAAGCTAATTACTGTAATACGTACAGTTTTTGTGTTACAAGTGGTTGATGGAGGGAAAAAAAAAAGAGACGACATATTTTTCCAATCTTAATAATATTTATTTAATATAAGCATGTAAAACGTGTTAAATCTATGCAAAGACATTACTGAGGAGTATGTGAATAAAAAATATATTATATGAGATGTCATAAAGCGACAAAATCTTTCACTGCTTCGTCTTGTGTTCTGTAGCACCATCTCTTTTTCAGAACCAGCAATAGTCGCCCCATTTTGACAGATTCCAGCGTTCCTGGTATCTTGCTTCCATCGTCCTGATGTCCTGATGAAACCCCTTTCCCTGTTCGTCACTTACTGCACCCAAATTTTCCGGAAAAATCCAAATGAGAATGTAAAAAATGCATTTTTAAGGACAAGCGACACCCTAGTATTTCACAGGCTTTCAAGAGTTCATCTATGAGGTTTTTATAGTTTTCATCTTTCTTGTTCTTCAGAAATTCTTTCACTACACTTACAAAACACATTCAAGCTGTCACTTCTATTTCATTTAATTTTTTTTGAAACGGAAATTGCCTAGAAGCTTTCTTATTTGAGGTCCAAAAAATATGGCTTCTTTTAGTTTTGTATCACTTAATTGAGAAAATATTTCTATTAGATGCTTGAAACTATTACCTTCTTTGACCTTGGCTTTGACAAAATTTTTCATTAGGCCAAGCTTACTATGGAGAAACGCAAGAAGTGCCTTTTTTGGGTTAACAAGAGGAGCATATTTGATGTTGGAAGTACCCGATTCAAAAAAAAAGTTCTATGATGCCCATCTTTCTTACTGTAATGTTCTTTTATTGCCCTACTGTACCATAAACACAAAAAACAGCAATACTTTGTAAAACCACCTTGAAGTCCTAGCAATATACCTATCACTTTTAAATCCTCTATGATTGCTAAGTTGTCATAGGTTCCTTTCATTTTCACTGAATGTGTTAAAAAATAGATCGGTTTTTGTTTCCATTATAAAGCAAGACAGTTTTTAGGCTGTATTTCGATGAACCTACGAAAATACGCCATTCGGAAAGTACATGTTCCATATTAAGCTCATTCATTAAACCATCAGTATCACAACAGACATAGCGATCCTTACATTTTATAAAAAAATTGAAAATGTTACTTTCAGTTTTCAGTAAAGTGACTCTTGCATTTTTATCTAACAGGTTCCCCTGTTAAAGTCTAGAATCAAGAAGTTCAGATTTTTGTTTTGACAATCCCAGGTCACGTATCAAATCATTTAATTAACTCTGAGTTATTTAGTGAGGTTCACTGGTAGTTGTTAAAAATGTGGGGTCACAACTGGTGTTCTCAGGAAGTTGTGGATCAGATCTTGATGAAGAATTAGAATCACCGGGAGGCATGTTGTCTGAGTTTAAAGGCGCTATCGGCACTGTTAGTCTCTGGCTATGAAGAACTGGCCTAAGTGCAGAAGGCAAATTTGGATATTGAATTTTGTCCCTTTGCTTTTTTGAAATCCCTTCTGTTTTGGTGATACAGCAATCATTTACATCGACGGTAGGTTCTCTCCACACCATATGAACAGCAAACGGCATAGAATTTTTCTTGCAATGCATCTACTTCATTAAATTTATATAACAACTAACACAGCAAACATGAGGAGCCCAACTTTTATATTGATCTCCAATTTGGCACTTAAAATGTAAAAGGAAGGCTTTTTTGACTTCCTCGGATTCCCACCTAGCTTGTGACTTTAAAATACACCGTCCGCATATATAACAAAACTTATCAGCTGGATTTTTGCAAAATCGAGGACTAAAACTTGCCATTTTATATAAAATCGACGTAAACTTTTGGCTGTACTGTAAACGAGACAGAAACAAACTAAAACAATAAAACTGCCCTTAAAGTTTTGTGAAATACTGTAGAAATACCTCTCTACGGTCTTGTGGTAATTCCTACATTGTCCAGTCCAATGTCCGGTACAAATAATTTCACCAACCCCAAGATATAAAGGAGAAGTAGGTACTTGAATATGGGACGTTGTAGGCCATTTCTGTGAAAAGGTGTTTTAATAACTACCTAAATGAAACACAAAAAGGAGCATTCTCATCAATGTTACAAAAATCATGTCGACTTAATGTATTCTATAATATACAGGGCTATAAATTTCGGAGTATATAGATTTTCGTTCAATCAGGCTACGGATAGAGTCCACTTCTTAGATGTTTCCAAGACCAATTTAAAAAAAAATGTTTAATGGATATTATTTGTGACTGATGCTTTATGAAATAAAGCAAGAAAAATGCTGTTCGGATTGTACGGAACCACGGAATAAGATTTTTATGTATAGATTATCGTAGACTATTCCGTCTAGAATTTTTACTAAGGTGCAGGCAATTTGGCATCCGGCACGTCCTGCCGTCATTTCATGCCGTATCCCACAGTAAATTTTTTATTCACCGTGCAATGAGCTAATAAATTGAGTACATTTAAATTCCGTTTGTAAAAGAAGTCGGACACAGCTCAAAATATTTTGCATATCGAATTAAGTAAAAATAGTACCTGTTGTAGTAATTTTTTCGATTTTACATTACAATTTCGGATTTAAGTGGCTTTATATATTTCATTTTCAGGACCATTTGTTTCAATTAATTGACCCCCACATTTGCAAATGCGGTGCCAAAAATTGCACCTAGCTTGAAAAAAGAAATATTGAATCGGTGATGAAAATATGACAGTTATATAAATTTGTTACGTAAATTGAAGGTGCAGCCTCATTGAATATAGACTTGGAGTAAACCAATATTAACAATATATTATCAGTAATGGACATAACGTAAAGTACAGACTAAATTTTCATTGTTCTAGATCCTGTTCTGACTTAAACCCAGTGGCATCTCAGCAAACCTATAATGCACCTAACCAAATCATATTTTTTTTTTAAATAATAAAAAGTGGACTTGCAAGCAATCAGCAAGCTCGAACACATTCAACTAGTGATCATTTAATACAACATTGTATCGATGGCAGTGGATTTTGGGCATCTTCAATGAACGTATGATCATGTTAGCATTTTTTTAAAACATAGTATTTTATCAGAAACTTGTCAAAACTTGTTTTTTGCTCGATCAATACAAACAAAGATCGCTCGCGTTCGAAACTTCCTATCAGGCCATTTAACCAACCATACTTGAAAAATATTATATTTATTTGGTCTTACTTGCGGCATTAAGGTAATATTTTTTTGTATCGAATATAAATCGTAACTAGTATCATTCCTCCAGTAAACAAATTTCTTTCCTAAACAGCCTATACCTTTTTTTGTAACAAATAGAACGAAATACCGAAAAAAATAACTACTATAAATATTTTTAAATTAAATTCAACAAATAACGTATATCTCCCGAATTTTTAAACCGTCACAAAGTAGAAAAACCGCGTATAATGTTTTATAAATTGCCTTTAAATTTTGTTTTTTTTACAAATGAAAATGTTTTCGGTGCAACGAAAATGCGTTTTTCCACCGATGAAAAAAAAAGTCCTAATTCGTTCGATGTGCTTATTCGACTTTGAAATCTATAAAATCTATATGTGCGTCCTGTTTTGTTTGGATATTTATTATTATTTTTCGGTCAGGGAATTTTATATAATCAAATAAAGCTGTAAAAAAATGTTTAAGCGAAGCTTTAACATATTTTACTATAATATATTCATAAATAAATAGATTTAACAAAGGGGGAACACGAAAACATAAAGGAATAAGAAATCGAGAATCGAAAGAGTAAACGAAAACAAGTGGGTGGCTGGCCCCCTAATTCCTTAATGGTACCGGTACAATTTCGATATTTACTTGTTTACTAATATTCTTTTTTATGAGCTGATGAATATGGCGAAGAGAAAGTACAATAGTTGGAAGCAGAAGCATATGGACAAAATTTTACTGCAACATTGGAATGGTGAAATTGGATTTAATGAAACCACCCAAAATTCATACCACCCATGTTGATATTTAAGCCCAGCAGACTGAATGATGCCTTAAAAAAAGGAGCTCCTTCAACAAACAAATTTGTGGCTATGCTCAAATTCTGTGCCATAAAACAGGCTAACGTTTCAGAGCTGCTTGGTAAATCGTTCCCTAGATCGGTTCGTATAGATATAGCGCTAAATGGTTTTACAGCAACAGGTTTGTGACCATGTGACGGAAATGTAATTCAAGAAGAGGATTTCGTAGCATCTGTACAAATCTCTTATTCATCAAATCAAGAACCTGCTGATATGACTGGAAAAACACACTATCAGGCATCACATTGTCACTCGCTAGAGATACATCCCCACCCATAGTCGTAACTCCAACAATTCTTGAATCGCCACCAATCGTAGTATCGTCACCAATAGTTCCATTATCACGAACAGTTGCAACGGCACCAAAAGTAACAACACCACCCTTAATATCTGGAGGTGCAACAACAGCACCCACCATTCAACTTGGACCTTCAAAAATATTATAAGATACTGCACACGATAATAATACAGCAGCAGTTTATGAACTCACTAACACTAATCAAATAATAAAGTCTTACTTGAATACTTTATCTCCTATCCCTTCCATATCAACAGTTGTTAAAAAAATGAAGAAAGGTACTAACCCAACGGAGGAATTAACTTCAAATACCCACAAAAACCAAGTAGAAGCCGAGAAAAATATAAATAAGATATTAATTTAAATTAAAATAGAAAAAGAAATAAATAAACTAAAAAAAGAAGGAAGTCAGATAAAAGAACAAAAAAAACCAAAGACAAAGAATCATGGTTATGCCAACTATGTAACGAAGATCGCGAAGAATATATGATCCAATGTATGAAATGTAAAGGTTGGGTACATGACCTATGAGCTGAGGCGAAAAGTAAGATGAAGACATATATTTATGATATCTATTGTGTTCAATTTCAATAATTCTTGGAGGTGTAATTTTGTTTCTTAAAAAATTATAATTTTGGTTTTCTATGTGTAATTTACTTGGTAATTAAGTTCGACTTTGAGATTGTGATGATTCCAAAAAATATTGATTGTAAGTTGATCTTGAGCTTAGTAGTTTGTAGTTATTTTTAATGTTATCTCTTGTTATTAAGTATTTTTCTATATAGTTTATGATATCTTCACTGAAGTCTTATTCTAATTATCACTTGGGCTATAGGTGGTATGAATAAGGCGACTATTTGCCTTAATCGTATCGAAGATACTTTTTTGAAAAACGTTAAAACACCTGTTTTGATAAAATATTTTTGGGTTTCTATGAATGTTCATTAAAATGCAAATAAATAAAGATTCAATAGATGTAGAAGATTTTGTTTCATTTAAATTGTACTACACATTACAGTACTATTTCCCTAGGGGGTACGACATAAGCATCCTTAGTCTACTTGTTTTTTTACCAATAATTTTCCTCATGGAGCTTCACAGCTCTGTATGTCTCCTGAGGCATTTGGGTTTTTCTTTTACCATCTTTTCCCATTCAGATATGCTTGACAGTTCTGACAGAGTTCTTTATAGGATAACATAAAATAAGTGTTCTGGGAGAAAGAAGGATGAAACAATATAACGCAATAAAGAAAAAATTAAAATCCTGTGATTCGGGATTCTTAGGAGATCACATAAGAAATAATAAGTGCAGTTTAAATAGGATTTTTTTTCACGAAAAAAATGTTCAATAAATCTGAAAACATATTGATGGCAATTTTGAACAATTGAACAATTTGAACAATTTTGAACAATTGATGGCAATTTTGACACTATGAGGTCTTGCATTTTCATGCTGCAGAACTACACCTTTCCTATTACCATAATCTGTCTTTTTTTAATCAAAGCCATGTTTAGTCTATCAAGCTTAGCACAATAATGTTCAGCATTTTATTAGGATTTATTAGGGAGAGCATCTGAAATTAATATCTCGTGATTCAGGATTTTTGGCAGATCACGTAAGACATGATAACATCACACAATATTTCGATAACCAGCAAATCATAAGATAGTGAAACATAAGATGGTCACATATTAGTGAAAACAGCAAGAAGCGTAGACCATAAGTGTCCAGACCGCCAGTAAGAACTTTTTTCTCTATTTGAAGAGGTGCGATTCACAGACTTTCAAAAACATATGACACACTGTCTAGAAGCAAATTTAGAAAGTCCTTGACACCTCATAGAAGTTTCATTTAATTTCGCTTGTAAAGTTAGAAATGTGTTTTGTAAATGTTAAACATATTTGTCGGTGATTTGTTAAAGAATAAGAAAAAAAAATTAATTCGAAACTTTTAAAGTCTTCCAAAATATTTTCCCCATTCATCAAGTGACTTTTTGTACATTTTTTATATATAGAGTGTCTATAAAATTGTCATTTATTATAACACGTTTATTTATATAAAAGTTGCAAAATAAAGAAGTCATTAACAGTTACAAAATTTAAAAACATACTTGACTTTTTATTACAATATATAAAGTATTTGTTTACTGCTGATACTGGGTATGACTAGTTTTTTGTATTCTTGTACGATAATTCTTTTGTGTGCGATGTTCGATTTGATCAGTGATAATAATTTCTTAATAGTGCATGTTTATTTTTTGGGTACTTTCTGCGATTAAGATGCCATACGTTTATGAAAATAATAAACTAGTGGACATATTATTAACTTACGGGGAGCGCCAACAAAATGCAGCCACAGCATGTCGTTTGCACGTGGAAAAGTTTCCTTTAAGAAATCATACGGCTCCGCGGATGTTTGCAAATTTAGTTTTTTCGCGACGAAGAGGTCATGTTGGAAGCCCTGCTCCACGCGAAATGGTAGAGATTGAGGAAGAAATTTTAGAAATTATTGAAAACTAGCCAACAACGAGCACTAGGTCTATAGCAGGTCAAGTTGAAGTTGGTCATAGTAAAGTGTGGAAGATTTTACGACAAGAACACTTTTAGCCCGATCATTATCAACAGGTACAAGTATTACAACCCGAAGATTATCCTAGCTCCGCCACATTTTAGACGAGAAGTTCATGAACATTTAAATAATAAATTGTCTAACGGATGGATAGGACGCAATGAACCCATTTCTTGACCTGCACGTTCCCCGGATTATTTTTTTTTTCTGCGGGGTTAATTAAAAAAGTTAGTTTATCACGATGGAGAAGTAAATACTCCGGAAGAACTGCAACGGCGCATCGAAAACGCTTTGTGATATTATTCGTGGATTATTTTTGATGCATGTAGTGACGGTGTTTTGTTTTTTTTTTATTCTGCAACTTTTATATAAATGATTTTTGCTAAATTGTCTTCTCTTGACGAATTCTACAACGCAATGCTCGAGAATATTAAAAAGTCAGGGCTGTATTCAAATTTTGTAATTGTTAATAACTTCTTTATTTTGCAACTTTTATATAATCTTTTTTTGGTAAAATTGTTTCTTTTTACGAGTTGTAGTACAACCTGTTAAAATAAATCACTCAACTTTGAAAACACTATATATATATATATATATATATATATATATATATATATATATATATATATATATATATATATATATATATATATATATATAGTGTAAAGGGAATAACTTTCGTAAATTTAACCAAAGATTCTTCACATTCATCAAAGCAATTGATATACGCAACTGGACGGAAATTGTATGTCATAGAGAAGGATGGAGGGCAACTATAAGGAAAGCCAAGCCTCGTCATGTCTCATAGAACAGTGGGTGTGTCTGCATTGTCCGAAATTAATTTGATTAAAGTCTCAGAAACTGTACTGTAATCTACAAATTTGATAATATATCTTTATTCTAGCTTATTATATATTTTTAAATCATAAATAGGACCATAAGGATCATAATAGGATAATAGGATCATAAATAGGATAAGGATAATAGGATCATAAATAGGACATAATACTAAATGATGAATACTATTTTTTTGTGCATAGCATCCAAGGATCATCAAATTAATTTGCACCCATATTATAAATTATTAGAAAGGAATACAAATAAAACAGGAATCCAATTACGTAAATCCCTAGTTTAACTAACCGTAACATTAACCGAACTTGGATTAACCGCGGTCTTAACATCCGGTCATTTATTGTTGGTACCCATCCCTCTCCCTCGCTTCTCTCGTAGAGCATACCCATCTATCCTCTCCCCCTTTACAGGCTCGTTTACCGGAAATTTACAAACGCTCAAAAGGCCGTCGTCTTTCTATTAAAACGATTTGGAGGAGCGTCAATTGCCACCCCTCGATTTCGGCAACGACGGCCTGCTCTCGCTCTACCGTCACCGACACGAAAACAAAGCCGCGAAGAGCAAAACGGTTAGGACGAGAGAGAAAGCGAAAGAGAGAGAGAGAGAGATCGCGCGCGAGTTCCCGCGGGATCTGCCCGGAATTTCGGGATAATCTGGTCACGGTTGTGGAAACGGAGCATCGCAAATTGCCCAGTTAGTATTCGGGAATCGTCTGGCCGTATCTTCTTAACTCGGCGATGGTGTGTAATCACATTAAGTTTTGGTTTTAGTGGGGGAGGGGGGGAGAGGAGGGTGGAGGGAGTATCCACAACATATACGAACTTCGATCTCCACTAACTCAATTCAATTTGCCAGTCAACAAAACAAAAAAGAACGAACATGATAAAATAAATCAAACTTATCATTATAATCTTCCACTCATTCTGTTCTTATATTTTATATTTATTGGATTGATGTAAAAGTTCGTTCCGTTTTTATTGCTAGATGGCGCTGCATCCTAAAACAAAAGTATGATCTAGTACACACGTGGAAAGTTTTGAGGTTGTTTTGACAGAACTAATTTTAAGGAATACTTGGGAAAAAATGGTGATATGTAGTTGTGTGTTTGAAAATATTTTAAACATTAAAAATGGTTGAAATTAAGGAGAAAAGGCAAGGACACTTCGTAAACACAAAAGAAAACATGTGCGAAAACACGTCAAAAAGCAGTTTAGAAATTTCTGGATCAGCCAAAGCTGATCGCAACGGAACAATGGCGCTAATTGAAAGTATTCGGCATAAACAACTCGAGAGATCGGAGAAATTTCTAGAATAAACTAGTCAACAGTGTCAAAACAATTACGCCAACTTGGAATGGTTAGTGATGCCGGAATTATTAGAAAAAAATTTGACACATCGAATTTCTGCTTGTGATTCTCTGTCGAAATGCAGCAACGAAATCGATTGATTATTAAACCGGATAGTTACAGATGATGAAAAATGGATTGTGTATAAATATGTTTACCGCTCAGTGGCCGCGTCAATTTTAATTACACCAGTGGGCGCACACGGTCCTAGAGGCGAGTTCTGGTCGAGACTTCGAAGGGTAAACATTTTTTCGTCCATTCGGTCGGTTCGGTCCGCGCACGCGAACGCGATCGGAAAAAAGTAACGCGAAAAGTAGTAATGGCGAACCCCAAGGGGCTCTCCATCACGGAGGAGCCTTGGAAGGTGCGCCGACGGGAGATTGACGCTAAAGAGAAGCATATCACCGAACTGGAGGGTCGGTTGAGATATGCCGTCGAAATGAATGCGCAGGCCGCTGATGAGAACGACGGCTTCTGCAAAAAGCTGATCGATCTCATCGATGACTTGAGGGTCGTCGACGAAGAAATCCGGAGACTCAAGAAGAGCCTGGCAGAGAAATCCACAGACGCTTTTATTAAAGCACATGGATGCGAAAAAGAAATGGAAGACCCAGTTCCGATGATCGAGGCGGTTACGCGAGTGCCATGGCAGCCGCGCAATGGAAGCCATGTTTCGGCCTCCGAATCCGAAGGTTACCAAAAGGTAACTCAAAAATCCAGGAAGTCGAAGCGAGGTTCCACGTCGATGAGAGAGGATTTTCCTCCTCCCAAGAAGCCAGCGTCGGAATCCTCGTCTTCGAACAAACCAACTTTCAAGAAAGCGGTTCCTCCAAAAGAGGACCCATCAACTGATGAGGGCCAGGAGCCTGAATCTTCTGAGCCCAAGAGGTCTTCTCAGAAAGTCCCTCCAATTGTTTTTCGGGACAGATCCGTGTACATGCAGACCACGAGGATCTGCAAAGAGCACGGGATCTTGTTCTTGAAATGAATTACGAAGCCGGACGGAGTTCTTCTCCAACCTCAGACATCAGATCATTCCCGGGCAGCAACAAAGCTGTTTGACGAAAGGAGGTGCAAATACCACACGTTCTGTACCCCTGAGGAACGCAGTCTTCGCATTCCAACCAGGGGTGTGTTACAAAAGATTCCAGTTTCTGACATAACCCAGGAACTCCTCTCCATAGACTTTCATCCAGTCCATGTTGAGAGGTGGAAAAGCGCAGGCAAGGATGGCAAATCGATTACCATCGTCCAAGTGATTGTCCCTAGGAAAAATAGGGGCATTCATAATATCAAGGCATTCTTGAGTCAGAATGTCAAGATCCAAACTCAGAGGTCGAATGGCCGAGTAGTGCAGTGTTTCCGCTACCAAAAATTCGGACATTCGGCTAAGAAGTGCCATGTAGATCCTGTCTGCGTTAAAGTGCGGAGGTGAGCACTCATCCAGGAAGTGCCACAAAAGAATCGCAGTACACCAGCAATTTGCTGCAACTGCGGAGGTCCGCACAGGTCATACTTCCAAGGTTACGAAGCAAGACCTAGTCGAGGCTCCTCTGCAAGAACTGCAAGGCCTCAGCAGAAAATGCTTCTTAGGACCTCTGTTTCTAAGTTCCGTAACCCTCCTCCTCCTCTACCTCTACCAACCTTCATGTGGGAGGTCCCAAAGGAACTCTGTTCCGACAAATCCCGCTCCACAAGATAACCCAATTTCCGAGCTTGTGGAGCAACTAGTAGCTCATGTAGTGGGTCAAATTCAGACCCAGCTGAGCATGATGCTCCAATCTTCCTTTGGAGTCTTTATACCCAAATAAGCCCCACCTAACCTCCATGGCAGTGGGGCTTATTTGGGCTTATTGAGGCTCGAATTTCTCGAGTTTCCGGCTTACATAAGTACCATACAAGCAAATCCGCTATCGCAATTCCCAGATCCCGAACCATATGGCGGACCAATGACGACCGCTGGTCATGGGTTCGGCATTGGTCGTGACCAGACTCCTTTTTCCGATGGAGACATAGTCTTTTTTCCAGATAACCTTCACGAAGTTTTTCTGGACTGACCCCATTTCACTAAAGTCGAACTCTGTCCCACAAAAAAAGGGGAATTTCGACACTTCCGGGGATAGCTAGAATCCCAAAACCACACAAACCCGTTTCGGGCAGTTGATTTCTAGATAGGTAGGAACCTCAGGCTGACCTAAAAACCAGAGTGAAAAAGCATAGGTCTTAGGGGCCATTTAATAAAAAACACGTATACAGAGCAACTCACGTTTCGAGAGCAACTCAAAATTATATATAGAATTAATACACCTGAGGCATTTTCAAAATATTTAATAAAAAAAAACATAATTTTCACATAGAGACAAAATAAAGAAAATAATGGCTTACCCTATCTATATATTTACCCTATCTATATATTTACCCTATCTATATTTGAATAACAAAAATAAAAAACGCTCATAAAACCTTAACGAAAAGAAACACATTTTCACTATACATGATATAACTTATTTTTACACTGAAAAATTTGTTGTCTCATTCTCAAACATAGCATGCAGGTCATAAAGTAAAGTAAAAATATTAGTGAGCATTTGCGTGGCACTCAGAACATACACTGATTATGCGCTCTAGCCACAAAAATATACCTTTCTCACTCCTACAAGATATAATAGACCAATACGTGCTCTTATTTCATCCTTATTTGTTTGGTATACGTCCCTGTTGCTACTGAAATGCTCCGTTTCTGCTTCTATTTTAATGTAACTAAAATTCACGATGCTGTTTATAATTTCCTTAGCAAAAAGGCATTCCCAAATTTCAACAGGAGAAGTTTTTTTCCTTAGTCTAGTCTTCGTGACTATGTAAGTGAAATGTTAAATTTTCTTTCCTAGTTCTTACATTTTTGGGAGGACAATGTTTGCTCCATTTTGTTCTATTATCCCTTCCCATAAAATATGGTCCTGCTTCATTTATTTCTCCATCTTCCTTTTCATCAAATTCTTGTTCTGTGTCGCTATCTTCAGATCTTTCCCCGACATCACCCCCTTCCCCCTATTCCTCCTCGTCATCATATTTATTTCCACTAGGTATTTCTTCTAACAGTCTCAATAAGCTTTCTTGCTCTTTCTCGTAGTCTATATATAAATATAAATTGAAAATTATATACATTTATAATAATAATAAATAAATACTTACCAAAAATATACTTTTCAGATGTCAAGACAAATCACATATCACAAAAATTTCAGAGCGTTAGCAGTCGCACCCGGTTTGAGACACCGTGTTTGCGTCTGTAACACATATAACAATGCTCAGACAAATAGCAACTATGGCAATATGTAGACGAGAACCTCTGCGAAAAGTACACAGATGGAGACCTACGAGTTTACACGATCATTAAAAATATCACTGTTTTACCGATGCGCCGGTCTCCCACGCCGTGCGCGACTACTGAAAGGTTAAGTGTAAAGCGCAAATGCCCTTCAACCAGTGCAAAAACCAATTTATATTCAAAGAAGATTATGAAGTGCATTCGGTAGTACTAAAAGCGAATTGTTTATTATGAGCTGATATCTAAAAATCAAAGCATAAATTCGGAGTAACACTGTTCACTGTCCAAGTGAAATAAAACGAACAGTTGATCTGAAGTGGTCTGATTTAGTCAAAAAAATGGACATTTCATTCCATCCCGACAACGTTAAACCACGTGTGTCTTTGGCTACCCGACACAAACTTTTACAACATGACTGATTTTGATCCATCAACCATACCCTTCAGATCTTCCGCTCTTCGATTAAAATTTATTTATTTAACTGAGGTAGTCGATACTTGCTGGAAATTCATTTAAAATAAATAAGCAAAAATTAATGTCTAAAAATTTCCACTATATCTAAAATTGTATGTATAACAATTGTTTGGACACCAAGTGCCTTTTTCAAGTACAAACTATGCTAAACTAACAGTGACAAAAGTAATTACAGGCTAAAGTGACCATTGACCTAATAATATCATAAAACATGTTAGAGGGGAAATCCATATTTTTGTCAACGAGGGCAATATAAGTTTAATAACGGTGAACTATTCAAGTCTAGCTGGTCATTTAGCAAAACATCCAAATTTTTTCTTTTATTAATTTCTAAGCTCACTAAAAAATTAAATTTTTTGGATTTATTCTCATTATGTAACATTTTAAAATTATCATTGAAAGTATGCTTTTCTAATATTAAGTGATTAGCATAATAAGAATTATTTTGTTGTTTAGTGTAACTTCTTTTATGTTCGTTGAGCCTAGTAAAGAAAGATCTTCCTGTTTGTCCAACATAGACTTTTGGACACAACCCGCACTCTATTAAATAAACTCCTGATTTATACACTTTATTTGTTTTTATGTTTAAAATATTTATATTTTTATATATTTATAATAGTTTTATTGTTTTTAATGAGGCGTCCTAGACTATTGCTTGTTTTAAAAGCAATATTTATATTGTTTATTGTGGATAAACGTCTCGATACTAATTTGGTAACTTTCCCCGTATATGTAATTGTTTTGAACGTTGCATTTTTTATATAATTGACCGGATATATTAAATTAATAACTTATTTTATTAATTATTTTATTTATAATGTTTGGGTCGTATCCATTATTTACTGCGATCTGTTTGATAACATTCATTTTTTTTATTATAATTATCTATTGCCATCTTTTTGAATAAGGATGACAAGATTTATTGTGTATAACTAAATCTGTATGTGATGGTTTATGAAAAATTGCAAAATCATGTTTATTGTCTTTTCTAGTAATAGTTGAGTCTAAAAAGTTAATACTATTATGTTGCTTTCTTCAACTGTGAATTTAATATTCTTATGTAAATAATTTATGTGAGTTAAGAATTGATTTAATTGTACATTAAAACTTATAATACAAATTTGAATGTTATTAACATATCAGTATAAGTAAAGTGACGATTAAACAACTGATGTTGAATTATCTTATTTTCTAAGCTGTCCATAAGACTTAAAGGGTTCCCCATTATCAAACCTTCATTAGAAACATAAAATGAATTATCAAATTCAAAACAATTCTGATCCAACGTAATTTATAGCAGGTCTAAAATGTATTGTTTCATTATTTGAATTAGTTTTATTTTTGAGAATTAATATGTCAACAAATTCAATTACTTTGTTTGATGGTATGGGAATAAATTTTGTAAATTTTGTAAATTTTGTCGAAAGAAATTAGTTTGGATTTTTTCGATAAATTAATATCTTTTATTTTAATGATAAGGTCATAGGTATTTAGAATGGCATATTTTGGTTTAGAATTCATATATTGTAAAATGATTTAAATGAGCTTATTTGATAATTTGATAGAAGGGACAGTAACAAATGAAACTGCTGGTTTAATTGGGTAATTATCTTTGTGTAATTTTATAAACGAGTATAATTTTAGTGCCTGAGAATTCACTATTATTAATTGTTGTTCCTTTTAACCATTAAAAATAGACGAATCTTTTATTATTTGTTTTATTTTTTTTTGAAATGTATTCGTAGGGTCAGAATTAATTTTGTTAAATTTCCCTAATTTTTAAAAAATATTAATTTTTATCTCTAGACATAAGAGTAAGTCCATTGTTGCGATGTCTAGATATAATTATATATCAAAAACTAATATTTTTTTAAAATCAGGGAAATTTAACGAGATTAATTCTGATCGTACGAATACCTTTCAAAAAAAAATAAAGCAAATATAAACGATATTTTTAATGATAACGCGAAACAACATTAGAGAGATTATTCTAATTATTATTCTGTTACTGGAGAGATGAAGAGAGATTATCTAACACAACAACACAAACTATATTAAATAGGAGTGATTTTTAGAAAATAATTTTTTTCTTAAATTTTTCTCAAAAAAATGGGACAAACTTTTGCATCAATTCAATAATTAAAATTAGTTACCTGACAAAGTAAAAAAAAACAAAGCGAACAAGAATCCAAGATAACAATAACGCAGCACGTCATTTAGATCCTTCTCTAAGAATAATGCTCTGAAAAATTTCAAATTATCTTAAAGCACAACTAAATAAAAGTTCTCCAATACTTCAAGATACGAAGCTTGTTATTTTTATATCCAGATTAACAAATAAAAACAAATATTTATCATTGAAAATGGTTTTATTGTTTTTCAAAATATTCTCCGCGATAATCGATACACTTTTACATACGTTTGATTCAATTTTCATAGCACTTTTTCGATTTCGATTGAGGTATCTCCAAAAGATGCATTTTGAACTCATCAACCGCTTCTTCTCGCATCGAAGTTCGTGACCACGTAATTTATGCTTCACGGACGGAAACAAAAAGATATCATTGGGTGTCAAATCAGGATTATACGGCGGATGATCCATCAATTCGATGTTTTGATCGCTCTAATATTGAGTTGTTTGGTCCGATGTGTAAGGGTTCGCGTTGTCATGGTGAAAAATGATTCTACGTCGCTGGTTGTTTTTTCTTATTTCTTCAAAGACCCCTGACAATCAAATGGATGTGTACCATTCAAGACTGACCGTTTCACGATTCTCTAGTGGTACTGTAGCCACAGATATATTTATACAAAAAAAAAACAGGCGACCATTTCCTTCGAAGTGCTTCTTGCGCAAACAAGTTTTGTTGGGTTTGGCTCATTTTGAAAGACCCATACAGAGGACTGCTGTTTACTTTTGGGCGCATACGCATAGATCCAAGATTCGTCACCTGTGTAAATGTTATACACATCTTTTGACACATCACAATTGTATTTTTTTGAGTATTTCTTTGCATCAATCGACAGGAGGCTTTTTTGAGCGTTTGTCAAATTATGCGGAATCCTCAAGGGATGCCTCAATATCACAATCTTGCTTTATCAGTTCGCGCACAGTATCGATGTTTTCTGGCATAACAACCGATTTTGGATGACCTTTAAATTCGTCCGTGAGTCAACAATGGCCCCGATTGAATTCACTAAACCGGTTATATACAGTGGTGAAGTGTTGAAGTGGTGAGATAATCCACGTCGAAAGTCGTAGCAAATCATCGTACGAAAATTTTCGCGAGTTAATTCCATTTTTTGACAGAGATAAAATGTTTAAGTCACTAAACAACACAAATAGCATCCGTATGACAAAACGTTCCGAGTACGTAGACAATCAACAGTGTTAAACTTTACGATGTATATGTCAGATGTCGCCTAGCAACACTATTGTTGACAATTCCGAATATGTAAATAGCAATCCTCGTAACAACCAAGATGCCATCAGAATAGATAGAAAATTAAGTTTAGCATTAACTGAAAGGGAAGGAGAACTAATACTTCACACTAGTGATAATTTAAGAATATTCGGATATATAATTTTAGACTACTCTGTACACTGTTCATCTTTTCATATCTTACATGCAACACTGATCCTCCTGCTATCCTGTGCAGATCCTCCTGGGAATCGAGGATTATCGGCACGACAAACCAGAAGTTTTCCGTCATCCTCTGCTGAAACCGATAGGGTCAGTATACTTCCGGTAAAAGAGCTGGTATCTTCTTCCTAAAACAACATTATTAATCATATATTATTTGCTTTACCTTATTTTAAGACTAAGCATGACGACAAAATTAAAATATGCCGAAATCGAGATTAACTATCCCTATAAAATAAATTTTTGGGTACTAACAGGGGTAGTTGTGTGCCTCAAATGGTCTCCTACTCCTCCTACCTAAGCGTCAACTTAACTTTAAAGCTGGCGGAACCTGTTCTCGCAGGCAAAGCTCTGACGACCGAGAATAGGTGGTTCCACCTTAGTACCTTAGGACAAAGGAAGTGTCTTTGTACTCCACTCTTGTGATCGGAAACTACAGACACCAGGATCAAGTGCATAAGATCAATCAGTTTACATACAGTCCTTTGTATGATAGATATATTGCAGCCTATCGGTAGGCTGTATGGCCAAATCACAACGTCCAATTCAAAACTGTCACTCGTCTCCAATCACTCCAACTCGTCCAAATCACAACTTAATAGTCAATAAAATAACGCATACCACTCACAGATCGTGATAGAATACAGCTATTAGAAGATATCGCTATAGCAGCACTCGACTGGCTGGTGCAATAGCCTGATTTATCAACTATTGAACATGTATGGATCAGCACTAGTCGAAGTCCTGAGTTTCCTTCCCACAAAACATCATTTAATTCACACCATACTTCACAGAGATACAAATCCTTGTATTCCAAAAAACCAGGAAATTTCTTTCATGCTCTACGCAAATATTTTCCTCTAGCGTCACGTGAGAATGATTACTGAACGTTCGAAAGCAACCGAATGAATAACCAAGGGTAAGACCATACATATACTGTGTCAGATGTGGGCTGTAATCTGTTTTGCGTGGGTTTTGCAAGAATTCCTTCCAATTCCTTGGTTTTGAATATTTTTAAAATTCTCCACTGGCCCACAATGCAACTTTTCAGATCATGTTTTCAGGTCATATTTAATAATGAATATACCACAATATAATTATTTTTTTGCTATATTTTCATATATTTTTTAGTGCTGCACCTTCTTTTGAAATCTAGGATATCAATTGCCGTTTGGATTGTGTTATAATACCATTCAACTAAGTTTACTTTGACTCCTTTATTGCAATACACCTATTTCAACCTGTATTTCTAGTATTCGAAACAGTTTTTATACTCGACTTCTGGAATTTTCTTCAAAGCGGCCAGTGATTTGCCTTGATTGGTTCTGCATACTCAAAACGATGTCCACGAAGTGGTTTTTTCTATCGAGAGAACAGAAAAAGTCACACGGTGTCATATCTGATTAATATGATGCTTGTGGAATGGTATGTGCATGATTTTTAGCAAAACATTTACCAATAAATATACAAAAGCCTATATCTGGACTGGACTATATATCTTGACATTTTAATGTGATATCTACTAGCGATTATTAACTATATGATTCTTGATTTTGGTAAAGTTTTCTTCATTAGTTGGCGTGGAAGATCTGCCTGAATGAGGTTAATCTTCATCTAAGTATCGTCTAAATTGTTGTGGCGTGTTCATATATTTTTTTTCTTTAAGGAGAAACTCGAGAATAATATATTAAATAAATCTCTTAAAAAGCCAATAATATGGCTTAGATATGTTGATGATATTTTTGCTATATGGCAACATAGCATTGATGATCTAAATATTTTTTACAAGATATAAATTCTCGAGAGCCTACAATTAAGTTTACTTTAGCAATGGAGAGGGAGAATAAATTGCCATTCCTCGACACTAATAATAAAACAAAATTACACATTAAAAATTACAGTTTACAAAAAACCTACAAACACAGATAGGTATCTCAATTTGTTTTCCAATCACTCAAAATCAGTCAAAATAGGAGTAATTAATACGAGTTTATATGACAGAGCAAAACTTGTCTATACCGACAGTGATACACTACAAAAAGGTGAAAAAAAATACAAAACTACAACACTACACAAATTACATTAAAGACATTTTAATTGAAAACAATTACCCAAAAAATTTCATAGATAAATCTTTTAAAACTTTTAATACCAAACAAAACAGACAACTTATAAATAACAATAATGATAACTCTCAAATAATTAACCTCGCAATTCCTTACATCAGCGGTATTCCTGCACAATTAAAAGAGTAGGAAATAAATATAACATAACAACGACATTCAAAACAAACAATACTCTTAGATCTATATGACAAAAACCAAACTAAACAACATACAACAAAATACCAAAAATGTGGTTTATAAAATTCCCTACGAATGTGGCAAATCTTATATAGGCGAGGAATCTAAACTGTAGATGTTAGAATGAAAGAATATAAAAACCTTCTTAGAAAGGGTGATTTTAAGAAATCTAGAATTTGCCAACACTTATGGGAATCGGGACATAAAATGAATTGGAATAACCAAAACGGTATTAAAAAAATCTGTAACTAAATACACAAGATTAAAAGAAACCTCTATAATTAATTTAAATAAAAATAACTATATTGCTCTGCCTTCGATCGATTTTAAAATTCAATATGGTTCCCGATACGAAAGAATACAATTAAAAACGTTTAAATAATTCAACGCACAATAACCACACAGCAAAACTCACCTATATAATTTTTTGGTAGTATATCACTGTCGGTGAAAAATATTATTGTCAATGTATCATTGACATATACAAAATATATTTACTTAGTATCTTTTAGAGCATTATATAGACATTAATATACATTATTTTTAGATTCGTTTTGAAAACGGGAAGAGAAGACTCCCCGAAATGTTAGTGTTCAAAAGTTTGTATTTATTTAAGAATATTTTGTATTTTTTATTTTTTTGTACGTTAGGCAAATTTATTACAGAAAAGAAATCACTGAGAAATTTATCTCCGTTTTGTTTTTTACCCAGCGATTCTTTTATTTACACAAGAAGAGGTATTTTTAATATTTATGAGTTTTAGATCCTGGCGAAAAACCCAAAAAAAGGAAAAAATATAATCTTCATGTACTACCACTAATCTAAGTCCTTTTTTTCTGATATTGTTTTGTCACAGTAATAGTTTTTATTTTAATTGCTTATGCGCCAGCATAAGAAATGAGAATTTATTATTTGCCATTTACAACACAAATAGAATATGTAAAAATATTTTCATTTCCTTCCCGCACATGGTGTTAATGTTATTTCGCCAATGAAATTCTGCTTCAAAGTTCAAAACCAAATCACCTCAATTAATCGAGAATGTTCTTAATAGGTATCGGAAAGTCAACTGAAAGATTCCTTTATCAAATCAAGAAACACCCTGTTTTCTTTCTATCTTCGCAGCTCGAACTTTCCCACTCTCTCCGTGAAATTGAATAAGGCGCCCTCTGTACCATCAGGAGAGAAAAGAAACACCCCCCTCAAACCAACAACGACAACAGAAGTTGGCAACCGAATTATACAGCCCGGTCTGATTAGATATTGTTATGTAGAAACAGCGGGGCGAAAGTTTTAAAAACCCGCATTACGTAGTTTCCAGTCCTGAAAGCCCCAAGACAAAACCGAACAGTCACATCCCGAACCTGCATTCGCCGCAGAGTTTTCTATCGCCACGCGTCTCTCTTCCTCTCGTTTTGAAAGTTTTCTCTTTTTTTTCGGTCTGTCTCTGTCGATTTTTTCCGCACGCCTCTGCCCCTAGAGGACGAACCAAGGTTAATTCCTTTTAAGTCCATTAAAGTAAAACGGCAACGTGTATGTGTGCGTTCTCTTCCCTGCTCTCCTGCTCCCCGTCCTTCACCATATTGGTAATTAGGCGATAAAACTAATAAAGAACATTGGAATTTTCGGTCGAACAGAGCTCTATCTCGCTAGTTTTTAGTTTCTAGATGCTTTTAGTGAATTATTAGATTTAGATTTTCGCTGTGGAAATACGTGAAGCAAAAGTTCCGAAAGGTGATTAGCAAGTTGACCTCGAGCCTTTTCTTCTCTCTACTTTTATTTTCTTTTCTGATTAAGTGAACTCGTTAAAAAAAATCCAAATATATTAATTTAATAAAATGATAATTAATTATTTGAATTATTCTAACAAAAATTAATTTGATTTGTTGATTATTATTGATAAAAACAGGGCATTGAAACATGCAAAACATATTGTGTCGCTATAGAAAATAATAATAATATAGAAAACAATAAAATCGTTAAGTGTTATTTAAGCTGCAAACGTTGGCATAATAATCCAATACTCGACAAGAGGAGGATATGGCAGCGGGAAGAGAAATGAGAATCGGATATCTGTATCAAGACAAAGAAACCTTGACATCTATCAGCCAAAAATATGCAAACCAACAATAATACACAATTGATTTAACACATGCGAATTTCAAAATCTGTTGTTTAAGATCAACTCTGCCATCTACACTGATTTTGGCCATGGCAAATAATTTAATTAATTTATGTTAGCGGAAGGAGGGGGAGGGGGATTTCCCTGACATCGAAATTCCTTTTTCTCTATTGCAGGAGGAATTTCGAAGATACTCAAAAGGCCGAACTTGTTTCAGCCCGAAATCTGTGTAAATAAAAATATCATTTTACATCTGAGGTTCACTATTTTCAACGGAGAATGCAGCCCTGCAATCAAAATTCATCTATCTGCATTGGTTTGGCAATGGCGATTTTTTAATTCGTTTTGGTCTGTTACAAGGAGAATTTCGAAGATACTCAAAAGGCTCAACTCCGAGATCTGTGCAAATGGAAAGATCATTTTACATCTTAGATACTCTATTTTCAACGGGGAATGCAATCTGGCCATCGAAATTCGTCTATCTACATTGGTTTGGCAATGGAAAATTGTTTAATTAGTTTTTGACTGTTACAGGGGAGACTTCGAAGATACTCAAAAGGCGCAACTTGCTTCAGCTCGAGATCTGTGCACACTATTTTCAATGAAGAACGCAACCCTGCAATCGAAATTAATCTATCTACATAGGTCTGGCGATGGCAAATTTTTTAGTACGTTTTTAAATGTTATGGAAGGCATTTCGAAGATACTCAAAATTCCCAACTTCTTTCAGCCCAAAGCCTGTGCCATTGGGACCATAATTTTACGTCTTAGGTGCACTTTTTTTATAATATAGATATAAATCTCTTATGTAGACACAGTCCCAAATTTGGTTTTAAAATAAACGATAGTTTAGGAAAATTGATTAAAAATTTTATAGCAAAAATAATCAAAAATATATAAACCTGGGTTTTAAATTGTGGGTCCTGTCCAAAAATCTTACATAAGATACACAGGTAGTTCCTTCAAGGAAAAAAAGAAAAAAATAAAATAATACTAAAGAAGCTTTTTAAATCAGAAACACAATTCTAATTGTGCATCACAAATCATTGTTTCATTAGTGATTTCAAAATATCGTACGTTCAAAATAAAGGCAAGAAACTTAACTATTTTGAAAGTTCAAAAATATTATTAAAATATAATATAAACTCTCATCAATGACCAAATAGAACTAAGTAATTCCCCTTTATTGAATCTGTACAGGCAACAAATAATCTATCGGCGGATTTCCCAAACATATATTTTTTTTGTATAAACGTTTTATATTTATGCCTAATTTAACAATAAAAATATTTATTTGTCACATCATTCTGACGAAGCTACATTGTTAGAGAAACGTGTGAAATGTAAATACAATAAAGTAAAAATTATGCACGAAAAGCAATTTGTTAAACATTTATTTTAATCTGATTTTTTTCTGATTATAATAACCAAAACTATTTGTGTGATGGACAAAACGGATTCCGTGTTTTACGAGGGTGTGCGAAAGCTTATGAAAGGTGGTATATCCGGTGTGCGAAAGCTTATGAAAGGTGGTATATCTGGTGTTTTAATAATGTAGAGAATTTCTAAAATTAGATGCTGCCTCGTTGTACGATAATTTACGTAGCAATGAACTTGGCAGAATTTCCAGATCCGCGACTAAATCCTGCCAGTATGCTATTCTCCAGAAAGTTTTGCTTTCCTCCTCGCCGAAATTAAATTACTGTTACCCCATTAAGAGCTGCAACTGCTAAACCACCGAACTAAAACCAGGTAATGGGCGCAGACCACCGTAACCTATTTATTAGTTATTTGCTTATTCGAATGCGTCTAATAACAGAACGGGCAGTTAAGAGTTTAGAGAACTTCCCGGTCATTTTACGGTATATTGCTGTTCAGCTACGGAACAAATCCATGATATGCTTTAAAAGAAAACTTTTAAGAAAGTTTGCGTCGCGAATAATGCGGAAAGTAAAATGGAAATTTTCCAGTTGTGATTGATGAAAAATTACTTATACATTTTTATAACATATTTTTGAAGATTGTGTTTTCAACAAAATTAAAAATTATATTTTATAAAAATCACACGAGGTGTATAAATAACGTAATGAGACTAGTGGCGTGGCGTTCGATCTGGATAATACTGTTAACTTTCGCTTAAAGCTGGGTCCACACCAATAAACATTTAGGTATGTGTTGAATTTACTGCACGGCGAAAATATTTACGTCGCAAAATAACCACAGTCAATATCTGTGTTGTGGGCGCTGTACGTCCCGCTCCGTCTGTGTGGTTATTCCAACAAGCGTCAAAAATAAAATTCTTTATATTTTTTAGTGTTTATATTTGTTTTATTATATTCTGTAGTGTTTACTATTCTGTTTCCGTACAAATGCTTCATCTAATAACGCATTTTCTAGCTATTTTTTTTAATTGTTCATATCTTGCTAATTGTTCATTATTATGAAAGCAGCACACTTCTCCTTCAACATAATAATATGCTGCTTTCATGCTTTCACTATAATCAGTTACTCAATAATTAATAAATTACTAAATAATTAAATGATAAATTTCAATATAGCCACGTCACGTAGGTATCTTTTTGAAACTAACAATATTACAAGCTCAACCAACATAGTTTGGCCTCTGAGATGCGCAAAACAAAGAGTGAGAGAGTCACTGTCTAACAGAGATAGAGAACGGATAGTTCCTCGAATGTACAGCCCATGCAACAATTTTTCGCAATAACGTTTCAATTAAGTAAGTTAATAATAATTAAAAACACCTTAAGAGAAGCATATTCCACAATTTCAAAATTAAGTATTAATAATTATAAATAAAACACAATTTATTCAAATTCACCGTATTTTAAATCTGGTCTGGATTAGATTTAACAATAAGGAATTATTGACATCCAAACAGGTAAAATTTTTATTACATATAGGGTCATAGGGATGCATCTTAATTAGCATATGTAACATAATAAAATAGAGTATGAGTAATAATGAACTAACAATATACCTTAATGACTAACCTACATTCCTACATAATAAAATAGATTGTAAGTGATAATGAACTAACAATATCTATACTATAATGACTGCTTAACCTAAATAAGGGTAATAATATCAAATAATATTTTACAGACACATTTACATTAGAAAACTTACCAATTAACACAACTTTTATTATTTTCAATAGTTACATTTCCAGGCCTATTATCGTCATTCAATTCATCTATTCCTGATAAATCCCTTTCCTCTAGAACACATCACTTTGGTCGCTTTCTAAATCAGAATCGTTTTGTCCAAATTATTAATGATTTCCTCCACAATCGCATCTATTGTTGGTTCCTTCAAAATATACTGTTGCTCCAACCGTTTTGCTCGCTCATACTGAGATTTCCATTTGTCGGCTGAGAATTCATCAAAGAAGTCATGACAATGTTTAATCACCTGATTAAAATTAAAATTCACATTTTTTCTGGCGATGTATTCTTTGATTTCGGGCTAAACTAACTCGATGGGATTCAGATCTGGATGATATAGTGTCGCAATACGTCGTGGCCTTTACATTAAAAATTTCGTCTATTTCATATCTATTGTGTCTTGGTTTATGAGTTTTGATAAGATTGTAAAGTTGTGGTTTTAACATCTTATTGTCAAAAGCTATACCTCAATGCCCACAACACTTTTCGGTTACAAATTCGGAAGAAGTTTCTCCAAAACCCACTTTTTGTAATCGTCGTAATTAATGTCATGATGGTAGTCGCCACTTGTGCTGCTTGATTTCCATCTAATATAAGCATTAGGAACAAACCCATTTTCACCACCTGCATGTACTATGATCAGACGCGATCCCTTTCCTATTAGTTTTGTAAATCTTCTAGAGTTCTATCGCTCCATCCCTCTTCGTGGGTGTGTGATGAGTGAATGTACGTCTCATCTGTATATATTATAGGGCGAGCTTCTTCCCGATGCTTACGCATTCTTCTAAGAAATTCAATTCTACGTAGTCTGATGGGCTGACGTTCCATTAGGATCCGTCGATTATTCCTAAATTTACTCCATCGCAAACCAACCTTGTGAATTTCTTTACGTAAAGATTCTGAACAGCCTTGGTAGCCAATATCATCTACACATTTTTTATGATGTTATGTGGTGATTAACAATGGTTCTTTGCAACTCCTTCGTCAAGAATTTTTATTTCTCAACTTGTTTTTTATTGGGAGTTGAAAATTTTATAACATGGCCCGATTCAACTTCTTTCGATTCACTTTCAATTCATTGAATATTTCTAAATGGAAACTCCTGTTGAAAAAACTTACCTTTTCGAGAGGGGGAAGGGAGAGGAAGCTATGTTGGTTGAGCCGTAATTTTACTACAAGAACACGTCCACACACAAATCTTGTGCGCCGTAAATTTCTTTGGCGTTCGCGGGAAACCGAAAATAGATGGTTCGTGTGCGTTCTGCACGCACACCGCATATAACACATACAGCCAGCACAACGCAAAGTTTGATTGGTGTAGACCCAACTTTATAGGGGAGACAGACTAACTCCTGATACGCCTTAAGTGCGAGTTTGAACTCTCTAGAGTCACTTAGTGTTCTATAGCTATTAATTTTGTTAGATCAGCTTTTAACCTAATTAAATTGACCTATTTAACTGATGTTGGGCGTAAGATTGATAGTCGAGAATCATTATTTTCGATCAAAACCCTTGGAAAACACCGAATATTCATGTGTGGAGATATATCTGGGATATTATAGAATTTATAGACAAGGATGCTTGAGGTGGACATTTAAGGTCGGTTAAGGCTCAATTTGCGCAATTGTACCATCTGAAGGTCAGAAAAAATCAACAACGAAAACTTTATGTAAGACGTCGTGAAACATCGATGATTCACATTGTGTTTATCTACTTTTCCCTGCTATCAATCTTCCATCAGCTTCTTTCGTAAGCGGTGTCATAAAGAACAACTCATTGTATCTGCATAAAAATCCCAACATTCTCTCAGTAACCGAACGTATCGCAAAATCCAGTTTCACTGAAAAAAAAATCCGAGCTCTCCTTGAATAACGATCGGAAAAAAATATAAAATTGGTTATGACTCAATAAACTATAAAATTCGACAGATAAAACATTTTTATTTTCGTACAAAAGTTATACGAACACTTTCCTCCGTGATCGAATCTCAAAAAAATTATCCTCCTATTCTCCCGATATTGAAGGTCTTCTTTTTCTATTTTGTTATTTGCGTTTTTATGATGTTTCGTTTAAAATAAAATAACACAAATTCAAAGAGATAACACTCAACAACAAATCACCTTTCTAAACATTAACTCGACGCGTATTTCGCTAACAATGTTAGCATCATCAGCAAATGAATAGATTGAATCGTTAAAAAAATCATTATAAAAAATTAAACAGTAAATTTTATGTTAATTAAAACAGTTAAGAAAAATAAGTATATGTATAAATTGATGGGACGGGGGACTTCTTCGTATGGTTAGATTATGGCCACGACAACTGTCTTAGGCCTTTGAAGGAGCTTTTTTGTTGATGATCAGCACTGGTTTTATTATATGAAACTCATAATAACAGTGCAAAAAATTTAGAAAAGAGACGAAAAATATTGATGCAGGGCATTTTGTTTACCTCTCTCTTCCTCTCTCTGCTCTTGTCTCTCCCTCTCCTCCCTCTCTCTCTTCCTCTCTCTTTCTCCATAAAAAGTTGGAAAGAAAAAAAAGTATGAAAATTTTGGAAACAAGAAGAGTAGGTAGAAGGTAGACTTAGAACACTATATGTTAGAACAGACCAAGGGAAAATCTATGATTAAGATGAGAACCATGGCAAATGATCACCAGTCATGCCAAAAATAAGTGATGAGTTAAGAGAAACCCTCCAATATACTTCACGATGTCATCAGTCCATTACGCTTTCGGTCTTCTCAGACGTTTATTATCAAGTGGTATCCATTCCAAGATTGCCTTGGTCCATCTATCGTCATATCGCCTCGCTATATGACCTGTCAATTGCTTTACTCTTCCAATGAAGTCACACACTTTCGTTTGTTCCCTGATCCATATGCAGGGCTTTCTGTCTTGTCTGATAATATCAAGCATACATCTTTACATTCCCCTCTGCGCTACTCAAAGTTTTTAAATTGATTACTATGTGAGTGCCCAGGTTTCACTTCTGTATATCATAACTGGCAGGACACAGTTGTCGAAGACTTTTCTCTTCAACAAAGTGGGAGTTTGCTCTTCAACACTATGTTGAGCCTGTCAAATGTCTGCCAGCCAAATTTAACACGCCGGTCCACCTCCCGGCCAGTATTCCCTTCCATTGACATCCTCTTCCCAAGATATATAAAATGGTCCATAATCTCCAAATCCCTTCATAAAACTGAAATTTTTCTGTCATCGGCAAATTTATCGAACAGAACTTTTCGAGGTTTATTTTTAAGCCAAATTGTTCGCCAGCCTTTTGCAGCTCCGGAATTCATCCTTGCAGCTCCTCTGAATCTTGTAAACGAAGGACGATATCGTCTACAAATCTAAGATGGTTTAAGTTTGCACCGTTGATGTTTATACCATCCTGTTCCCAATACAAATTACGGAATACTTTTTCAAGGCAGGGAGAGAAAAAAATAGGCGATGCTGAAAGAAGAATAGACCCTGCTGTACACCTCGCCTTACATTAATTCCAACTTGATTCAAGGTCTTGACTTGATTCAAGATCATCAAGGTGAATCGTCGCTGTAGCTCTATCATATATCGATCCTAATAGGTTTACATATGCTAACCTATAGGTTTACATATGCGTAAACTATATGTTTACATAGTTTACCCTATGGCTAAGCAATGCATCCATTATGGCCTGGTTTAAGATGGAGTTAAATGCTTTTTCGTAGTCGATAAAAGTCAAGCATAGTGGCATGATATATGCGTTGTGCTTTTCTACGTCCTGCTGTACAACATGGATGTAATCCATTGCGCTTAATCCACTTCTGAATCCTGCTTGTTTTCTTGGTTGTGGGTTATTCAGGTTTCTTAATATTCTCTTAAATATGTTCTTGGGGAAAACTTTGTACATTACTGATAGAAGGCTTATTGGACGGTAGTTTTTTAAATCTTCCTGTGCTCCTTTTTTAAGTAAGAATATTTGAGTAAAAAAGCCCAAGAATATGGTCTACACATTAATGAAAATAAAACGAAATACGTTGAGATGGGAAAGCACGTGGTGATTGGAAAACAAATTATGACTAAAACGGAGTAAACTAAACAGTATCAATTTAAAATAATCAAAGAATTTGAGTATTTGGGTGTTACCAAATACACCGAAAGCGATGGAATAAAAGAAACTGAAAAAGGGATGACAAGGGGAAGCAAAGCTGTGGAAGCGTTACTTAAGGTTATAATTAAGGTTATATAGAGATAACCTTAATTTTGGTGACCATAGTTGTTGTGTAACGCTAACGTTGCTGCGTTGGGCTAACGTTGTTGCGTAGCTGTTGGATAACGCTAAAGTTATCCAACCCACAGTCATACACGACTGTGAATGTTGGATAATGAACAGAAACAGAATAAAAAATATTGAAGATCTGGGAGCGAAGAGTACCGAGGAAGATATTTGATGGAGTAAAAGCACAAGAGACAAAATAGAGAAGGAAAACTAATGCAGAAATTTAACTTCCACACGAAAAACCATCTATAAGTGAGATAGTTAGATCTCCCAGAATGTGGTGGTTAGGCCATGGGTTAAGAATACCAGATAGCAGATGAGCAAAACAAACATTGTCAAGAGGAGAAGGGCGAAAAAAAAGAGAAGGACGATAAAGAAAGGTGTGATTAGAGACATGCAGAGAAGAAGAAAGTAAACGTAAAGTTCGGCATCCATCGGGGGTAGGAAGATGGACGGATACAGCCATGAACAGAAGAAAATGGAAAGAAATAGTAATCAAGTCCATGATCGCCTTGGTTCAACAAACAAAAAAAAAAATATATTATTTTGTCTTCAGTAAATTTATTGAACATGAATTAACTTTTATTGTGATTTATTTTCACACGCAAAATAGTTCTCCAGCCCTTTGCAGCTCTTGTATCTGTCTTTGCAGCTCCTCAGGATCTTGTGAAAGAAGAATGATATCATCTGCGAATCTAAGATACACCAATGATTTTTATCCCATTCTGCTTCCAATCCCGAATACGGTACACTTCATAAAGGCAGGCTAAGAAAAGAAGAGGTGATATTGAGTCACCCTGCCATACACCACGCTCTACATTAATTCCAACCCCAAGGTCATCAAGGAGAAATGTCGCTGTAGCTGCATTATGTATCGATCCTAGTAGGTTTACATAGGATTTGCCTACACCTTGGTTAACCAATCCAATCCAAGCATCCATTACGGCCTACTTTGCATTTTCATAATCGATAAAAGCCAAGCACAGTGTTCAGTATCTTCGTTGTGCCTTTCTATGGCCTGCTGTATAACCTGAATGTGATCCATTGTACTGAATCAACTTCTGAAGTCTGCTTGGTATCTTAGTTGTGCGTCATTAAGTTTTCTTAATTACCTTTTAGATATTATTTTGATGAAAACTTTGTACAGTACTGATAGGAAACTTATTTGACGGTGGTTTTTTCTGCGCTCCTTTTTTGTATAAAGAATCGCTTCTGCATTTTTCCATAAGTTGAGTACTTTTTATGCTTTGAGGCATTTTGGCTATAATTTTGCTAGTGTTTATGGAAAGTCCGACCAGTAGCTTGTAATATTTTAACAGTTATACTATCCTTTTCTGGAGCCTTGGCTTTTTTCATAGTTAGAGCCTTTTATATTTATAGTAGTTTATAGCCTTTGTCACTTCCTCAACCAGGATATCCGGCATTTGTTCTTTAGTGAATATTGTTATTCTTGCCTGGTTCTAATTCTCATTTAACTTTCAATAAAATCTTTTGACAATCTCTAACATTGCTATTCGCTCCCTGAATACTGTATTATCCTCACGCATTAAGGCAACAATTTCCGTCATTTTCTTTCTCAGCTTCTGTTTAGCTTTGTTAATTCTCCTGTTTTCTTCAGAGTTTTTTGAACCAGCTGTATGTTGAATCGGCGCATTTTCTCTGATACGTTTTCTTATAGTTTTGAAAAGCTCAACGTACTCGACTCTGCCAAAAGGACTGTCTGTTTTCTTCATTGTGCGTCAATCATTAAATTAATAGTCTGGTTGGAGTTTTTTTACTATATATTTATATATATATATATATATATATATATATATATATATATATATATATATATATATAAATGGAACGGAATGATCTAAATTCATTATCCGTAAAAATATTCGCTACTGACATATTCATTTAATACTAATAAATCACATATATTATTAAAGTTTACAAGAAAATTAAACGTATTTGACAGATTCAACCAAGGTGGGGCAAAATAAGGTTCCTAGTTTGTTCGCTCTGCAAAATTTGAATGATTTGAACGCAAATGTACACAATAAATGAAAGTTTTATTTTACATATAACCATATTACAAATGAAAAATTATACACACAAAAGTCATAGACATTAAAAACTACAAAAAAATAAAAAGTTATAATTTTTCAAAAATAGGTATCTTATTTTGCACCACCCTATATTAGTAAATATGAAAACAGCAATACTCACTGTGACTACAGCATTTCTGATGGGTTTACCGTCGAGCAACCAAGTTAGTTTGGCTGGTGGTACTGATCCGGATGTTTCGCATCTGATATTTTTGGATTTGCTACTGGATAAGAGATCATTGGGCGTGACAATTTTCACTTTGTTTGGTTTCACTGAAAAATGCACGAACGTCAAAATATCGAATTTTCGAAAAATCAAGAAATTTTTCATTTAAATATTTTAAAACGGTCGAAAGATATAAATTCTTCCAATGGGGCAGCAACACAATAATATGCTGGATAGAAAAATTGTGCTCAGCTAATAGAGAATAATTAAATCTTGATTTAAGAAAGTTAATACTCCACTAAATAATATCGCCTCACTCTTACCAATATTACTATCAAGCAGCTATTATACGAGGTTTGTAAATAAAGTAGTGAGACTGATGACTTAGCTCCATCTGCAAATGCAGTAATCCCTCGTCAACCGCGGTTTTGATTATCCGCGGTTTTGTCTTACGAAATCGCATAGACTAAATTTTCAATCGAATTATGTGGCAGCTCGGTGTGTTTTCGTCGCAATCTCGTGCGAACTGCTACTCTAATTTCCCAGGAATTGTTTTATTGCCTTTTTCGCATGACACACGGACGCATTATTCAAACGAAGTTGGTAATTAAGGAGAATCTTGTCATTAATTATAACTAATATATTTTTAATTTTTCATATATATATATATATATATATATATATATATATATATATATATATATATATATATATATATATATATATATATGTATATATATATATATATATATATATATATATATATATATATATATATATATATATATATATATATATACCTTGCCTAAGGTACTGGACGGATCACGGGTGGTGGATAGTGAAAGTTCCATTAGATATTAATAGACAGCTGCGGATCTTAGCATCTGACATGTATCAAGCCGTTGAGTGGTCAGCGTCTATTCACCAGTGGTGCGGCTGATATTTAAATTCTGGAATTAACCCTTCCAGTCTTAACCTCTGAACCGTCATGGATCAAACCTTTAATTTAAGTACAATATAATGCGTTCTAGTAATTAAAACATTACCACAGGAGGTAGAAAGTCCTCTGCCAGCTTTGCTGGTACCACCGGACTTTCGGATTCTAAAACGTCCAGGCTTAAATGCAAAATCTTTCAGAGAGAGTTGGAGAGTGGCCAACGTCTGAAACCGAAAACAAAAACTTTCTTTGGAACGGTAAATATCAATTCTCTCCTATACCCAGCAAAATTACACCCCAATCCAAATTTTATCTTTGCAATAAACCAGATAGACAGATGATAACACCTTGGAATTCAGCAACTACAGAATTTTTAAAAGTAAAACGGACAAAAGAATACTCAAAAATACACCACATCCCGGTGTTGCTTTCGCTAGCTCAAGAAACATTCTTGGTTCTGTAACTAATGTTTAGCCGGTAAATAATCGACTTATGACACAATCCCTCAAGTGTGCTAACAAAAACGATACATTAACCAACGCACAACTCCCAGTTAACGAAGAAAATAAATCTAATTCTAAAACAATATATAAGTCCTTTATTGGGAAATGTTGTTAGACAACCTCTAAAATTTCCTCCCCGTAAAAATCCTATTAGGTGATTTTAACGCCCAAGTAGGGAAAAAAAAGAAAGTACAGGAAAACAGTCGGCAGTTTCCCCGCTCATAAATAGACTAACGATAATAGTAGAAAATTGGTTGAACTATGTTCGCAGTTTAATCTAAAAATAATGTCAACCCATTTTAAAAACGAAACAATAAAACAAAAGACCTGGAGGTGCCCAAACACATTTCAAATTGACCATATTGCCATTCCGTACCCCAATTATAAAGAGATTTTTACTGTTCAAGTCAGGAAAGGAGCTAACATAGACCCGGATCACTACTTAACTAGACTCAAACTTTGCTTAAAACATCGAAAACTGATTCAAAAGAGACTACTAATACCAAAGTTCGACCATACGAAAGTAAAACCAACCCTAACAGAAAAGCTTGACAAACAACCAGTACAGAACTGGCAAGGATTGAAATAAAATATTATTGAAACAGCCTTAAAGTTGGTCCCTTTACCAAAACGTTAGCAAGCAGTATTAAGCCGAAGTAAAGTATTCAAAAGTTGGCAATAAATTATAACGTCGTTTTGGAAGTAAGAAAAGAAACATCGAAGCTAATTAGGCAAACTGAAAGAAAATATAAAAACAATCAACTCAATGAAATAGAAAAAGACCCGAAACTTTTACAACAGGCTATCAACCCCAAAGTCTTTGCTTTCAAAAGGAAAACGGACAATTAGCTCTAAATAACCAAGACAATTGCAAAGAACTTGCGAAATATTTTAAACAACTACTAAACTGTCCTGAGCCCTTAAACAAATTACCAATACTAAACCCTAAACAAACAAACCCAGAATCGTTACCAACGAATGAAGATGAAATAATTAGGCAACTCAAGTGATTTAAAAATAACAAAGCTTCTGGTGAAGATGGAATCACTGCTCATCTTTTGAAATCCGCTGGTCCAGGTACAATAAAGAAAATAACCAAAATTCTACAAGAAGTTTGGCGAACCGAACGGATTCCGGAAGATTGGAAAGATGCTCTAATCCATCCACTGCATAAGAAAGGAGCTAGAATGGATGTAAACAACTACAGAGAGACATCCCTTCTCCCAGTTTATTACAAGATTCTATCTCAATGTCTACTAGACAGAGCACAGAGGGAACCTAAAATTGGTGAATATCAAGCAGGTTTTCGACCGGGCAGATCCTACCCTGAACAGATCCTGAATCTAAAGTTGATCCTAAGACATCAGAAACTGTACAATAAAAATCTCGTCTGTACGTTTGTGGATTTCAAAAAAGCATATGATTCTATTAACCGCGAATCTTTATTCCAAATCTTGAAAGAACAAGGACTAGATCTGAAAACGCTGGCAATTATTAAAGCAACATTAACCCGAAATTCCGAATAACTCCGAAATTAAAACTGGAATAAGACAAGGGGATGGACTCTCGTCACTCTTATTTAACTGTGTTCTAGAAAAATTAATACAGGAGTGGCGTGAAAAAAAGTCGGCCCTGAATATTGACTAGCCCATTAAACTGGGAGAACCAACATCAAAATTAATTGTCTGGCGTTTGCTGATGATCTAGCCATTTTGGTTCAAAATATATAGTCGGCACAAAAACAGATTGAAATCCTAAAAGAAACAGCAGAAAAGGTAGGACTCCCAATTTCCTTTGAAAAGACACAATACATGACCTGCAACAGATTAAGAATACTATTTCTAAAAACAAAATATGATAACATCAGACTAGTTTCTCAATTCAAATACTTGGGTGAAATATTCATGGAAAATGGGTTGGAAAAAGCGGCCAATAAGGGTAGATGTGCAAAAATGGAAACGGCATTGAGACTTACACAAAATATTTACAACAAAAAATGCATTTATAAAAACACATATCTGAGACATTACAATAGAGTTATTAAGCCAGAATGTCTATATGGGGTAGAAACGCTCATTTTGAATAGAAAGAGAGACATCGAGGACATTGAAAAGAAAGAAAGAAAAATCATAAGAAAAATCTTAGGCCCCAAACAAATAAATAGCACAACATACTACACAATAAGTGTAAATACTACACAAAGTTAAATTCAGGAGAGAAACTGTTTCAGACACAAGGTTAACGTTTGGGAGGTTGGTCAGAGAGAAATGTGTTGGAAGACTGGAACAACTTGGTCTGACGAAACGAAAAAAGCTCATAGCGGAAGAATGAAATTAGTATGGGCGCAGAGGAAGGGTAACAACAACAAACGCCTCTAACTGTTCTTCGCGTAGTCCACCAGAGCCCATAGGTGACTAATAATATATGTTATTGCTTCCTAAATCTCCAACCCTTTGTCCACGTCGCAGAAAGTGGACAACCGCTGAACCCAACCTTTTATTTCGGGAACAGACGGCTAACATGGCTTTGGCAGAAAAAAACCCAGGTCGCGTCTGCCGTGGCAACCACCGGTAACCTGATCGGCGTCTGTTCACCCAGAGGGTGCGGCTATATACCACGCTCCAGGAATTAACAATACCTGGTTCTAAACTCCCAGTGGAAACACTGGACCTATAAGCTTATAAACAACCATGACTCGTGCAAGTAATAACAATGATACCGCAGGTTGTAATCAATACACCCCTTGACAGGCGGAAACCGGGTACTCGGATTTTGGGGAACCCGAACATACACACTAGCAAAAAAAAAGTCAGAGCTTTCCGGCAAATTTCCACACAAAACACCTACATACATTGGCACCTTCAACATCAACACGCTGATCCAACCAGAAAACTTCAATACCTAACTTCAGAACTTGACAGGCAAAAGATACTTGTGCTTGCCCTGCAAGAAACACGCCTCACGGATGAGGACACAGTGGACTACGGAAAATATTGCATATTCAAAAGCAGGACAGATTAACGAGTAGCCAGGGGCGCTCCGCTTCTGGACATGGCTTTTGTTGAACACAAAGTGATAATTAACTCTATTAAGAAAATCATCCCCGCATAAACAATAGACTAATGACAATGCGGATACAGTGTGCCAATAAATAATACATCATAATCAACGTTAATACCCCCACAAACGGGGACTACAAGAAAGGCCCCAGTTTACAGAGAAATTCTGGGCAACACTAGAGAAGGTAATGGCAACCGGACCCAAAGGATGATATCAAAATTTTACTAGGCGACTTTAACGCACAAATTGATTAAAAAATCTATCAAAAAACCGTAGGCAAATTCACAAATTTACCAACAAGAATGGCACAAGACTCATCGAACTATGCCAACAGAATAACTTAAAGATCATGTCAACATCCCTAAGAAAATCTCCACGAAAACAGAAGACATGGAGATCGCCTATACAACAGACTGAGGAATTCCAGATAGACTACGTTGCGATCTCATATGCACAACAAAGAAAGATCCAAGATGTCCAAGTCCGCAGGGGCGTGAACATTGACCCAGAGCACTACCTAATCAACTCGAATCAAAGTCAAGTTCACCCCAAAGAGAATTCATCAGAAGAAAACGACACACAGAAACTACAGAAACACAAAGACTACAGAAATTCGACACAAT